>OX596380.1:95619611-96219611 GCA_951394425.1 Tipula unca
TCTAATTGGTACCTTTTCCAAAAGCCTTGCAGTCGCTTTTGAATGTTTTGCTATCTTGAAAGACGATTATCCGGTACATCAACCAATTCTTCATCAGAATATGGAGTAGACCCAATTAAAAAGTGGCCTGGTGTAAGAGCATCGATACTTGATTCATCTTCGCCGATTGGATACAGGGGCCTGGAGTTAAGTATCGCCTCGATTTGCCACAATAGCGTTGTCATCTCTTCGAACGTTAGGTGTGCATTTCTTGTCGCAATCAACAAACGGGTCTTTACGGACTTTACCATCGCTTCCCATATACCTTCAAAATGAGGTACAGCTGGAGGAATGTTGTGCCAATTTATGCCCACATTCGATAAGTATTCCGAAACTGTTGCTTTGATGTCATCTGCGTATACGAGTTTGGTAAGTTCATCCAGTTTTCTTCTGGCTCCCAAGAAATTGGTCCCATTATCGCTGAATATATGACCAGGAACCCCTCTTCTGGCTGAAAATCTTCTAAGCGCTGCAATAAATGCTTCGGTGGATAAGTCGCTCACAAGTTCTAGATGGCCTGCCTTCGTGACCATTAACACAAACACAGCTATGTAGGCCTTGATTGATTTTGCTCCTCTTCCACGTTTACTTGATATCGTAATCGGCCCCGCAAAGTCCACGCCGCATTTGCTAAAGGGTCTGGATGGGTTGACTCTCTCTGCTGGTAGGTTTGCCATGATTTGTTGGCTCGTTTTTGCTCGCATTCGAGTACATATTATACAACTTCGTAATAGATGTCGCACCTGGTTTCTACTATTAATTACCCAATATTGCTGTTTGAGTATGTGTGACGTCAAAGACGGACTTGGATGGAAATTTCGATTGTGAACACGAGAAATAATCAGTTTACTCAACTTATGCCCCTTGGGTAAAATGATCGGATGCATTTGATTGTATGCTACATTCACCTTATCCAGTCGACCACCAACTCGCAGTATGCCATCTGGATCTATAAATGGACTCAAAGATTCCAATTGACTTCCTCTTTGGACACAGCCGTATTTGCGTAGATGATTGAGTTCGGATTTAAATAGCTGCTCCAGGACGCATATGACACAAGCATTTGTCGCCTCCTTCAATTCTTGAACAGAAAGGATCCCCGATCGTCTTAAAGTGTGATTTCGCTTAGCATTGTGTGCGAACCGGAATATGTATGCAAGAACTCGTCGCAATTTCGGGAACGAAGACGTCTCAGTAAGACTCTGCTCAATCAACCACGTTTCAACTGTTGTATGCAATGTAGCCAATGGAAATGATTTTCGCTGTTCTTCATTTAAATCGACATTTGGTTTGGCTGTGATTGGCCATTTGTCACTCGGTTGGCGCAGCCAGATCGGCCCTTCCCACCACAATCTAGATTTTATTAGATCTGCTGGTTGTACTCCTCTCGAAGTGGGATCATCAGGGTTTTCTTCTGTGGGTACGTAATTCCAGTTAGCCGACGGTACACTTTCATGAATCTCACTAGCTCTGTTGGCCACAAATGTCTTCCATCTTGATGGGTAGTCTGATAACCATGCCAAGACTATTTGGGAATCTGACCAAGCATACACTTTCTAGTTAAAAGGTATTGGCATAGACACTCTTTTGGTCCATAGCCTTACCTTACATTCACACAACATTCATTCATACCATTCATTCATCCCATTCACACAAGTACAGTATACCATCTGCGCATTGCATAGCTCCATGTCACCCTGTACAGTGACATGAAAGATGGGTCGGCCCATGAGTTCTACATTCCAACAGAGGGTCATAGATGTTTTCAATTTAATCACCGATCGTAATCGGGAGATGAAAAATCCCTTTTGCATCCCGCCTCTGTTGGGATTCGAACCCGGTACCTCCCGATCCAAACGTCGCAGCTTTAACCACTGCGCTATTTGCTCGGTAATCAAGCATACACTTTAGTCTCGCCAGGTATGAGAGCTATCACGTTTTTAACAGTTTCGCCAATAATACCGCCGCACAAAGTTCAAGCCTTGGTAAAGTGACCCGTTTAAATGGTTCTACTTTGGTTTTCGCCGCTACTATGTTAGTATGCATCTGCCCATTTTCATCGGTTGACCTCAAGTAAACTACTGCTGCATATGCCTTCTCACTCGCATCACTAAAACCATGTAGCTGTACTTCGCCGATATATAAAATTCGTCTCGGAATTTTAATTTTTTCTACCTCGTTCAACTCACTCCGCACTTCAGCCCATCGTTTCGCCATTTCTCGTGGTAACAGGTCGTCCCAGTCAAGTTTCTTCAACCACAATTGTTGAAATATTATTTTTAATGTGATTGTGACAGGTGCTAAAAATCCAAGTGGATCGAAGATTTTTGAAGACTCTGTCAGCATCTTTCTTTTTGTAGGTATTGAGTCAGCCAACAAATTCACCTTAAATGAAAGCACGTCCTTTGCTAGATTCCATTGAAGTCCAGGACCTTAATCGTGCATGAATCATTGACCTATATGGATTTGTCAGCATCAGATTCTGATAGTTCAACTAGGTTCGATTTCCATTTTCGTAGATAAAACCCTTCCTCCTTCATTGCATTAGTCATTTCGACTTTTAGTTTTATTGCTTCGTCATTATTATTCATACCGGAAAGAAAGTTATCCACATAGAAATCTCTTATTATCGCAGGTGAAGCTAGAGGATATTTATCATTATTATCATTCGCCAACTGATGGAGTGTTCTGACAGCTAAGAATGGTGCTGCTGATGTACCGTACGTAACCGTAGTGAGTTTGAATATTCCCACTTCTTGATTTGAGTTTGATCGCCATAAGATTCGCTTATAGTTTTGATGATTCTCTGTGATATTGATCTGCCGAAACATCTTTTCAATATCCGCGGTCATCGCAGATTTGTAAACCCGGAATCTGGTCAGTATGTCCCATAATGTCGGCTGTATGGTTGGTCCTACTCGTAATTGTTCATTTAATGAAACACCACTCGATGATTTTGAAGAGCCATCAAAAACTACTCTTACTTTTGTCGTGTCTTTGTCTTCTCGTACCACAGCATGATGTGGTAAGTAGTAGCATTCATTATCACATACATTTACCTCATTTGGCTCAATTCTCTTCATGTGCCTCAATTGTATGTACTCATCCATAAATAGTTTGTATTCTATTTTCAGTTTTGGATTTAAATTTAGCCTTTTTTCCAAATTGTAGAACCTTCGAAGAGCAGCATTGTAAGAGTTGCCTAATTGTGTAGTGTTTTCCTTAAACGGAAGTTGTACCGTGTATCTTCCAGAACTATCACGTGAAAACGATGAGGCGAACTCTTTCTCGCATGCTATTTCGTCAGGGGTGTAGTGCTGTTGCTTCTTTGGTTCGTCGATTTCCCAATACTTTCGAAGCGTATCGTCAATATTTGCTTCTAAATCGACTTTCAACATAGACGCTAAGCCATAGCTGTTTTCGGCACTCGTCGCAGGACCTCCTGATATCACCCAACCGAACATAGTATTTTGTGCCAATAAGCGTCCGGATCTACTGATATTCTGCACTTGACCTTCTCTTAAAATTTGGAGGAATGCGTCGGCTCCGACGAGAACATCTATATCACTTGTTCGATTGTATCCAGGATCGGCTAGTTGAACTTTGGATGTAATTTCTTCATCTACATCAAAATTGGCATTTGGCAATCTTGGTAATTTATTTAATATGAACGCTTGAATTCGCACTGCATTTTGATGCTGAAATCGAGAATGAAGTTCTATTTCTGTCATTCCTTTTGTTTGGATTCCAGAGCTGGAAATTTCTCTCACAATCATATTCGCATGTTTTCTCTTAAGTTGTAGTCGCTGGGCACACGACTCAGAGATAAACGATACTTGTGAACCTGAGTCCAACAATAGACGGCATTGTACAGATTCTCCGAAAGTATCGCAAATTATTGCTACGGCAGTTGGTAATAACGCACGGAAACTGAAACGCTCGCTCACACTCATATTTGTCGTAATATCACCCAAACCTTGAGCACTAAATACCACTCGCTGAAGACTGCTCACGATCATTCGGTATAGACATCGCTTCTTCTATGCTGTTATTCGCTTGATGTAACAATGTGTGGTGTCGCGCCTTACATAAACCACATCTCCACTTAGATCGACAAACTGTTGAAAAGTGTGTTTTGCTGAGACAGTTGAAGTAACATCGCTTTTCAGCGATAAATCCTCGTCTTTGGTCGACGGTTAGCTCCTTAAAATCAGGACATTCATATAGACAATGTTCCTTGGCGCAGTTGAGACAGACCCTTGTAGTAACTACTGAGGACTGCATTGCTTTCACCTGAATTCTACCTTTATTACTGGATGGTTCTTTATTACTCTGTGTCGTACAATTTTCCCAAGCCTGGTTACGTTTCTCCAGAAACGTTATAAGTGAATCGAATTCGGGAAACTCATCTTTATTAAAGTACGCCCAAGCCAGTTTTGTCTCATCGTCCAGTTTCTCAACTAATAGATGAATCATCCAGAGATCCCGCGATTCAGTCTTTTTGCCAAGAACCTTTAATCCTCGGACTACATTATCACTGATGTTGCATAATTGCCTTAACTGCTTGGATGATCCCTCTTTAACTCGAGGTTGGTGAGGGCCGCTTCATCTTTAAGAAGACTTTTTAAATATTGGAGTTTGTGAACCTTCGGAATTTTTGGATTGCTGTGTACCGAAGCCTCAAACAAATCTTTAAATGAAGGAAAGTCCGAGTAACGCCCAAAAAATGCGGGAATATTTACCTTTGGTAAACGAACTTCAGAGTCACCCGCCTTCCGCATATTTGACAATTCTTCCAAGAATGTTTTTTGGTTTTCCAAAAATTCTACCATGGACATATTGTTTGTATCATCAGCACGTGTCTGCGGTCGTTGAGATTGTTCTGCTTCCAAAAAAGCCCTTTTTACTTTTATATAGCTGTCTTCAATCTTAGTTTGAATTTCCACGGTTTTGTCTGTCTCTTGAATTTTCTCACATGAATCTCTGTATTCGTTCCATTCATCTTGAAGCATTTTTAAATTGGCAATCACATCGGTCTCGGTTCCTTCTTCAATTTTTTGTTTCACCAAATTTCCAATACTACTAATATTCTTATAAATACGTTTAAGGCTGCGCAATTCTGCCATATCGTCACAAAGGAATATCAGCACAACTTATAGTTTGCTTTACAGTATTTAACTCACAATCTCACACGGTTTATAACACACAGGTTTCACAATCACAAATTAGCGTCGCAATCGCAGAACGACGCTATCACTTTTTTTTATTATACAATTCGTACTTTTCAGAAAATCGCCACGCGACAATGCGTTTTTTCACTGTGAAAATTATTCCCGGGTTTTTTTTATTTCAATTTTCTGGTTGGGTTTCGCTTTTTCCAGATCAAAAATGCCTATCCGACTCGAAGGACCATGTTAGTTTTCGATAATTTGTTAATCACACGGCTTTTTTTAACATAACAAAAAAAATGTATTTTTCACAGGTGTGCCATACAAAAAAAACTAAAATATAATACATTAAGTTATTCGTGTGTCTTAGCTAGAATTCCGTATGATTCCGTTGTATGTCCGCCATCTGTTTTGAAACACCATATACTAAGCAATACCGACAAAATTTCACTATTAACGAAACGTCAAAATTAAAATAAATAAACACAAATATGTCAAAACCAAAAGCGTAACTCATGATCTGCGGTAATCGCCTTAACAGTCTGGGTATTGTAATATTGGGTCATTTGTTAAAATATTTTTACACATTTCGAAACATTGGATATACTCTTGATTTAATATTATTTTCTTTTCTTTTCTAAGGCAGTTCGTAAATGGTTTAGTTAATTGCGCAAAATCTTTAATGAATTTCCTGTAATACCCTAAAAGACCTAAGAAACTTTTTATTTGTTTCGGAGTTTTTGGAATTGGAAATTTTTTTATTGGAAATTTTTTTATTTTTTTTTATTTTTTTTTATTTTTTTTTTTATTACACCTTCTGCTGTCACTAGATGGCCTAGAAATTTAACTTCGTTTTTTAGAAATTCGCTTTTATCTAGCTGTATTTTAAAATTTGATTCTTTTAGTTTTCCGAATATTTTATCTATGTTATCAATATGTTCTAAAGATTCTAAAGATATGTACTAAAGATAATAATATCGTCCATGTATACCATACATATTTTTCCTCAATATTCTCTAAGCATATTATCCATTACCCTTTGAAATGTTGAAGGGGCGTTTTTGAGCCATGGGTTTATTAAAATTTATATTTATATTATTATAATAATAATTGTTTTGAGATTGCCTGTTTTTAATGTGATATATTTTGTTCTTTTACGCAAGATTCATATGCGTCCTTTAAATCTTCTGGTTTACTTGCTCTTATCATGGAGCCTAATGGTTCTCGTATACCACTGAGAAATACATTTAAACACATTGTTTCATACAATTCTCGTTTAGATTCTATAACCTTTCTACTTTTTTCGTTATTGTTTATACAACTCAGTATTTCACTATGAATTGTCATAATTTTTGAATAATAATCTTGAATATTGTCATTATTATTAAAACAGTTTTAAATGCCATTACTGGCCTCTTACTGAGTCAACAATTCGGCTCCAGCGGTTTCGATCCCGCGCATGGTCTTCATACTGTCTAAGACAATCTGAAGAGGCCAATTCGTTCTCTACACCGTGGAGCCATCGTCGCCTGCAACGACCTCTGCGCCTACCATATGGTGGCTCTCCTTTCAGAGATCACAATTCGTTCCGGATCAGCACGCAGAACGTGCCCGAGCCAGCGTACTCGCTGAGATTTTATTTCATGTACAATATCGGGGATCTTCATCAGATCTCTGATCTCGATATTGTACAGAGCTCGGTAGGTACCATCTATTTCGCGTTTTGGGCTGTAAATCACACGCATGACTCTTCTCTCAAATGTTAGGAGCCATCTCTCGTACTCATTCGTCAGCGCCCAACTTTCACATCCAAACATAACAACGGGCCTGATCAACGCTTTGTAAAGCTTCAGCTTCACGGCACTTGATAAGTGTTTAGATTTTAGCAGTGGCCTTAGAGGATACAAAGAACGACTGCCAGCTGCCAGCCGCACTTTAATATCCTCACCCACACTGTTATCGTGAGTGATAAGAGAACCCAACTATTTGAACCTCCTCACTCCCTCAAACGTGTGGTGGCCACTACTAAAATCTGGTGTGCCATTGTCCCTAAAACCAGAGATCAGGTATTTCGTTTTGGACTCATTGATCTGAAGTCCAACTGAAGCTGAAAACTCTACAAGCGGATCAAATATTTTTTTCGTTCCGTTGCTATTCAGTCCAATCACGCATATGTCATCTGCATATGCAAGCACCTGATTGGACTGGCGATATAAGATGTTGCGCTGCGGTGTTTCAGTTTTACGAAAGATATACTCCAACATGAGATTAAAGAGTATCGGGGACAGAGCATCTCCCTGCCGAACACCCGAGTTAACTACAAAACTTGTCGATAGCCTGTTCTCAACTTTAACACAGCATTGGGACTGCGTCACTGTCATCCTACATAGTCGTACCAGTTTTGTTGGCATTCCTAGGTATTCCAGGGCAGACCACAAACTCTGTCGATTGATCGAGTCATAGGCCTGCCGGAAATCCAGGAACACCTGATGTACGGGGATGGATGTCTCATAATATTTAGATAGAATCATCCGCAGCGAAAAGACCTGATCGGTGACTGATCGATTCGGACGAAATCCTCCTTGATAGTCACCAACCAAGCCCTCCGCTAGAGGAGTGATTCTATCCAATACAATGTATGACAGTAACTTGTACGCTGTGCAAAGGAGAGTTATACCGCGATAATTCTCACACTTCAAGCGGTCTCCCTTCTTGAAGATGGGGCATATCGCGGCCACTTTCCATTCGTCAGGCATAACTTCGGTTCGCCATACTAATCGAATAAGGTCGAAAAGACAGTTCAACAAAGTATCCCCTCCGAATATCAAGAGCTCCGAATTAATGCAGTCCACTCCAGGTGCACGGTTTCGTTTCAATCTCTGCATGGCTTTAGTGAATTCCTCATGGGATGGCTCCTCAGTGCAAATCTCCGCAGTCTGTATTAGAGGTGGCTCAACAACAGTCTGTGACGCATGATGGACATCAAGCAGGTCAGTAAAGTGTCCACTCCATGCGTCAAGTACTGCGTCGATGTTGACACAGAGGTTTTCATCCCGGTCCCGAATGGCGGTTGACGTAGGCCTGGAAGTATGGTGCAGTCCAGTAATTCCTTTAAAGAAATTACGCGAACTGCGCTCATTGCTGAGTTGTTGTACTTTCAGAACCTCGGCCTTCCACCATTCTCGCTTCTTCCGTCTACAAATCCGCTTAGCTGCCCTTCTTGCAAGAGCAGCCTTGTTGTTTCTCGCGATTGTGAGATGCTGTTGCACTTCATTATGGGCTATATTTTGCTGCTCAACTGCAAGACGACACTCGTCTTCTTTCATACAATTCTCGTTTAGATCCTATAACCTTTTTATTTTTTTCGTTATTGTTTATACAACTCAGTATTTCACTATGAATTGTCATAATTTTTCATAATAATCTTGAATATTGTCATACCCTTGGGAAATATTGTGTAGGTCTTTTATTAAAGAATTTTCGTTTCGTTTATCTGAGTAATATAATGTTAGGTTGTCTCTAATAGATTTCCATTTTAGTGGAGTATTATATGTGTTTAAAATGTCGTTCGCTTTGTCCGTAATTTTATTGCGAATCGCCCAAAGAATTGTTTTGGGATAGTCTCCGTTTTCTTTTGGAATAAATTCTAATATTTCTTCAACGTTTTCTATAAAACTATGAAGTGTATTTCTATTATTTCCATCGAATATGGGAATATTTTTTACAGCATCTGGTATGCGTAAACTATTAAAAATTTCTTCTGGAGTTTTTGCCATTTTTCGTCTGTATCTAATTTAATTTTAAGTTTTTCTAATTCTATCTGAGATTTAATTTTTATAATTTCGATATAGAAAATTTTGATATAGAAAGAACATGAATTAGTATAAAATGACTCACCAGTAAACTACCGTGATATTGTATTCTCATCTTTTTTGTTGGTCAAACACAGATTTTTTTGTTACACAAACACTGAAGATTTTATATTTTTTTTTTGCACTTTTAGTTCGGTTTTTTTTTGTAAATATATTCCCTCTATATTCCTTAGAGTTGAAATTTTTTTCACTTTTACGTTAAATTAGCAAGTGGTTATTTATTAATTTATTGCACTTTTTTTCAACTGCGCCAGTTATGATACAGTCTTGGGCCGGGAGCGTTTAATAGACTTTCATAACAATCTTCTGTGTTCAATAAAAAAATTTTTATTTGCTTTTAGAAAATACAAAATTATTGATTGGTTGAAGACCAATCGCATGATATTTTATTTATTATTTAATTTTTATGTAAACATCGGAAGTTTACTTTATTGAAATAAAAGAAAGAAATATTAAAATGTAATTTATGTTTATGTTTATTAATTTAAATCTAAGTCAGCGTATTCGTGGGAATATGGCTATTAAAAAGATTTCGTGGAATTTGATATTGGGTTGCCGGTTGTTGCAAGAATGTTGATGGCGCAGTCATCTGTATGACGTAACTCACACGTTAACGGCCGAGATGCCTAGTTCCCCTTCAGCACGAGAAAATGGCAATCGAACTATGAAACGACCATCAATTTTCCTCGTATAAGTTTGATTAAAATGATTCTCACACTTCTTATTTGAAATAGTATCTTGTATTGAATAATCTCCTTCCTCTATAGCCCAAAACCTTTCCATAAGAGTATCTAAATAAGTGGATGGCGAATTCAAAACACTTAAATTGCAAATTTGATAATCTTCAGGCGGAGCATTGACCTTACCTGAGATCACCCATCCCAATCTGGTATTTTGAAGGATCGGCAAGTCATTGCCTAGTTTTATTTGACCAACCGATTATAACTCAAAAAACAGTTCTGCGCCAATGAGCAAATCAATCCTCTGAGGTGAACAGAAGTTAAGGTCCGCGAGTTTGATGTTAGCTGGAATAGGCCATTTGGATGAATCATATTGAATATTCAGTAGATGCTCGGTGTTGTAATTTGTGGAATAATATATGTATATATTTATTATGTTGTAGTATAAATGAAAACACGTGGATTTTATATTTTATTACTTTTTATGTTGTATTAATTTGTTCGACCTTGTTCGACGACTTCTCACAGCCAACTGAACAACTTTTTTATATATAAAAAACTACATCAACGAAACGACGTACAAGAAATAAATGGAAGAGAGCGACGATGGTGGGGAGAAAATATTAGTGTCACGACCCGACACCATCATCGCTGTCCCATTGTTGGTAAGTACAGAATTATTTTGTGATGTGAGAAATATTTGAACATATATTTTGAACATTCTCCCTCCCCCCCCCAACGGCTGAGGGCCCAACGATGATCTCACATTTGTGCAAGGGAAATGGAAAAACCTAGCTAGAAGAGCTAGGGGAAAACGCATTTCCAGATCACTGGGGGGATGAGATGTCACGAAGCACTCGCGCCTACGAGTGATTGATGGGAAGAACGCAAAGCTTTTGAATAGGGCGTTCTTTGGTGCTAGCAGCGGTTGTAACGGTCACATTACGTACAAGACCATCATGACCAGGATGAACTTCTTCGATTCGACCAAGGGCCCAAACCGTCGGTGGTCGATTTTCCTCCAGTACGATTACCATGTCACCGACCTTAATGTTTTCTTGTGGTCGATACCATTTGCCTCGTTTCTGTAATGATAAAAGAAAATCATCCTGCCAGCGATGCCGGAATGATTGTGTTATTTTTTGCTGTTGGCCCCACAGTGTGAGACCGTTGTCATTGCAATTCATTAAATCTTCTGATGGTGGATGATGCATTAATGATCGACCAGCCAAAAAGTGCCCAGGTGTAAGAGCCTCGAGGTCATTGTGATCATCAGTTAATGGTGACAGTGGACGTGAATTTAAGCAGCATTCGATTTGAGTGAGCACTGTATACAGCTGATTTGATGACAATGTACGTTGACCGACGACTCTTCTCAAGTGGTACTTCATGGATTTCACGCACGCCTCCCAAAGCCCACCTTGGTGTGGAGCAGCAGGTGAGTTGAACCGCCAAGGTGTATCCAAATTAGCCAACTCTCGATGAGGGATTTTATTTTGCCATTCTTGACGAACACGTTGCAATTCCTTATTTGAACCAACCAAATTCGTGCCGTTATCGCTCCATAACTGACTACATTGCCCACGTCGACTGACAAATCTTGCAAAAACTTCCAAGAATGCCTCTACCGATAGACCATGAGCGAGATCCAAATGCACGGCTCGAGTTGTCATGCATACGAAAACCACAACCCAACATTTTATGGTCGGTGGGGGTTTGTATGTTTTCGATGCTAGCTGTCGTAGGTTCATCTGCGGCGCAAGCGTTTTACGAACTACAAACGGTCCTGCAAAGTCGACGCCAGATACCAGAAATGGAAGGCTGGAGGTAGCTGGAGGTAATGAACCCATCAATTGTTTGGCGGCTTCCTTCTTGAACCGTATGCAGATGACGCACTTGTTTATGATTTTCTTGATTGCCGCACGTAGATTTGCTACCCAAAATTTGTGCTGAATGATGGCCATTGTCAACTGTGTTCCACCATGGAATGTACGTGAGTGAGCGTCGGCTATGATCAACTCACAGAACTTCGACTCTGGATGAATGATGATTTGATGCTTCATTTCCAATGATTTGATTTTGCTAATCGTCCACCGACATGAACCACATGTTCACTATCGATAAACGGACACAGTTGACGCAATTTTGAGTTCGATGGAATCTCCTTTTTATTCTGTAGAGCCTTCCACTCCAAACCAAAGCATTCGATCTGCACTAAGCGAGACCAATATTTAATTGCGTTATCGCGCTCAACTGATGACACAGGAGTGACGTCCTGAAATGTTGCTGGTTTGACAGGTTTAACGCTATTTCCCTTCATTCGAATGAACCGGAAAACAAACGCTGTTATACGTATCAATTTATTCAGAGTGGACGCTCTATTAATCAGTGGTTCATCATTAACCATGAAGGCTGTCACTGGGAATTCATAATAGATATTGATATGCGCATTTAATACTCTTACCTTTTATTCGGCTTCATCAGTGTTCATGTCGTCCTCAGATAAGTTCAACCGCGTATTGTTTGGCCAGTTGTTCGCTTCTTCTTGGAGCCATTGCGGACCATTCCACCATAGTTGGCAATTTTTTAAATGCATAGCAGCACAGCCTCTCGATAACAAATCTGCTGGATTCTGATCTCCAGGAATATGATGCCAGTCGTTGACATCTGAAGATGATAATATAGTAGCAGTTCGATTTGCGACAAACGGCTTTAACGATTGCTGCTTTTTCTTCAACCAATGAATGACGATAGTTGAGTCCGTCCAGTAATGGACAGTTATATCTGACAGTCGGCATGCCTTTTGAACGAACTTGCATAAATTGATACTCATGACAGCCCCCATTAGTTCTAACCGGGGAATTGTTTGTAGCTTAATTGGTGCGACCTTATTTCTTGATGTAATGAGACGAACAATAACATTTCCATTATGATGAACTGACCGAAGGTATGCACATGCTCCATACGCTGCTTTCGAGGCATCTGAAAACAAATGCAGCTGCATTTGCACTTCCTTTGAGTAGGCTATCCATCTTGTAACGGGTATTGTTATCAATTCAGTTACACTCTGATGAAACGATGACCATAATGCCATAATGTGATCAGGAACAAGGTCGTCCCAACCAATATTTAGTTTCCAAATTTCTTGAATCTTGAATCTTACCAGCAATGATAACTGGTGCAAAAAGTCCAGTAGGGTCGTATACTTGAGCAATTCGGCTAATGAATTGTCGTTTGGTAAATGTTTTGTCCTTGTTTGATGGATAATCATAGATTTTGATATAAAAATCGTCTTTGTTTGGATCCCACATCATACCTAATATCCCGGTATTAGGTTGTAGTTCGATTTCACGTAACTCATTTCAAACAAGTTCTTTAGCCCATTCCGAGTTGCTGGTAGCCCATTTTGCTAATTCAAATCCACCCGAAGCTAACGTTTCAATCATTTGGCTATGCAGTGTTTTTAATTCTTCCAATGTTTCAGCACCAGATAGGAAGTCATCCATGTAAAAATTGGTTAGGGTGGCCACAGAAGCAGCCGAAAAACGTAATGCTTCATCCCTGGCGCATTGTTGTAGAGCTCGAACCGAGTTGAATCCAGCCGACGTAAACCCCCAAATGACACAAGTGATGAAATATTCACCAATTGGTTCATTTGCTGCTGGACGAAAAAAAAAATTCGTTGGAAATTCCATTGATCCTGGTGGACTTGATTTGGCGAAACATCTTCACGATATCCGCTGTCCAGGCAAATCGGTACGTTCGAAACAGCAACAACGTCTCACATAGATCAGCTTGTAATTTCTCGCCCGGCAGTTGTTGATCGTTGAATGATGCTCCCGATGATGTTATACAGGATGCATCAAACACAACGCGAATTTTTTTCTTTGATATTATATGGTATGGTATGTAGTATGACTTATCCGGACTATCTGCAGCTGGTGGAGCTGGAATCAATTGACCTGAATCAACGTAATCCAGCATGAATTCTTTATATGCAGCAGCCATTTCCGCATTTTTCTTAAGACGATTTTCTAATCCGAAGAAACGATTGAAAGCTGTATGACGAGAACGCCCAAGTGGCATTGGATTTCCCTTCAGTGGAATCCTAACCACGTAACGACCATCAACTTCTCTAGTGTGCGTGGAAATAAATATATCTTCAGCTCGTTGTTCCTCGGCAGTACGAAGAGTATGGCATTCGGAATTATCCACAGACCAAAATTGTTCCAACTGTTTATCCAAATCGCAATCTGATTTGACCACATGGTATGATAAGGCTGTCAAAGGCTGCGATTGCTTTGCATAACCAGACACGACCCAACCCAGCATTGATTCTTGCGCGACAAACCGATCACCTTCCGAAAAGTAACGGGCAATACCGTCACCTAAGATCGATGTCCAAGTAGATACACCAACTAAAGCATCAACATGACCAGGTACAGAAAATGTTGGATCAGCGAGTCTATCATCACAAAGCTGATTAGTAAGGGGACACTTAAAACCTTCCTGTGGATTTACACCTGTTATCTTGTTGACAATAACGAAACGTACCGGCATTGTAGCTGATAAATCATAGGGATGACGCAACACGCAGTCCACCATGCCCAATGATTGCATCGGCCGTGAGTTACCAATGCTTGAAATCATAATTGTACATGGTTTCCGATCGAGGTTCCACTTTTGAACACATTCCAGTGCTATCAAATTAATCTGTGATCCAGAGTCACAAAGTACGCGAACATTTCCAGTTATTGTGTTCGGTTGTTGTAATTTACACAATGCCGTGCCAATTATGGGTAGACCATCGTCGTGATTGGATTGTTCATCCATTGCTATTTGGTTTGCCTGCATACTTGCTGATGGAATTGGATTCTCAACGCTAATATGATATGATGAACGTTGATTTTTGTTACCTCGTCGGATTATGAACATAGTTGTAACGGCTATTTTGCATATAATTTGCTCGCATCACAGGATATTTAGGATAATTCATGCGATTGTGTTTAGCATAGTCACAACCTTTGCACCCTCTCCACGTATATTCGTTTTGTGAATGCTGATTTGATAGACAAGAATTGCATACATTCATATCTTTAATTTTAGTCAGTCGGTCCGTGTATTCCACTTTAGCTAATTTCTCACAATTCCACGTACGATGATTTCCGTTGCAGTATACGCAAATATCACCTTTCTTATTACTAGCGAATGAGTTTGATGATTGTTGGTTGTTTGATCTATCCCTAACCGTTTTTGAGCGTTTGGCGTGATTATTATGAAAATCAGAAGCATGGCGCTTGTTGAGATTCTCATTCGGTGAATAAATATTATTTTGGTTATTTTGACTAGCTTGTGGCACTTGATTGGCCTTTAAATTCCGTATTGCTAGAATACGGCATTCGAGGAATGGTAGCAGATCTGGAAGTGATGGTGGAGCAACGGGATCACGGTCCATTTCCCATGCAGCTCTGGTCGATTTGTCCAGTTTACGCATGATAAACACTGCCATAAATGGACTCCAAGCCTCGGTATTACAATCAAACCGATTTAACGCACGCAATTCTTGCTCAATAGTATCGATGATTGAACGTACACGATCTGGTTGGCAAAATTCCATGGGGGGAATGTCCAGAATTGCATTGATATGAGCCGTTACAATTTGATACGGGTTGTCGTAGGTACCCTCTAATTTCCTCCACATGCGATCCAACTCGTCCTTATCCCGATGCTCGGTTTCACCAGCGCAAGCCTTGGCTTCGCTAATCAATGCCGACATGAGCAGATCGATTTTTGCATCAGCTGGCAGTTCGGTGTTCAAAACCTTACTAACGAATTGGGCGCGTCACAATGTCCAACCCGTATAGCTACCATTGAATTTGGGCAGCAAAATTTCGGATACTTTTGGCACTGTTCGATTATGATTAGGCTTGGCAATATTCATGAATGCGGACAACCTTTCCTTCGTATTGTGGTACAAGGTCGCCATTTTTATAGCCACTTCCTCATTACGAGAGCGCATGCGCTCAGTGAGGTTAGGTGACTCAGCTATTTCCAACTGTTTGTTTTGACACAGAGCCCAGTGACGTTCGAGAGCTGATTTTTGCATGTCGATGTACGCCTCGTTCCATGACTGACCTTCCGGTGATTGACATTTAATATTGAGTCGCTTAATAAGTTTACTGGCTATTGTTCGTTCTTCAACCAGCCCCTTGATTTTAGCGCTACGCTTCATTTGGCTACCCTGTAATAATCCAGAGCCGATCAGATTCCAATATAGTACTACTGGCCATGACCGCCGATGTGAAAACGTGTATAAGAAATATACAACGATAATCATCAAATATTTGCAGGTAATGTATCTAGTATTCGACACCATCACCGCATGTAGCAAATATACAAAAAACAATTATAAACTAATTGCAGGTAATGTGTCTAGTATTCGACGCCATCACCGTGTATAAGAAATATACAAAAATAATCATAAAATATTTGCAGGTAATGTATTTAGTAATCGACGCCATCACCGCGTGGTTAGCAAATATATGAAATAATTATAAAATATTTGCGGGTAATGTATCTAGTAATCGACGCCATTACCGCGTGGTTAGCAAATATATGAAAAATAATTATAAAATATTTGCGGGTAATGTATCTAGTAATCGACGCCATTACCGCGTGGTTAGCAAATATATGAAAAATAATTATAAAGTATTTGCCGGTGATGTATCTAGTAATCGACGCCATCACCGCGTGTAGCAAATATACAAAAAACAATTATAAACTAATTGCAGGTAATGTGTCTAGTATTCGACGCCATCACCGTGTATAAGAAATATACAAAAATAATCATAAAATATTTGCAGGTAATGTATCTAGTAATCGACGCCATCACCGCGTGGTTAGCAAATATATGAAAAATAATTATAAAATATTTGCGGGTAATGTATCTAGTAATCGACGCCATTACCGCGTGGTTAGCAAATATATGAAAAATAATTATAAAATATTTGCCGGTGATGTATCTAGTAATCGACGCCATCACCGCGTGGTGGTTAAAAGAGATGGACGGTGTCTTATGAAACGTTCAGTGCATTAAAAATGCAATAGAACATTCCAGCAGTGCATGCCTCGTGGACTTTGTCCAAATAATTTCATGAATTTCACAATGTGAGCAATATTGCGCAATAATTAACTAGCGATAATGCATCACTTCACCACAAATTTACAACATTACACGTTAAAATAACAATTCCAATTTTTCATACACATTTAACACGGACACCGCCATTCTAAAAATTTCACCACGGCCAAACAATGAGAAAAAACAACATACCTGATTATTTCGGCTAACACCGCTACAATTATACGACTCTAACTAATTACAACTTCAATTGTTGTGGACAATTTCCCGGGTTTCGGCACCAAAATGTTGTAATTTGTGGAATAATATATGTATATATTTATTATGTTGTAGTATAAATGAAAACACGTGGATTTTATATTTTATTACTTTTTATGTTGTATTAATTTGTTCGACCTTGTTCGACGACTTCTCACAGCCAACTGAACAACTTTTTTATATATAAAAAACTACATCAACGACGTACAAGAAATAAATGGAAGAGAGCGACGATAGTGGGGAGAAAATATTAGTGTCACGACCCGACACCATCATCGCTGTCCCATTGTTGGTAAGTACAGAATTATTTTGTGGTGTGAGAAATATTTGAACATATATTTTGAACACTCGGATATTTTTGGCAAGATGTGGACCTCTATCGATGTAGAATAGTTATTGACTCGTGATCGAAATTCAATAGATGCCGAGTCGCACTTCATGATGGATGAGCCGCCAATACCTCTGATTTGAGCCGGAGATTTTATTGTTCTTAAACCCAACTTCGATGCTAATGATTTGGTAATGAAATTAAGCATGGAACCAGAATTTAGCATTGCTCTTGCAACAATAGTGCAATTGTTGGCATCAGATAATTCAACGAGAGCAGTTGCTAGAAATACATACCTTGAGGTATGTGCGGAAGAGATTTGCGTTGTGCTAATATTGTTTTCTGGAACTGGATGCGAAGATACGGCAAGAATGGTGGATTGTGTTTTTTCTGAAGTTGAAGATTGAGCCATTGAAGACATATTAGTGATGTGGAGCAGACTATGGTGTTTACCATTGCATGTACGGCATCGATGTTCAACAGGACACTTGTCTATTCGATGATTGAATCGTAGGCAGTTTGAGCAAATGTTTAATTCATCGACACGTTTTCGTCGTTCGTCAGTGGAAAAGCCGAGAAATTGGTAGTAACGCACAATTGTATGTCCTGTTTGATTGCAATGGATGCACGAATAGGCCTTAGTCGTATGATGACTCTGACGAGACCGAACAAATGGTTGAGTTGTCCTAGTTGAAGGTTGATTAGATGCCGATGTACTATTTATTTTCTGTCCTTCCAACTTATAGCTCCTTCTTTTAATGAATTTGGAAATATCTTCGAAAGTAGGAATAGAATTCATTGGAGTTTCCTCCCTCCACTTTAACCTTGTTTCCGAATCGAATTTCGAAGCCAATAAATAAGTAATCAGATCATCCCAATACTCTGTAGGACGACCAAGAGCTTTGAGAGATCGAAGGTGTGAGTTAAACTCATCGAGCAACTCCAGGAGCTTTGGAGAACTTGGTTTCTCAGTTTGAGTTTGAACAATGAGTTGATATGCTCCTCCACAATGCGATTGGTTCTGTTGAATCGCTCAAATAATAACTCTCTAGCTTGTTCGTAATTTGCTGTAAGAAACTCCAAATTCTCAAATGGCTTGGCACCAGGACCGCTACAGCAACTTTTCAGGTATTGAAACTTAGTGAAATTATTCAACCGAGGATTATTGTGAATATGCGTGTCAAAGGACTCGATAAAACTACGAAACCTGGTTGGCTCACCACAAAATACCTCAAAAGTCAATGCAAGTAGTTTTGGAAGGAATCCGAGATCCTCTATTGGTTTTATAGAAGATTTTTTAGAGGTCTCTTTCAATTCCTCTAATCTATCCTCTAAGAATGGTCTCAATTTGTAATAATATCTATCGATATTGTTTCGGGTCGTACTTTCTAAAGCAGTGTTATCTTCTAACTCTAGGGTAGCCTGATATTCAAGGAATTGATTATATCGAGACACAAGATCGTCACGGCGTAATCGTATTTGAGATACGGAAGCATTTCCCAAATCATCGGTGACAAATATGTTGAGTTCATCAAGGAATTTCAAAATCATAGCTATGGTACCTTTCAAACGTTTTATTTTCACCATGACTGCGACTAGTTAAATAAATGAGCGTACTAATGATTTGGTATGGAACCAGAATTTAGCATTGCTCTTGTAACAATAGTGTAACGATCTTCGGTACCGTAAGTTGGTCGGAAACGGCATCAGGAAAAATCATCCGATTAAATGTTGGATCGTTAACAGAAAATTTGTTTTATTTACTAAACGAATTTGATAGCGGTTGTTCGTTGCCAGCTATGACTCAGTGGTGGGGGTGGGTGATATTTTCAAATGTTTAGTAAATCTAGCTTTAACCGCTATATTAAAAGAAAATGAAATGTTTGGTGGGACCTGAAGAAAGATATTGAGGCAGGCAATGATACTTACCTTATGTTGACCACATACTGATACTGCTACATCCTCGTCCAAAACTGGTTAACTATCTCATCCTGAAACACTTAATTTCACGAGAGAGAAAAAACAACAACAAGTAGAAATTTCATAACGAAGCAAGCTAAAATCGAAAGATCGTTAATGGTGGATTGATTTTGAATTAAAGTCACATTCTTTAACTGTACAAATTTTCTATACACTTATAATTTTATTTATTTGAGAATAAGATTGCAAGAAAAAAAAAATTATGAAAATCAACTTAAATAAATAAAAATTAATTAACAACAAAAAAAAATGTAGACCCATTAGACTTTTAAATCAAATTATTTATGTTAGTGTAGGTTAGTTTCATAAAACTAATGATAGTAATTAAGACGTAAAAAAAAAGAAATTCTTAAGTCGTATCAAAAAAATAGTTGTATTATAAACAGCTGGTCGACATTGATACCGGATACACGGTGAAGATGTTGGTCATGATAATATAACATGACATCTTACGAGATACTAATATCACGTAATAATGTGTTTTAAAATTATGCAATTTAAGTTTCGTTCAACGGTTTATATTTATAGTTTAATTAGAATTTCACTGTCCCATTTATTTTAACATACGAATATTGTACTTAATTTTTAATCAAAATATTTATTTGGAATACATAGTTTATAGCGCACTATTATTAATATTATTATTATTATATTATTATTATTATTATTTTTTTTTTTTGAATTTAGATATGAGTTGTTCAATATATTACTATATTATATATATACGAGTATATTATTAAAATAGTCACATCACATTTTTATTATTGTGAGAATGGAAATTCAAAAACCATTCCTCTTAAAAAAACCACAGAACATGACAACGGCCATTCAATTACCGTTCAAATTGTCCACCTGTGAACTTTCACATACACAATTGGTTTATATTATTATAGTTTATTATATATATATATATATATGTATATATATATATTTTTTAAAATACTTAAATCACCGTATAAATATAGCAGAACAGAATATACATAGTTTATTATTATAATTTAACATTTATTAATTTATCTTAATCACTTATAATTATCACAAGAATACTTTTAGTTTAATGCTCCACAAAAAATTCAAATTTATTTGTAAACATATATATATAGAATTTAACTTTTAAATAAATAGACAAAAAAAATTAAACAAATAAATAAATTATTTTATCTTATTTAAATGGAAATACATCGTTTTTGTCGACTTTTAATTACTCAAGCACCAAAAACGAACTCCCCGTGTGATGACAAAAATCATCTTTTATACCTTTTTCAAAAACTGTTAGAAATTTCTCTCTCTCAATTTGAGATCGGATGTTGTATCAATTAAGCGTGGCTTTTTGTAATTGGTAATCGCAAAGACGTAAATATTATACCAATACATTTAAAAAAATAATTAATCATCAGGGGTGATCCACCCATGCAACCATTGTAGCGAAGACTCGTTACAAATCGTGGGGACGACCTGCCCCTGAGATGGGTCTTTGCCGGGCCATTAGAAGAGAAATACTGTTCATTAGGTTTTAGGTAAACAAAACAATTCCAATAAAAAATTTCAAATTTTAATATCTTTTAGGTGATAAATACCCATTAATTTTCCATCACTGTCAGAAAGCTTACACGAGGATGTAACGATGATCAGTATGTGGTATGTCACTTGATGGTATAGTAAAAAAAATATATATATATATATAAGCTAGGAAGTATCATTGCCTGTGCCGGATGATTATATAAAAAAAAACAGAATGAGCGGATGGTTCTATTTAAACATACAAATAAGTCAACATCTGTTGATGGAAATATTTGCGAATAGGACCATTTAAGCGATTTGAACATAACATAATTACAGAAATAAGTTCGAACATTAAAATCAACAAATGAAATTTCATTTGGAATTAATGCGATTTCCGTAATTTAGTTATCATGGGTTCATCCACAGTTCCGAATTCCACACCAAAAATCAACATATATAACATGGAACTTAGTGCGCATTCAAATCTGAGAAATAAACCCAAGAAATAACGGGTGCAAAAGCAATATATATTTAATCCATATAAGTAACTAACATCTGGATCGACATTTAAAAATGGAGACAGATGCGAATATGGATTGAATGAAACATATAATTGAACTGAAATATTTGGTATCAGAAATTTACTATAATTGCAAAACATAAGGTTGGAAATTGAAATGTAAAATATGATAATAAAATAAAACGGAAGCCAGTATTTGGGCGCCACTGTAACGATCTTCGGTACCGTAAGTTGGTCGGAAACGGCATCAGGAAAAATCATCCGATTAAATGTTGCCACTGTAACGATCTTCGGTGCCGTAAGGTGGTCAAAAACGTTAACAGCAAAATTTCTTTGAGATCGTTAACAGATAATTTGTTTTATTTACTAAACGAATTTGATAGCGGTTGTTCGTTGCCAGCTATGACTCAGTGGTGGGGGTGGGTGATATTTTCAAATGTTTAGTAAATCTAGCTTTAACCGCTATATTAAAAGAAAATGAAATGTTTGGTGGGACCTGCAGAATGATATTGAGGCAGGCAATGATACTTACCTTATGTTGACCACATACTGATACTGCTACATCCTCGTCCAAAACTGGTTAATTATCTCATCTTCGGTGCCGTAAGGTGGTCAAAAACGTTAACAGCAAAATTTCTTTGAGATCGTTAACAGATAATTTGTTTTATTTACTAAACGTATTTGATAGTGGTTGTTCGTTGCCAGCTATGACTCAGTGGTGGGGGTGGGTGATATTTTCAAATGTTTAGTAAATCTAGCTTTAACCGCTATATTAAAAGAAAATGAAATGTTTGGTGGGACCTGCAGAATGATATTGAGGCAGGCAATGATACTTACCTTATGTTGACCACATACTGATACTGCTACATCCTCGTCCAAAACTGGTTAATTATCTCATCCTGAAACACTTAAATTTCACTTACGAGAGAGAAAAAAACAACAACAAGTAGAAATTTCATAACGAAGCAAGCTAAAATCGAAAGATCGTTAATGGTGGATTGATTTTGAATTAAAGTCACATTCTTTAACTGTACAAATTTTCTATACACTTATAATTTTATTTATTTGAGAATAAGATTGCAAGAAAAAAAAAAAATTATGAAAATCAACTTAAATAAATAAAAAATTAATTAACAACAAAAAAAATGTAGACCCATTAGACTTTTAAATCAAATTATTTATGTTAGTGTAGGTTAGTAATAATAATTAAGACGTAAATAAAAAAATTCTTAAGTTGTATAAAAACATTGCTTAGATCATAAACATAAACGTATAATATGAGAATATGTTTATATAAATTATAGAAGAATATATATTATAAATTTTGATAATAATAATTAAATTTAATTTATTACTTGTATTATTAACAGCTGGGCGACATTGATACCGGATACACGGTGAAGATGTTGGTCATGATAATATAACATGACATCTTACGAGATACTAATATCACGTAATATTGTGTTTTAAAATTATTTTAATTTAGGTTTCATTCAACGATTTATAATTATAGTTTTATTAGGATTTCACTGTCTCATTTAATTTTACATACGAGTATTGCACTTAATTTTTAATCATAACATTTATTAGTTTTACATTGTTTATGGCGCACTATTATTATTATTATTATTTAGATATTAGTTGTTTAATAAATTAACTATAATATTATCTATATATTACTCAGATAGTCACATCACATTTTTATTATTGTGAGAATGGAAATTCCAAAACTATTTCTCTTAAAACCACAGAACAGTGACAACGGCCATTCAATTACCGTTCAAATCGTCAACCTGTGAACTTTCACATACACAATTTGTTTATATTATTATAATTTATTATATATATATATATGTATATATATATTTATTTTTTTTAAATACTTAAATCACCGTATACCGAACAGAACATACATAGTTTATTATTATAATTTAACATTTATTAATTTATCTTAATCAATTATAATTATCACAAGAATACTTTTAGTTTAATGCTCCACAAAAAATTCAAATTTATTTGTAAACATATATATAGAATTTAAATTTTAAATAAATAGACAAAAAAAATTAAACAAATAAATAAATTATTTTATCTTATTTAAATGGAAATACATCGTTTTTGTCGACTTTTAATTACTCAAGCACCAAAAACGAACTCCCCGTGTGATGACAAAAATCATCTTTTATACCTTTTTCAAAAACTGTTAGAAATTTCTCTCTCTCAATTTGAGATCGGATGTTGTATCAATTAAGCGTGGCTTTTTGTAATTGGTAATCGCAAAGCCGTAAATATTATACCAATACATTTAAAAAAATAATTAATCATCAGGGGTGATCCACCCATGCAACCATTGTAGCGAAGACTCGTTTAAGTATTTAAAAAAAATAAATATATATATACATATATATATATATAATAAATTATAATAATATAAAACAAATTATCTGTTAACGATCTCAAAGAAATTTTGCTGTTAACGTTTTTGACCACCTTACGGCACCGAAGATCGTTACAGTGGCGCCCAAATACTGGCTTCCGTTTTATTTTATTATCATATTTTACATTTCAATTTCCAACCTTATGTTTTGCAATTATAGTAAATTTCTGATACCAAATATTTCAGTTCAATTATATGTTTCATTCAATCCATATTCGCATCTGTCTCCATTTTTAAATGTCGATCCAGATGTTAGTTACTTATATGGATTAAATATATATTGCTTTTGCACCCGTTATTTCTTGGGTTTATTTCTCAGATTTGAATGCGCACTAAGTTCCATGTTATATATGTTGATTTTTGGTGTGGAATTCGGAACTGTGGATGAACCCATGATAACTAAATTACGGAAATCGCATTAATTCCAAATGAAATTTCATTTGTTGATTTTAATGTTCGAACTTATTTCTGTAATTATGTTATGTTCAAATCGCTTAAATGGTCCTATTCGCAAATATTTCCATCAACAGATGTTGACTTATTTGTATGTTTAAATAGAACTATCCGCTCATTCTGTTTTTTTTTATATAATCATCCGGCACAGGCAATGATACTTCCTAGCTTATATATATATATATATTTTTTTTACTATACCATCAAGTGACATACCACATACTGATCATCGTTACATCCTCGTGTAAGCTTTCTGACAGTGATGGAAAATTAATGGGTATTTATCACCTAAAAGATATTAAAATTTGAAATTTTTTATTGGAATTGTTTTGTTTACCTAAAACCTAATGAACAGTATTTCTCTTCTAATGGCCCGGCAAAGACCCATCTCAGGGGCAGGTCGTCCCCACGATTTGTAACGAGTCTTCGCTACAATGGTTGCATGGGTGGATCACCCCTGATGATTAATTATTTTTTTAATTGTATTGGTATAATATTTACGGCTTTGCGATTACCAATTACAAAAAGCCAAGCTTAATTGATTCAACATCCGATCTCAAATTGAGAGAGATAAATTTCTAACAGTTTTTGAAAGAGGTATAAATGATGATTTTTGTCATCACGCGGGGAGTTCGTTTTTGGTGCTTGAGTAATAAATAAGTCTACAAAAACGATGTATTACTTTGCATAAGATAAAATAATTTATTTATTAATTTAATTTTTTTTGTGATTGCATATTTATTTAAACAAAATTATATTGTAACATTAATATATTATATATCTATATGTTTATAAATTAATTTGAATTTTTGTGGACATAAACTTAAAATATTCTTGTGATAAATATAAGTGTTTTAAGATGAATTAATAAAAGTTAAATTATAATAATAAACTATATTCTGTCCTGTTATATTTATTATCCGGTGATTTAAATATATATATGTATATAAATATATAATAAATAATAATTATATGAACAAATTGTGTATGTGCAAGTTCACAGGTTGACGATTTGAACGGTAATTGAATGGCCGTTGTCACTGTTCTGTGGTTTTAAGAGAAATAGTTTTGGAATTTCCATTCTCACAATAATAAAAATGTGATGTGACTATCTGAGTAATATATAGATAATATTATAGTTAATTTATTAAACAACTAATATCTAAATAATAATAATAATAATAGTGCGCCATAAACAATGTAAAACTAATAAATGTTATGATTAAAAATTAAGTGCAATACTCGTATGTAAAATTAAATGAGACAGTGAAATCCTAATAAAACTATAATTATAAATCGTTGAATGAAACCTAAATTAAAATAATTTTAAAACACAATATTACGTGATATTAGTATCTCGTAAGATGTCATGTTATATTATCATGACCAACATCTTCACCGTGTATCCGGTATCAATGTCGCCCAGCTGTTAATAATACAAGTAATAAATTAAATTTAATTATTATTATCAAAATTTATAATATATATTCTTCTATAATTTATATAAACATATTCTCATATTATACGTTTATGTTTATGATCTAAGCAATGTTTTTATACAACTTAAGAATTTTTTTATTTACGTCTTAATTATTATTACTAACCTACACTA
Source organism: Tipula unca (assembly GCA_951394425.1). Classification (NCBI taxonomy): domain Eukaryota; kingdom Metazoa; phylum Arthropoda; class Insecta; order Diptera; family Tipulidae; genus Tipula; species Tipula unca. The sequence goes on from OX596380.1 coordinate 95,645,603, forward strand.
ACATAAATAATTTGATTTAAAAGTCTAATGGGTCTACATTTTTTTTGTTGTTAATTAATTTTTTATTTATTTAAGTTGATTTTCATAATTTTTTTTTTTTCTTGCAATCTTATTCTCAAATAAATAAAATTATAAGTGTATAGAAAATTTGTACAGTTAAAGAATGTGACTTTAATTCAAAATCAATCCACCATTAACGATCTTTCGATTTTAGCTTGCTTCGTTATGAAATTTCTACTTGTTGTTGTTTTTTTCTCTCTCGTAAGTGAAATTTAAGTGTTTCAGGATGAGATAATTAACCAGTTTTGGACGAGGATGTAGCAGTATCAGTATGTGGTCAACATAAGGTAAGTATCATTGCCTGCCTCAATATCTTTCTTCAGGTCCCACCAAACATTTCATTTTCTTTTAATATAGCGGTTAAAGCTAGATTTACTAAACATTTGAAAATATCACCCACCCCCACCACTGAGTCATAGCTGGCAACGAACAACCGCTATCAAATTCGTTTAGTAAATAAAACAAATTTTCTGTTAACGATCCAACATTTAATCGGATGATTTTTCCTGATGCCGTTTCCGACCAACTTACGGTACCGAAGATCGATGTAACGATCTTCGGTGCCGTAAGGTGGTCAAAAACGTTAACAGCAAAATTTCTTTGAGATCGTTAACAGATAATTTGTTTTATTTACTAAACGAATTTGATAGCGGTTGTTCTTTGCCAGCTATGACTCAGTGGTGGGGGTGGGTGATATTTTCAAATGTTTAGTAAATCTAGCTTTAACCGCTATATTAAAAGAAAATGAAATGTTTGGTGGGACCTGAAGAAAGATATTGAGGCAGGCAATGATACTTACCTTATGTTGACCACATACTGATACTGCTACATCCTCGTCCAAAACTGGTTAATTATCTCATCCTGAAACACTTAAATTTCACTTACGAGAGAGAAAAACAACAACAAGTAGAAATTTCATAACGAAACAAGCGAAAATCGAAAGATCGTTAATGGTGGATCGATTTTGAATTAAAGTCACATTCTTTAACTGTACAAATTTTCTATACACTTATAATTTTATTTATTTGAGAATAAGATTGCAAGAAAAAAAAAAATTATGAAAATCAACTTAAATAAATAAAAATTAATTAACAACAAAAAAAAAATGTAGACCCATTAGACTTTTAAATCAAATTATTTATGTTAGTGTAGGTTAGTTTCATAAAACTAATGATAATAATTAAGACGTAAAAAAAAAGAAATTCTTAAGTCGTATCAAAAAAATAGCTTAAATCATAAAATATAAATATAAAGGTATAATATTAGAATAAATATATAAATTATGAAAAATAAATATTATACATTTTTTTCTAACAATAATTAAATAGTATTACTTGTATTATAAACAGCTGGTCGACATTGATACCGGATACACGGTGAAGATGTTGGTCATGACATCTTACGAGATACTAATATCACGTAATAATGTGTTTTAAAATTATGCAATTTAAGTTTCGTTCAACGGGTTATATTTATAGTTTAATTAGAATTTCACTGTCCCATTTATTTTAACATACGAATATTGTACTTAATTTTTAATCAAAATATTTATTTGGAATACATAGTTTATAGCGCACTATTATTAATATTATTATTATTATATTATTATTATAATTTTTTTGAATTTAGATATGAGTTGTTCAATATATTACTATATTATATATATACGAGTATATTATTAAAATAGTCACATCACATTTTTATTATTGTGAGAATGGAAATTCAAAAACCATTCCTCTTAAAAAAACCACAGAACATGACAACGGCCATTCAATTACCGTTCAAATTGTCCACCTGTGAACTTTCACATACACAATTTGTTTATATTATTATAGTTTATTATATATATATATATATGTATATATATATTTTTTTTTAAAATACTTAAATCACCGTATAAATATAGCAGAACAGAATATACATAGTTTATTATTATAATTTAACATTTATTAATTTATCTTAATCACTTATAATTATCACAAGAATACTTTTTGTTTAATGCTCCACAAAAAATTCAAATTTATTTGTAAACATATATATATATAGAATTTAACTTTTAAATAAATAGGCAAAAAAAAATTAAACAAATAAATAAATTATTTTATCTTATTTAAATGGAAATACATCGTTTTTGTCGACTTTTAATTACTCAAGCACCAAAAACGAACTCCCCGTGTGATGACAAAAATCATCTTTTATACCTTTTTCAAAAACTGTTAGAAATTTCTCTCTCTCAATTTGAGATCGGATGTTGTATCAATTAAGCGTGGCTTTTTGTAATTGGTAATCGCAAAGCCGTAAATATTATACCAATACATTTAAAAAAATAATTAATCATCAGGGGTGATCCACCCATGCAACCATTGTAGCGAAGACTCGTTACAAATCGTGGGGACGACCTGCCCCTGAGATGGGTCTTTGCCGGACCATTAGAAGAGAAATACTGTTCATTAGGTTTTAGGTAAACAAAACAATTCCAATAAAAAATTTCAAATTTTAATATCTTTTAGGTGATAAATACCCATTAATTTTCCATCACTGTCAGAGAGCTCACAAGCCACCGTTCCAATTAATTTGGAAACAATTCCTTTTGGAGCTAATTTTGCTGCGTAATTTTCGGCGGCCTTACTTTGCGTAAAGTTGCGGACATATACGGTTTGCCCCACACATACTTTGGGGATCTTAGTTCGGAGATTGTATGTGCTTTGAGATTTTAAATAAGCTTTTTGCAAGTTTTCTGAAACTTTTCGATACACTTGCCGCAACATTTCAGGCTTCTCTATAAACTGAAGATGGTTTCCGGTTAGTTGTTGAGTTTCTTGAAGAATTTTGTGAATCGACCCGTGTAAAATGGCGTGTTGTCCAAACACAACAAAATGTGGTGAAAAATCAGTCGAATCATGGACAGAGTTTCGTAGGGCATGAGTTACCGCAGCGAGATTAACATCCCACACTTTTTGGTCTGTTTTAATATATGATCGAAGTGCAGCTAGCAAAGTTCGATTCACCCTTTCCGATGCATTCGCTTGGGGAGCATATTTTGCCGTAAAAATATGACGAACGCCATACTTTTTGCATAAATCACTGACTAGTATTGAGTCAAATTGACGCCCATTGTCAGTCACCATGACCTCTGGAACACCGAACATCAAAAATATTTGTGACTCGAGGAATCCAACGACTTCCTTAGCAGTAGCTTGTCGAACTGCTCGTGTTATCACAAATTTGGAAAAGTGATCAACCGCGATCAGAATACAAGTATTCCCACCACGAGTTCTGGGATAAGGTCCCAGGAAATCTAAGTATACCCGCTGCCAAGGTCGAGAGGTGAGTGGGAGAGTTCCTAGTGGTGGTCGTGTGCATTGATTAGAAGATTTACTTAACCTACAAGTCTCACACGAAGATATAAAATTTCGCACGTCATTAGACAACGTAGGCCAATAAAAATATCTCTTTAAAATCTCCGTTGTTTTTCGAATGCCTAAATGTGCTAACGGAGGGGGGACATGGGCGGACTCAATTAACTGAGTTCGCAATTCCTCTGGTACCACTAACTTCCAGCATGGGATATCAGTTTCTCCAGTGATAAGCGAGACAGGTTTCAGGTTAATGTAAACCTTGCCATCTACCGTTTTTGTGTTGTTCCTTCCCGTATTATTTTCCAATGTGAGGACTAACGTTGTATACTGCTCGGAGTTAAATTCGGGAGAATCAAGATTTATATTGAGCGGTCGATCTGACAAAGAAAATTCGTCCATATGTACTCTGGACAGGGCATCGGGAACACAATTCTGCGAGCCCTTTCGATACTCGATCTCAAAATTATATCCTTGGAGCTTTAAGCTCCAACGGGCTAAACGGCCGGTAAGATCTTTTGTCGACATAAGCCATGTTAGGCTGGCGTGATCAGTAATTACCGTGAATGGTAATCCTTCAACATACGCTCTAAACTTGTGGATAGCCATTAAGGCAGCCAAACACTCCAGCTCTGTCACGCTATAATTTCTCTGAGCTGCTGTTAGTTTATGTGACATATATGCTAAAGGCCGATCATCACCATCCGCATTTTTCTGAAACAGAACTGCTCCAACGCCGGTCGAACTGGCGTCGCATTGGATATAAAATCTCTGGCAAAAATCAGGTGTAGCCAGAACCAGAGTACTAATTAACGCATATTTTAAAGCATCAAATGCCTCTTGGGATTGCTCAGTCCACTTGAATTTTTGGCCCTTTTTTAGGAAATCAGTCAATGGCGCCGAGAGCGTAGAATAATTGCGCATGAAACGACGGTACCATCCCGTGACACCCAAAAATCTTCGAAGTTGCCTGACCGTTGTTGGAATTGGAAACTCTGCAATGGCAAGCACTTTATCGGGATTAGGTCTTAGTCCACCTTCGCCAATCACATGACCCAGGTACTCGATCTCTCTCAGTAGAAATTTGCTCTTCTTTATATTGATTGTGAGCCCCGCTTTCGCGATACGTTCAGCAACTTCAGTAAGAAGCACAAAATGTTCAGCTAAAGTTGCTGTAGTTATCAAAAGATCATCGAGGTACACGAATACCCGATCATGTAATTGGTGGGGAATCACTCTATTCATTAATCTCGATAAAGTTTGAGGAGCATTGCAGAGACCAAACGGCATTACTTTAAATTGATATAATGGGCGTCCCGGGACAGAGAACGCCGTTTTCTCCCTCGAACTAGGATCCAAAGGGATCTGCCAAAAGGCATCCTTGAGATCCAAACTCGAGATAAATTTTGTCTGATCTAGCCTACTCAACAAACCATCAATCAGCGGCAACGGGTACGCGTCCTTCTTCGTAACCGCGTTTACGCGCCTTGCATCCAGACACAATCGAATACATCCATTTGATCGTTTCACTACTGCCAACGGAGAGCTCCAAGCGCTGTGGCTTTCTTCAATTACGTCAAGTGAAATCATGCGATCTAATTCATCATACATGAGTTTTTGTATGGCTGGTGAAACGGCATAAAACCGTTGCTTAATTGGTGAAGCATCCCCAACGTCTATGTTGTGGGTTAGTACATGTGTTCTTCCTAGACCCAATTTATCAAAGCTTGGCAAGTATTCGATGATGTTCTGGAGTTCTTTGCGCTGATCGGCGGTAAGATCATGTTGTTGAGTTGAATCGGAGGAATTATTGGCTAGATCGACGGTTAAATCCGAAATTACTCTAGGCACCAGTCCAAACTCTTCCCAAAAGTCATATCCTAAATATAGTTTTTGCTGAAGCGATGGTACCACAAAAATTTTCATTGGTTTGGTCATACCGTGAAATGTTATAGTAACATTTACATACCCTAGAACTTTCTGTGAAGAACCACAAGCAGTTTTAACGGATGTTTTAATAGGATATAAGGTAAGATGATGACTTTTAATAAACTCTGCCGATCCTGTACCGAGAGCAGTAATGGTAGCACCACTATCAAGTAGTCCCCGGATTTCTGTTCCTTCTATATCAACGACAGCGTATGGTCGATTATCTTCACAAATTTGAGAATGCTCGGTCAGAACTGATTCGGAGATTTTAGCATACAATCGCTTCTTATCTTTAAAATATTTTATGGATCGCAGAACGCGAGATGCACTTCGGAGTGGGTTGATAAATTTTGGTTTATGTGAAACTCTTGGTTTTACGAAGGTGGCGGGTTCGAAAACTTCGAACTGCTTAACGGAGTAGTTAATCGGGTGTTGGGTCTTTGATTCGTCTGACGGAAATGAGATGACCCGGTCGCCCTCATCTCCGGCAACGAGTTTTCCGATTTCCGTGCACACGTAGGACAATGAGCTTTACGAACATTTGGTGTTCCACAAGAATAACAAAAAATACGGGGTGGAAGATCACAATCCATCCAAAAATGCCCATGAATTCGGCAATTCCAACAAACCACTGGTGGTGGTGCCTTTGGATTATATGTTGCATTTCCATCCGTATAAAAAGCATGTACTGCATTAGAATCAGGTTGGTTAGATGTCGGCGAGGGATTGGAATATTTAGTGTCATTTGGTAACAACGGTTCGCCTCTAGAAGTTATATAGTTACAATTTAAACTATTTGTCGGACCAAGAATGGTTTTATCTGAGTGAGGAATGAACTTAGTTTCCGATGGGTAAAACTCGTGCACGTTGTGTGGTTTGTAACTCGTGTTCAATTCGGGTGTGTAGCCAATGCTTTTCCAAGCGTCTTCAGTAGATATGCATGTGCTTACTAAATCGGCTACTGATACAACAGATCTACCCGCTAAGTGAACGATTAAGCCAATCCGCATGTTTTTCTTTAGGATTTCCAGGAGTTCAGACTCCGGCAAAGCAACCTTCATTGGCATAGCGAGTGTGAGTATGTCGTAGTAAAAGTCTACGAATGATTCCCTCGGTTTTTGTTTCCTATTGTCAATTAGCTTGCGGATATCTACGTCTGTTCTTCGATCTTGGAATCGATGTAAAAAGGACAATCGCAGATCAGTCCATGTACAGTTTGTGTTTTTCCCGATTATTAGCCAATAGTGCTCTTGCGCCGGACCATCCAGTAAAAATGTGATATCGTTCAATAATTGCGATAGAGGTACATTGTGGGTTGACGCTAGATGTTCAATTCTTTGAAAGAAGTTTTCTACTGCAATACCCGAAGGCAAACCATCAAATTTAATCTTCCATTTATAAACTGGGGTATGATTTTGCGGTTTGGGAGTTGAACCCACAATGGTAGTAGGAGTATTTAGCGACATCTGGCCTTGATTGCTCAAATCTGGCATAGCAACCGGATTTCCCAACTCAATCGGACCAGCCCCCCTATCTAATCTTGGAGGTATAAAATTTGCATTAGGCGGTAAATAATTAATTCCCATCAAACCATGAAATAAAATATAAAGCCACTGTAACGATCTTCGGTGCCGTAAGGTGGTCAAAAACGTTAACAGCAAAATTTCTTTGAGATCGTTAACAGATAATTTGTTTTATTTACTAAACGAATTTGATAGCGGTTGTTCGTTGCCAGCTATGACTCAGTGGTGGGGGTGGGTGATATTTTCAAATGTTTAGTAAATCTAGCTTTAACCGCTATATTAAAAGAAAATGAAATGTTTGGTGGGACCTGAAGAAAGATATTGAGGCAGGCAATGATACTTACCTTATGTTGACCACATACTGATACTGCCACATCCTCGTCCAAAACTGGTTAATTATCTCATCCTGAAACACTTAAATTTCACTTACGAGAGAGAAAAACAACAACAAGTAGAAATTTCATAACGAAACAAGCGAAAATCGAAAGATCGTTAATGGTGGATCGATTTTGAATTAAAGTCACATTCTTTAACTGTACAAATTTTCTATACACTTATAATTTTATTTATTTGAGAATAAGATTGCAAGAAAAAAAAATTATGAAAATCAACTTAAATAAATAAAAATTAATTAACAACAAAAAAAAATGTAGACCCATTAGACTTTTAAATCAAATTATTTATGTTAGTGTAGGTTAGTTTCATAAAACTAATGATAATAATTAAGACGTAAAAAAAAGAAATTCTTAAGTCGTATCAAAAAAATAGCTTAAATCATAAAATATAAATATAAAGGTATAATATTAGAATAAATATATAAATTATGAAAAATAAATATTATACATTTTTTTCTAACAATAATTAAATAGTATTACTTGTATTATAAACAGCTGGTCGACATTGATACCGGATACACGGTGAAAATGTTGGTCATGATAATATAACATGACATCTTACGAGATACTAATATCACGTAATAATGTGTTTTAAAATTATGCAATTTAAGTTTCGTTCAACGGTTTATATTTATAGTTTAATTAGAATTTCACTGTCCCATTTATTTTAACATACGAATATTGTACTTTTTTACATTTTTAATCAAAATATTTATTTGGAATACATAGTTTATAGCGCACTATTATTAATATTATTATTATTATATTATTATTATTATTATATTATTATTATTATTATTATTTTTTTTTTTTGAATTTAGATATGAGTTGTTCAATATATTACTATATTATATATATACGAGTATATTATTAAAATAGTCACATCACATTTTTATTATTGTGAGAATGGAAATTCAAAAACCATTCCTCTTAAAAAAACCACAGAACATGACAACGGCCATTCAATTACCGTTCAAATTGTCCACCTGTGAACTTTCACATACACAATTTGTTTATATTATTATAGTTTATTATATATATATATATATATATATATATATATGTATATATATATTTTTTTTTAAAATACTTAAATCACCGTATAAATATAGCAGAACAGAATATACATAGTTTATTATTATAATTTAACATTTATTAATTTATCTTAATCACTTATAATTATCACAAGAATACTTTTAGTTTAATGCTCCACAAAAAATTCAAATTTATTTGTAAACATATATATATAGAATTTAACTTTTAAATAAATAGGCAAAAAAAAAAATTAAACAAATAAATAAATTATTTTATCTTATTTAAATGGAAATACATCGTTTTTGTCGACTTTTAATTACTCAAGCACTAAAAACGAACTCTCCGTGTGATGACAAAAATCATCTTTTATACCTTTTTCAAAAACTGTTAGAAATTTCTCTCTCTCAATTTGAGATCGGATGTTGTATCAATTAAGCGTGGCTTTTTGTAATTGGTAATCGCAAAGCCGTAAATATTATACCAATACATTTAAAAAAATAATTAATCATCAGGGGTGATCCACCCATGCAACCATTGTAGCGAAGACTCGTTACAAATCGTGGGGACGACCTGCCCCTGAGATGGGTCTTTGCCCCACGTTGGGCGCCACTGTAACGATCTTCGGTACCGTAAGTTGGTCGGAAACGGCATCAGGAAAAATCATCCGATTAAATGTTGGATCGTTAACAGAAAATTTGTTTTATTTACTAAACGAATTTGATAGCGGTTGTTCGTTGCCAGCTATGACTCAGTGGTGGGGGTGGGTGATATTTTCAAATGTTTAGTAAATCTAGCTTTAACCGCTATATTAAAAGAAAATGAAATGTTTGGTGGGACCTGAAGAAAGATATTGAGGCAGGCAATGATACTTACCTTATGTTGACCACATACTGATACTGCTACATCCTCGTCCAAAACTGGTTAATTATCTCATCCTGAAACACTTAAATTTCACTTACGAGAGAGAAAAACAACAACAAGTAGACATTTCATAACGAAACAAGCGAAAATCGAAAGATCGTTAAAGATCTTCGGTGCCGTAAGGTGGTCAAAACGTTAACAGCAAAATTTCTTTGAGATCGTTAACAGAAAATTTGTTTTATTTACTAAACGAATTTGATAGCGGTTGTTCGTTGCCAGCTATGACTCAGTGGTGGGGGTGGGTGATATTTTCAAATGTTTAGTAAATCTAGCTTTAACCGCTATATTAAAAGAAAATGAAATGTTTGGTGGGACCTGAAGAAAGATATTGAGGCAGGCAATGATACTTACCTTATGTTGACCACATACTGATACTGCTACATCCTCGTCCAAAACTGGTTAACTATCTCATCCTGAAACACTTAATTTCACGAGAGAGAAAAATCAACAACAAGTAGAAATTTCATAACGAAGCAAGCTAAAATCGAAAGATCGTTAATGGTGGATTGATTTTGAATTAAAGTCACATTCTTTAACTGTACAAATTTTCTATACACTTATAATTTTATTTATTTGAGAATAAGATTGCAAGAAAAAAAAAATTATGAAAATCAACTTAAATAAATAAAAATTAATTAACAACAACAAAAAATGTAGACCCATTAGACTTTTAAATCAAATTATTTATGTTAGTGTAGGTTAGTTTCATAAAACTAATGATAGTAATTAAGACGTAAAAAAAAAGAAATTCTTAAGTCGTATCAAAAAAATAGTTGTATTATAAACAGCTGGTCGACATTGATACCGGATACACGGTGAAGATGTTGGTCATGATAATATAACATGACATCTTACGAGATACTAATATCACGTAATAATGTGTTTTAAAATTATGCAATTTAAGTTTCGTTCAACGGTTTATATTTATAGTTTAATTAGAATTTCACTGTCCCATTTATTTTAACATACGAATATTGTACTTAATTTTTAATCAAAATATTTATTTGGAATACATAGTTTATAGCGCACTATTATTAATATTATTATTATTATATTATTATTATTATTATTTTTTTTTTTTGAATTTAGATATGAGTTGTTCAATATATTACTATATTATATATATACGAGTATATTATTAAAATAGTCACATCACATTTTTATTATTGTGAGAATGGAAATTCAAAAACCATTCCTCTTAAAAAAACCACAGAACATGACAACGGCCATTCAATTACCGTTCAAATTGTCCACCTGTGAACTTTCACATACACAATTTGTTTATATTATTATAGTTTATTATATATATATATATATGTATATATATATTTTTTTTAAAATACTTAAATCACCGTATAAATATAGCAGAACAGAATATACATAGTTTATTATTATAATTTAACATTTATTAATTTATCTTAATCACTTATAATTATCACAAGAATACTTTTAGTTTAATGCTCCACAAAAAATTTAAATTTATTTGTAAACATATATATATAGAATTTAACTTTTAAATAAATAGACAAAAAAAATTAAACAAATAAATAAATTATTTTATCTTATTTAAATGGAAATACATCGTTTTTGTCGACTTTTAATTACTCAAGCACCAAAAACGAACTCCCCGTGTGATGACAAAAATCATCTTTTATACCTTTTTCAAAAACTGTTAGAAATTTCTCTCTCTCAATTTGAGATCGGATGTTGTATCAATTAAGCGTGGCTTTTTGTAATTGGTAATCGCAAAGCCGTAAATATTATACCAATACATTTAAAAAAATAATTAATCATCAGGGGTGATCCACCCATGCAACCATTGTAGCGAAGACTCGTTACAATAGTGCAATTGTTGGCATCAGATAATTCAACGAGAGCAGTTGCTAGAAATACATACCTTGAGGTATGTGCGGAAGAGATTAGCGTTGTGCTAATATTATTTTCTGGAACTGGTTGCGAAGATACGGCAAGAATGGTGGATTGTGTTTTTTCTGAAGTTGAAGATTGAGCCATTGAAGACATATTAGTGATGTGGAGCAGACTATGATGTTTACCATTGCATGTACGACATCGATATTCAACAGAACACTTGTCTATTCGATGATTGGACCGTAGGCAGTTTGAGCAAATGTTTAATTCATCGACACGTTTTCGTCGTTCGTCAGTGGAAAAGCCGAGAAATTGGTAGCAACGCACAATTGTATGTCCTGTTTGATTGCAATGGATGCACGAATAGGCCTTAGTCGTATGATGACTCTGACGAGACCGAACAAATGGTTGAGTTCATCGATTATCAATTAAATTAATTTACCTGACGTGATAGCCAACGTGTTGAAGCGTATTTAAGTATTTTGTGTACTTCACTGCCGAAATATTCTTGAAATTTGATGATCTCCTGCTAGCGCTGTTACAAAAATGGTCGGTTGATTTCTCGTATAAGTTGATCAATTGAATTAGGAAGCTGTGTTGCCGCAGACAAGGAAATTAAATTAATGTTATGGCAAATGCACCCATTAACTACCAATTTCGGAACCAGCTCTTTTAATTTTGCTTGGACGCCGTTATTTTCCCCCATCATTACGGAGCAGTTGTCAGCTGTAAATCCAATTAGGTTTTTCATTGGGAGATTGTTTTCCTTTAACGCATTCATTAAAGCGGTAAAAATACCTAAAGCGGAGGAATCTTCAACAGGTACCAATGCCAAAAAATTATCATTACATTTTTGATCGAAATTTCGAATGATTATTGCCAAATTTTTTGATGATGTGATATCGGTACTTTCGTCAATAATAATTGAATAATAATGGTTGCTGGCTATTTCTGAAATAAGTATACTATTCTCCGGGCCCATCACCTGCGTTATAATTTTTTGACCTTTAGCTCGATGAATATTAATTTTTTTCACAATTTTGGAATCACTAATTGAATTGTTTAGCAACAAATTTAAATGATTGAGGACGGCGAAAGATAAATTGTGCTCAGCTACAAACAAGCTCAAGGACATCTCGAATTTTTTTGCCTCGTCGTTAATAACGGTGGTTTCCCGTTCAAAAACCTCATTTATTTTAGCGCTTTTTTTAGCAGTATTTATTGCACGTTTGTGCAAATCACTGGAAGCGTGTCTCTCAATGTGGGTTTGTCCACCAACTATTTTTGAATTACACACAATACACATTTTCATCTGCTTTTTTGAACTCGAAGCAACTTCCACCAACCACACATACTCTTTTTTCCAACTTTCTTGAAATGTAGAAATTTTTTTTGGTTTCTGGAATTGGTCGGACCTTTACGTAAATTTATTAATATGGAGTTCGATTTAGTAAAATAAATTAATTAAAATTTCGAACAAATATCGAGAAATAATCACAATGAAAATAAACTTACACGTTTAACTGGTGGTCTTGATTATTATCCAATGATATTGACGGACGAGTTGTCGTTTCATTGTTAAAAATTTGGTATGTTTGGAACTGGTGTTTTTGAACATCAGTTTTAACCACTGATAATGACGGCGGATTTGACGTTCGTTGATTCTGAATATTAATATCATTTTCCACAATAATAATTTCATTTGCATCATCTATTTGATCAATTGGTAATGATGTTGAATTTTCTTTTTGGTTAGTCTGGATAACGGTGAAATCTTTTTTTTTAATCAACCAGCTATAATATAAATTTATCAAAACTATACTATATATTTTATTTTAAAATAGAATTTCTAATGAAATTTTAAAATTATTTTTGCAATTATTTGTCCATTTTAATTAAGCACGTATGAAAAAATTTCAATTCTCGAAATGTAATTTACCACTTTAACAGTTTAGTTGGTTAACCACACCATAAATATTCACTTCACATTACACAATGGTAATTACTTGAATAAAAGAAGACTACAAAAAGAGAGTTTTTGTTGATAAAATACGAAACTACAATAAAAAAAACGAAAATATTTCCCAACAACCCATCAACTGCAATAATCATATTATCGGTTGAATACGATATTTCCGGTTGAACGCAAAAACCACAAATACTCAATTAAATTCTTCAAACCGGAGATAATTTAAAAAATGTACTAAAAAGAAATCGAATGTCTTAGCGTATTCACAGATAGTCAATTGTATCAAAAAAAGTACAATTGTACTAACAATTTCATCACTTCCTTGATGTAGTATGCGGTGAACCCGGATCTATGCATGAATATTACAGCGCACAAAATTATTTCGATTTGCTCAGAAACAAAATTTATTTGGGAATTATTTTTTGTTAGCGAATTCAGCGTACACAAATAACGAATGGCTGGTCGCCCCATTTAAAGACTACGGAAGTTTAACCGAAGAACAAAAAATTTTCAATTACCTGCATTTCAAATCAAGAATTGTCGTTGAGAATGCATTTGGATTATTGAAATGTAAATTCCGATAATTACTTAATTTTGATAATTTCAACATTGAATTTATCATAAACTGTGTTATGGTGGCATGCACACTTATATCTAATTTTCATCACATATATCTAACTTTCGAACACTATACAGAACAGACAGATATAATTCGGGAAGAACCAGTCGATTGGCAAAATGATAATGATGATCCAGAAATAGCCAGATAAATAGAAATTCTGTGTTTCAACAAATGTTGGATGATAACAAATTATTAAACAATGTATAATCAAAAATTAAAAATGTATTTTTGAACTGTTTTACTTATTTATATATACTGTTTAAAAGTATCTAAGAATTCGTTTAATTGTTCCGTTCTCTCACGATGACGTCTTTCTTTGGCTTCCGTTTTTTTTTTAATTTTCTGCTCTTACCCTCTAAACATTGCGACTCAGAAACGATACGAAAATGATGAAACACCTTCATACAAAACATCGTTTTCGAATCAATTTGGCGATGTAAAAGCGATATATTTATGAGTCTACTGTACTATGATAATTAGACTTTTTGCGATATGTCCTCTATGTATTAGTGTGTATCGAAAATACTACTTATTTTGTGATATACTTTCGCACCGTGTTTCTGCAACTGAAAACATTACAGACTTTTCAGTATAATTACGTATCACATTATCGGTTACGTTTACTGCGGTTTTAGTGCGATATATTTACGCACCGCGTTTATTGAGTCGAAAATATTAACGATTTTTCGATACACCTATGTATCAATTTTTAGGTTTCGCTGGCAGTGTATTTAGTACGCTATATGGAACTAATTTTTTGTACTCAAATGCAATTTCATTAAAACAGATTTGTTTGGATTTATTAATAAATATATTTTCTATTATTTTTATCATACAATGTTATTTATATGATATTTTGAAAAAAAAAACATAAATAAGTGAAGTTATTTCATTAATATTAGTATCATTATCGGTTTTTAAATTCAGTTCAGTAATTTAAACTTTATACTATATATTTTTTTTTTTTTTGTAATTTAAACTTTATACTATTTTATATATATGTAAAATGATTAAAATATAAGAAATTATTATATCACATCACCAAAGGTGTACAATTACTGTAGTACTAAATATTTTTCAAAAGTCAGTCTTTTATAAATTCATTATTCATTATCACATTTATTTATTTATTTAATTTTCGTTAGCAACATGAAACAAGTCAAATTACTTCTATATTATTTTTCAAAAGTATAAATTCAATAATTATCACATTTATTTATTGATTTTAATTTCATCAATATGAAACAAAACAAATTATTTGTAAATTAAAAAATTTGATCTAACACCAAAAAATAAAAAGTTGCCTTAGTTTCTACAATAAAAAAGTAAATATGCATATAGTTGCCTTAGTATCTACAGTCAAATAAATATTAGTTGAAAACAAAATAATTCAGGTTTAAATAAAATATCTACTTATATTCTAATTTAACAGCTAATATTGAGTTTTAGCTTCTAAGTCTAGATTTTTTTTATGAACATCTTTGGCATATTGATACCATCTTTTTATGATGGTCACCCTTTCCGCAATTTTAGAGGTTGGAAATTTTTTCCCAGCGCAATCTAAGTATAAATGTGAAACAAAATTTAATTATATAATTGCATAAAGTTATCAAAGAATGTTTAACGATAATAAACAAAATTTACCTATAATTAACGATATTAGTTTATAGCCTTCTACAGGTGAGTTTCCGTGGCGACCATACCAAGTAAACGATGTTGCCGCGCGTATAGTTATTATAAGTTTAAGACATCCTTTGATGAATTTATCCATGTTTTGATCCATCATTTTGTCGAAGAGATTTATCTGTAAAGGAAAGGAATAAAGATAAATTATATATATACCAATTAATATGAAACATTGTGTCTTCTTACCAATATTTTTTGTTTTTCAGGATCGACTTTGATGTCGTCTTCCAATTTTTTAAATTCATCTGCTGATAGTGCGGGGATTTTAAGCATTATTGATAGTGATGATTGTACTGGTTCTTTAGCTGAATTTTGCCTGTCTTCTTTTAATTCTCGCCGAAGCAGCTTCACCTCCCTTAATAAAACTCGGATAATGGTGCCATGTTCTCGTTGAGCTTTTATTACCTCTGACATTGTTGGTAGCTGAGTACTTGTAGATGGGTTTATTTTAGAATCGATGCGTAAAAAATTTCCATAGTTAGCCTCATCATCTGACTCAAACATTTCGCTGTTGAAATAATTATTATTTTCTGTGGACATTTCTGGAATTAAAAGTTTAATCCATATGTTGAATAGTGATATAAACGGTGTTTGTGGTTGTAATTTTTATTATTTTATTATTAATTTCATTAAGAGTAAATGAATGTAAAATATTAGAAATTTCTTCTGTTTTAGAATTTGTACAATATATGCCAACGTTTTTCGATTCTATTGGATATTCGAAGAAATTTAAAAGGTTTTGTACAAAGTGACCCTGGATTAGATCATTTTGGATATTTGTGATGTTTAATATATGGTTTTTAACTAAACAATAATTATTAGGAAATGTTGAACCGAGTGTGAAAGTTGTATATGAGTTTTCTTCAGGAGCCATCCTAAATTCTTCTACTTGCTTTAATTTATTCAAAATTTGTTGAATAGGATACGACCCTTTTTTAACCATTTTTTTTATTTGTTGTAGATGATTTTCAAGCCGAAATGCACTGTAATTATCAAGGGTCCCGAATTTTTGTACATCTTCGGATAAATGGATCAAACTATGTACATTGTATGATACATTTTCCTCTCCATAAAGAGGAGAAAAATTATGTACATATTCCGTTAACAGATCGCGTGCACATTCGTTATTCTTTCTGAAATTTTTGGGGTGACACAATATCCGAATACCACAAACCAGTAATAAATAATGATTGTAATATTTTGGAGCCAACACATTTTTAAATGCCACCAAGCCTGTATATAATAAAAATGTCCTAAATTCGACCGCTTTCCAGTGTTCTATATCTTGGAATGTTCTTGGTTTTCGAACAAACTCTGAAGGTATACTTGGGCGTATTTTAGTCAACTCATGATTGATGGCATCTATAGCATTTTTCTTTAGAGAGAATTCCTTTCTTTTAATTTTAATTAATAAATTAATCACTTGACGGGTTACACCCAATAATGCACAATGCATGTAATCAATGGGAAACGTCGAAACACATCCTATATTTAAAGTATCTAACAACAAGTTGGTTTCTGTGTGGTGTTCTTTATGTATTTTTAATTTGAACTCCTCGTCTGTTCTAAGATCATTAGCTACACTTGGAAAACACACTTTATGATCTCTATATATTCCCTTTATTTTGCATTTTGTGCAACTGTAGTATCCCGAATGTGATTTAACCGCTATTAAAAATGTTCAAAACAAAATTAGCAGATTAATATTAATATCCCTATTATGGTTCTCACCTCACCGAGTAACTATACAAATCTAGTCACAATTGCAAATTAATTTTAGGTGAGGTGAGAATCGTAATACGGGTCTAAGTTTAGAACATTAAGGTACCTAAGACGAAAGCACGGGCTGGAGCATCACAAATAAAAGCTCTTATAGAGAATTGAAGATGTTTGTCCTTGTATGTAATACCATGGTTAATTAAGTATTTAGCCTCATTTATAAATTGTTTGAGAAATTCGTTTGTACTAGCTGGTTTCTTATGTCCATGGAAAACTCCAATGATAAAAACGTGTTTATATGATGGATAATTTACCAGAATTGGCCATAACTGACTATTCGAGCTTTTAGCTATAGGAACACCATCGATTCCTATATCAACATGCACTTCATTTTTGGCATAATCGACGGATTTCAGGAAGTTCTCGATTTGATGTTGTAATCCTACGTGTGTATAAGTTCCATTTTCTATTTCAGTTATTTTACCAGAAATTTCTGATGTTTTTGTTAAAGTGCGGATATCTTTAGGTAATTTTAAATTATTTTTTCTTAGTAATGCAAGTAATGCATTTCCACATTGAATAGAGATGTTGAATTCCACGAACCATTTAGCAATGTCTCTTGACAAATTGCTTGTGTCCTTAAGGTTAGTAACATCCGATTCGGGGTATATATCATATATTACAGAAGAACGTTCATTTAGCTCTTCTGATATAGCATGAGATTCAGAGTGAACAGAAACATGAGATATAGTATGAGATTCAGAGTGAACAGGCTCATATGAATTTAATTGGTCATTATAATGTTGTGCTTCGGGTGAAGAACATTTGGGGTTCTATACTTATTTAATATGGGTCTTCCCAACAAATAATGATATTAATTAAAACTTAATGAATTATAATTTATTTATGTAATTCACTTAAATTATTTATTATTTTGTATTTTACAAATTTGTTTATTTTTATGTATTTAATTATCATTAATCTTTATTAACTATATTATTTAATTTGTTTAATTTATTTATTTATTAATTAATCACCACCAGATAATTATAAATATTGCATCAACCGATAAAAAATAGAATCACAAAAGTAATGGCCGAAAAATATATTAATTTTGTTGACTCGCATGAGGTGCTCATTCGCTTGTTGTTTTTTTTTTTGTACTGTTTGTGACGTCGCCTTCGTGTTCGTTTTGTTGAGGGAACACTTGCGCCGGCGACGGTCGACATTGCACTTATGTATTAGTGTTGCATCACCGAACATTGTTGTTCGTGGTGATGTTGTTAGATGGCGACTTGTTTTACTATAAATGTTTTATAGTAATGGTTCGGTTATTAGATAGTGGTGGTTGGATAGATGGATATGTGATGGGGTTAGTGAACGCTTAATTCAAATAAGTTGGTTTATATTTGAATTTCACTAATTGTTTTGTTTGTGGCAGAATCGAATATCGGTGAGTCGAATATTCGAGCTGCTACAGTACCCCCTCTCCAGATGAGAAACCATAGGTTTTGAGACGTTATACGTTGAACCGGACGGTTTTATATCGTTTGCTGGCTGATATCTGATCAGCCATGTTGAGAATACCGTACGCCGGTTTCAATCTGTCGATGGAGATTGAGTGGTGTTTGTCTTTGATTGAGACAATGAATTGCTTGCGTAAGCGGCGTATAACTCTGTATGGCCCATCGTATGGAGATTGTAATCCAGTACGAACCTTATCAACCCGGACAAAGACGTAATCGCAATTGTTGAGCGATTTGGGAACGAATATGTTGCTTTCATTCGTTGGTCTTGTTGCCGTGGGGATAAGATTTTGCATGGTGGTGCGGAGTTGGTCGATGACTGTGTCGGTTGTGGATGGAGACGGTAGAGGTTGTTCGATGAAGAACTCACCGGGTAGCTTGATGGTTTGACCGTAAACCATTTCAGCTGGTGAGCACTTCAGATCTTCTTTAACCGTTGCTCGAATACCAAGTAGAACGATTGGTACTTCGGAGCTCCAGTGCATTGTGTTGCCTCGGGCCTTGAGAGCAGCTTTGAGCTGGCGGTGGAAACGTTCGACCATGCCATTGGCTTGTGGGTGGTAAGCCGTTGTACGTATCCGATGTGAGCCGAGGAGTTTCGTTAACTCCGAGAAGAGCTTCGACTCGAATTGGGTTCCTTGATCAGTTGTGATGTCAAGTTGAACGCCAAATCGTGATACGTAGTTTTGTATGAATGTGGTGGCAATGGTTGCTGCAGACATGTCGCTCATGCAGTACGCTTCTGGCCATCGAGTGAAACGATCGACACAGGTGAGTAAGTATGAGTATCCATTGGATGGAGGAAGTGGTCCTACGACATCCAAATGAATGTGCTCGAATCGATCAGGTGGAATTGCGAATTGTCCAAGATGCGATTTTGTGTGTCGCTGGACTTTCGATTTTTGGCAAGATAAGCATGTTTGTGCCCAATGGGTCACGTCTTTGTTTATGCTTGGCCAAAAGTATCGAGCAGTAATCAATTTACGAGTTGCGCGGACACCAGGATGGGAGATACCGTGTAGTGTGTCGAAGATGGTTCGACGTAGTTGCTCTGCGATGTACAGGCGATTTGCACCCGTAGATGTTTCGCAGTATATTTCGAGGCCAGGTAGTTTGAAAAGCTCCAGTTTCAGTGATGAACTGGCGTGACAAGCAGAACCAGAAAGTAAATTCTGAAGTTCCAAGTCTGCTTTTTGCGCTTGTGCGATTTTGTTGCAGTCGAAGTGTGTCTCGACTGTAGCCGTTTCGTTTGATGTTGTGCGCGAAAGTGTATCCGCGACAACGTTTTCGGTACCTTGAACATGCTGAATGTCCGTGGTAAATTGACTAATATAATCCAAGTGGCGTGCTTGCCTTGGATTGCGTTCAGTTTTAGACTGAATTGCTCGAGTGAGAGGCTTGTGGTCGGTGTAAATTGTGAAGTCCCGACCCTCGACAAAATATCTGAAGTGTTTGATTGCTAGATATATTGCGAGTAATTCCCGATCGAATGCAGAGTATTTTCTTTCGGCATCCGAGAGCTTCTTTGAGAAGAATCCCAGGGGCTCCCAACACTTGTCGTTGTACTGTTGCATGACTGCTCCGACAGCAGTGTTTGATGCATCAGTAGTTATGCTGAGCTTTGAGTCGCTCAGTGGATGTGACAAGAGTGTTGTGCGTGCCAATTCAGCCTTGAGTGACGTGAATGCGTGTTGACATTCGTCAGGCCAAGAGAAGTTCTTGGCGGTTTTGGGCTTACGTAGTAGTACTGCCAGGTGGCTGTGAATTGGGTTGAGTATTTCAGCGAGCTTTGGTATGAATCGGTGGTAGTAGTTTACCATGCCGATGAATCGCTGAATACTCTTGATTGAGGTTGGAGCTGGGAATTCTTTAATGGCATTGATTCGGTCTTGTGACGGAAGGATGCCATTAGCGGTGATCTTGTGGCTGAGGAAATCAAGAGTGGATGCGCCGAAGACGCATTTTGAGCTCTTGATGTGAACATCAAACTCGACAAGTCGTTGGAAAAGTGTTTCCAGATGGAGTTTGTGTTGCTCCCAAGTTTGAGATGCCACAAGAATGTCGTCTATGTAGACGAAAACGAAGTCGAGATCTCGAACGACTTCGTTCATGAAGCGCTGAAACGTTTGTGCGGCATTGCGTAATCCAAATGGCATTCGGGTGTATTCGAAGAGGCCAAATGGTGTGGTGATTGCCGTTTTGAAAACGTCTTCAGGTGCCACGGGAATGTGGTGATAACCTCTGATGAGATCAAGTTTGGAGAAAACTTTGCAGCCATGCAAGTGCATGGTGAAGTTTTGAATGTGGGGTATCGGGTAGCGATCCGGTATCGTAACCGTGTTTAAACGCCGATAGTCCCCACATGGCCTCCAGTCTTGATCTTTCTTCTTGACCATGTGTAATGGACAAGAAACGGAAGATGTCGATGTTCGACAAATTCCTAATTCCACCATATGTTGAAATTCTGCTTGTGCAGCTTTGTGACGCACCGGATCTAGTCTGCGTGGTCTCGACACGGGAAGATGGCCTTCTGTGACGATGTGATGTACCACGTTGTGTCGGACTGGCATTTTGTAGTTCGGCTCTGCTGTAAGTAGAGGGTACTTTTTGAGCAGAGTGCCGTAGCCCTTGTCGATGTTAAAATGGATCGGTGTTGGTGTGTTAACACGAACCATTGTGGCGTTTATTGACAGCTTTGTAGCTGGATCAATCAGCCGTTTGTTCTTAACATCAACAAGAAGTCCGAATTTGCTTAGAAAATCGGCGCCAATGATCGGACGGTTCACTGCAGCTAGTATGAAAGCGTGCGTGAAGGTTCGTTTGAGTCCGATATCCACGTTAAGCAATTTTGTGCCGTACGTGTGGATGATTGAACCATTGGCAGCCGATAAGACTAGATCTGTATTTCGATTTGTTAATGAATATTTCAATTTAAAATTCATTGCTGGAATAACCGAAAGGTCACCGCCAGTGTCGACTAAATATGTTAGTTTGTTGTGTCTATCGTACACAAACAAACGTGTTGTATAGGGTGTCAGGGGAGTTGCGTAACTCTCTACCCGTGACTTTATTGGTTTTTTGTATTGTTGGAGGTAGATGGGTAGGATTGCTGTGCCGTATGGAAGTTGCATGGCTGTGTGCATTTCTGTGCAGCCGTTCCATATTTGGCATGATACCAGCATCTACCTTGCCGTGGATTGCTTTGTGTTCGTGGACGTGATGGAGACTGTCGTCCACGTGACCGGCTCCTGCGTCGGAGCAACCCATCGAGTCTTGATTTGATTCGTGTTAATCGATCCTCGACAGAAACACCGGGCACTAGTGGACTTCGGCCTCCACCACGCCCAGTCACTCTACGCCCTGTTGGTCTATAGTTTGGAATGTGTGTTACATTTGAGTCATACTGATTGATTTGGCCGATATTTATTACGTCATGCATTCGGTCAGCTGTTTTGGCCAGGATCTCTATTGGTATTGTCTCTGGCTGCGCGACCATTGCTATGCGTATGATCTCTGGCATTTTTCTCGTCCATAATGAGCGGATTACGGTCTCTGAGAAGTTGTTCCCAGCGAGAGATCGGATTTTCAGGAGCGCTTCTGAAGGTTTTCTGTCGCCTAGCTCCTGGCCAGAGAGGAGAGTTTCTAGTTGTCTCTCGTTTGACGGCGTTAATCGGTCTAACAGGATGGTCTTGAGCTTGCTATAGTGGTTCTCGGTTGGTGGTTCTTGGAGTAAATCCACTATATGCTCACAGGCATCCGGTGACAATGACGTTATGACGTGATTATATTTTTGTTTCTCGCTCTTAATGCCTTGTATCTCGAAGTGTATCTCGGCCAACGCGAACCAATTTGCGGGCTTATGATGCCAAAAAGGCTATAATTGCAGCTTTGGTGCTGCTGCCGCGACCTCTGGTTGTGTTTGACCAGCTGGAGTTGTGTCCATTTTTTGGTCTTGATTTGGTTCTGTTTGCGTTTTGTTAGGCATAATTTACAAGTTTAGAGTGCGAGAAAAAAAAAAATATAATTGACCAACAAAATGAAAAGTAAGGCGGAATGGTTACCGTATAAAAAAATATAATTGACCAACAAAATGAAAAGTAAGGCGGAATGGTTACCGTATAGTGAATGGTTTGAAGGCCGGGATGTTCCTTCTGCTTAACGCCCGATGCGAGATACCCCCGAATAGAGGAGGCCTCTTGTGTCCTTCCAGGCGATTGGGGGGGCTCGTTGAAATTTGTAATAATAAAAATTTTAAGTCATGCGAATTTGGTTTTTGTACAGCGGATTTTATGTCACCGTTGTGGTTTTGTGAAAAACCTTTTTATTATTCTTTTTTATTTAACCACAACGGTGATGGCGGGAGGTCTGACAGCGAGATTCGACCGGGGTGTGTGAAAATTTTTTGAAAGGTTGCGATGTGGTGGTGAAAAAAATATATAAGAAAAATTCTTATATCTAGCAATTGAATATTTACGTTACGTTAAATTATATGAAAAATGCAATGGTATAAATAAAAGTGAAAATTTGATTTTACGTTATATGAAATTAAATTTAGAGTAAGAGAAAAAAAAATATATTAAGAATAAAATAAAAACTCTTATCTGTTGTTTCTTGTGATGCTGTTGCTGCTGCTGTTGGTCGTTGCGGTGTGGGTCAGTCGCTACACCGAAATTCGCTGTCCCGCGTTGTCCTTTGTGTTTATTTTTTTTTATGTTAGTGTGGGCATGGTCCCTACACTATATTAAAATATTCCCACGTTGTGTGATGGGTCGTCCCCTACCACGTTTGGTTGTGTTGTGTGGGTATAAAACCACGTTTTTTTTATTTATTTGGATGGCTTGTGTCTGGTACGGTGTTCCAAGTGTTTATGTCCAGTTGTGGTACATGTAAATTTTGAATTTATTTTTACAATTAGTTGTATATCTATAATTTTGAATTTTGTGTTTTTTTTTACGTACCTTGTGTCTGGTACGGTCTACGTACCAGACTTGCTTGGTTATATTGCGCACTGATATTAAAAGTTGTCCTTCCCACGTGGTAAAATGGCGTGGCTGTACGGGCGTTTATGATTAACAAAAAAAAATAAAACAATTTATTTTGTGTGGTTACGCGGTAAAAACCGTCGTCGGAGGTCACCAGTTTGGGGTTCTATACTTATTTAATATAGGTCTTCCCCACAAATAATGATATTAATTAAAACTTAATGAATTATAATTTATTTATGTAATTCACTTAAATTATTTATTATTTTGTATTTTACAAATTTGTTTATTTTTATGTATTTAATTATCATTAATCTTTATTAACTATATTATTTAATTTGTTTTATTTATTTATTTATTAATTAATCACCACCAGATAATTATAAATATTGCATCAACCGATAAAAAATAGAATCACAAAAGTAATGGCCGAAAAATATATTATTTTTGTTGACTCGCATGAGGTGCTCATTCGCTTGTTGTTTTTTTTTTTGTACTGTTTGTGACGTCGCCTTCGTGTTCGTTTTGTTAAGGGAACACTTGCGCCGGCGACGGTCGACATTGCACTTATGTATTAGTGTTGCATCACCGAACATTGTTGTTCGTGGTGATGTTGTTAGATGGCGACTTGTTTTACTATAAATGTTTTATAGTAATGGTTCGGTTATTAGATAGTGGTGGTTGGATAGATGGATATGTGATGGGGTTAGTGAACGCTTAATTCAAATAAGTTGGTTTATATTTGAATTTCACTAATTGTTTTGTTTGTGGCAGAATCGAATATCGGTGAGTCGAATATTCGAGCTGCTACAAACATATCCTTTTAATTTCTC
This sequence comes from Tipula unca, assembly GCA_951394425.1. Lineage (NCBI taxonomy): Eukaryota > Metazoa > Arthropoda > Insecta > Diptera > Tipulidae > Tipula > Tipula unca. The sequence continues at coordinate 95,670,028 of OX596380.1, forward strand.
TTTGAACTTCATAATATATTCGTTTACTCATGTTAAAAATGTTGTTATAAACTTACTTGCAGATGACTTTTATTCAATAAATATAAAAAATGTATGTTTTAGATAATTTAGAATTATACACTTATGAATTAATATACACTAATAATATAAATTAATATTTACAAAATATGTACACTGTATTAAACTAACGTTAGAAAAATAAACACACTTTTAAATTAATATTTTATACTTCTTATTATATTTCTTATTTGTACACAAAGATGATAAGTTTTTTATACAGTTAAAACACAAGAAAATGAAACTTATTAACCAAAGTTTATTAGTTATATTTAGAATATTAAAAATTCGATAAAAAAAAATGGCGTTTTGGCATAAAATGTTTAACATGGAATGAAGCGTAAATTGTTATTTATGCCCTTTTTCATCTTATCTTTCTCTAAAATAAATAATGTGCTATAGTATGTGTGACAAGTAAAAAACTCGCATCGTGTAAGAATCGAAAATGTATCGATTTTTGCGAATAGTATTTTTTGTTTAGAGGGTATAAATTGTTTTATGTCATCAAGACCCTCTTTATGAACTTCTCTTCTTCTTCTTCTTCAAGAAGTGTGTTTTATCGATTTGGAATTTTTAAATTAGCTTGTTGTAGTTTTTGAAATACTTTTTTTAGGTCATTAATATGTTCCTGGAGACTAGTACTAAATACTATGATGTCGTCCATACAGGAGAGTACATGATTCCCTTGTATTTCACCCAAAATATTGTCCATCACCCTTTGAAAGGTGCTGGTCGCATTTTTCAAGCCAAAGGGCATTCTTACAAATTCGTAATGCCCGTCTTCAACTGAAAATCCCGTTTTCTCTATATCTGATGATCTAATTTCAATTTGGTGGAAACCAGCGGCTAAATTTATAGTGGTGAAATAGATAGCTTTGCCCAATTTATCCATGATGTTATTTATATTTGGCAAAGGGTACTTGTCGTCTATAGTTTGCTTATTGAGTTGTCTATAGTCGATAACAAGACGCCATTGTTTATTTCCTTTAGAATCTGTTTTTTTCGGTACCATCCATATTGGACTGGGCCAAGGACTATAAGATAGTCTAATGATACCTTGATTCAAATGTTTTGCAATTTTCCGGGTGTCTGTATTGTTTGACGTACACTGGTTTATCATTACTTAGGTTTATTCCATGCTTTACATTGTTTGAAAATGTTAGTTTGTCACTATCTTTCTGGAAAATGTTGACGAATATTGAACATAGCTTTATAATTTGCTGCTGTTCTTCCCTATTTAAATGTTCTGTTTTTATAAAATTTTTAATGTTCATGTTAGTTGATTCATTGTTAGTGGGTGTTTGAAAGTTGATTTCGTGGTAGTTTAATGGTTCTACCTGTAGTGGTTTAAGTAAGAAGATTTCTTTCGGGGTAGTTGAGGAATTAATTTTTCTACCAAGGCTGTGAATGGTTCTATAGTTCTATAGATACCTTCCTGAATTTGAAGACCTGGTAGAAGATTTATCGGTGTAATATAAAATTCACCGCACTTTAGATTAATTGGAATTTCTATTATTACCTTGGTTAATGGTTCGACATAAAATGGTTTAATACAAGAAGTTAGTTTGTTATTTAGTGGTATATTGAAATTGGGGGTTTGCAGAATATTTTCGTTTAGAATAGTACGTGCTGGTAGGTCCATAAGTGTTTCATAACCTATTAGGCCATCAAATATATTATGGAATTTTAATATAAATATTTCAATTGGTTTATGGCATTCTTGGAATTTTAGAATTGCTTTTTGATGTTCGGTGGTTGTATTAAATAAGCTTTTGATTTTGATATTGGTTTGTATGATTTAATGTTTTTTGATATATTCAGGGTTGATATATGATTTATCAATAAGGAATTTCAAATGTTTATTATTTACGGTTAAAATTATAAAAGTTTGATGTTTGGTAATTGTTTATTTTTCCTAATTGTCCGAGACTTCTTGGTGAAAATCCTCGTGATCGATTATTTGCTCTTCATCAATTATTTGCTCATCATCAATTTGGCTTTCAATGTTGTAATGACCCTGTTTGTAGAGTTTTATGTGTTCTGTTTTAGCTTCCTGCTTTACTGAATAGTTATTCAAATTGGTATTATTCCGTGAATGATAATTTTGTGATGTGGATTGAAAATTATTCCGTGGAGGATAATTTTGAGATGATGACTGAAAATTATTCCGTGAATGATAACTTTGAGCTGATGGTTGAAAATTATTCCGTGAAGGATAATTTTTAGATTATTATTGTTTTTAAATTTCCTATCATACAAATTTTTCTTAGTTTGTTGGTCTGGGTTTTTAATTTTTTGTATGTTTTCCTCTTGATTAACGAATTTTAGTGCCCCGGCCAGTGTTTCTTGTTTTCTGGACCGTAATTATTGTCCTAACGGTTCTTTCACTCCATCCATAAAGATCATTAAACCCATTTGTAGGTATTATTTTATTTTCGCATCAGCAATGCAATTTTCCAATTTTTGCAATTTCAGTTGGTTCGACAGTAAACTAATTGGGTGTATTTACACTTGGTCTCATGAATCCGGATTCTCTGGTTTCAAAAATCCTATTGTTGTTTACACAAGGATTCATGAATCCGGTTTCATTTAATACATTTCTATGTATGTGTATGAATCTTTTTCATTTGATAAATGCATTTCAACTGGGAATGTGCAAAAATAAGTTGTGTCGCCATTTTGATTGTTGTTGTTAAAAATAATTAAACAAAAGTGGTTTATAAATAATTTGTTTGTATTAAAAATACTCGTGGGAACTAAAATGAATAACAATACTATAAATATTTTACCGGCTCATGCCTCATTTCTGGATGATGATGATGATGAAGAAGATTCGATTGTGGTTATGGCATCAACTGCTGCAGCTTGCTTACTATTATCAGCCGCAAAGGAAGAAGAAAAGGAGGAAGCTGAACCAAAAAGAAAGAAACGTGATTGGATTAAAAACTATAGAAAAACAAGAAAACGATTTGGTAACACCGTTAATCTCATGTTGGAATTGAAGTCTGATTCAAAGGATTTTAAAAATTTTATACGGATGGACGAGGATAGTTTCAATTTTATTGTATCCGCAATTAGGCCAGATATTGAAAAATTAGATACACATTTGAGGGAAGCAATTAATCCAGAAGAAAAACTGGCAGTTACTTTGAGGTTTTTGGCTACAGGAGAAAACTTCATGGAGCTAGATTATAACTCCAAATTGTCCAAATCATTCCTGGCCACAGCAATTTTAAGTGTTTGTGAAGCTATTTACAAACGTTTAAAAAATCAATTTTTAAAGGTAAATTAAAAATATGAAAACATAATAAATTATCAAAAAAAAATTACTAAATAAAATTTCATTTCAGTTTCCGACTACCAAAGAAGATTGGTCAAAAATTTCAGATGACTACAGCTTAAAATGGCAGTTTCCAAACTGCTTAGGTGCACTCGATGGTAAACATATTGCTTTCAGGCCATCGAAAAATAATGCACCATTATTTTATAGCTACAAAGGGTTTCATAGTGTAGTGTTACTTGGCCTTGCAGATGCGTACGGAAAATTTATTTTCATTGACGTTGGGTGCAATGGAAGAATTAGCGATGCCGGCGTTTTGCAACGATCGGATTTTATGTATATACTACAACAACCCGATAAATACACAGAAAAACGGAGTTTACATGACTCCGATTCGGTGTCACATAGTATCCCACCGATAGTATACAATTTTTATTTATCCAATTGGAGTATTTATTTCATACATCTTTAACGAATGACGGATATCTGTTTTAACACTAAAAAAATACAAAAAAACTTTTTAAGGATATATTTTATTACTATCAAAGGATAAATAAAATCTATGCTGATTGAGTTTTGTTAAATACACTTTAAGATAATTGTGTTTACTAATATAGGATATTATATAACGATTATTTAAATGTTATCCTTCAACACCATTAACGGTTATTAATTTACACTTTTTGAATTTACAAAAATCATTGGGAAAGAGTGAATGAAATTGGCGTTTTGGATAATTTAAAATACATTTTATTCTTTGTTTTTATTGATTTTTTATTTTTATTTAATTTTATATAATTTCATATTTAGGTACTATAAACGAGTTTGAACTTTTCGAATGAAAATTCAATTCAAATGAACCCTTAAATTCTAGACTTTCTAAATGTATAGCATTTAAATCATTACTAAATGAAGTTTCGTAAGCATTTAAATTATAATTAAAGCAAATCGTTTTAAGTAAACGATAGAAAATATATATTTCCTTTTTGTTTTCAATAGAACATTTACTATTGAACCAAATAAAGGAAGACCTGAATTCATGGGGTCTCTTTTAATTATACATATAATCAATTTTTTTTTGTACAAGAATCCATATTTGACTTCTTTTAGTATATTAATTTCATTATCATGATCAAAATTAATATCAATTTTAATATTTTGTAAATTTAAATTCAATCTCTTACAAATAAATCGCTTTTCAATTTTATATTCTAAATTAATTTCAAAATTATTATTTTCGTAGTTAATGTAATTCGTTTGTTGGTGCTTATAAGCTAAATGTTTTGTAATATTTTTAAAATTTCGAGTTGTCCTTGACATTTCTTTAAATTTAGCATGCTTTCCTTCGTAACGCATTGTCCACATATTTCTTAATGTACCCATTTTATGAATAATAGAGTAATAGTGTAACACTAGATGATGTTTAGGAATTACATTGTGCCCAGGAAATATTTGCAATAAATTCTTTATGGTGTTCTAAAATTAATGTGTTAAGCTTTTCAGTTGTTTCATAATTTAATTTTGGTGCAAATGTAATGTTAGTTATTTTAGATTTAATTCTTTTATTAAAATCTTCTGCGGTAATTATTTTCCTCTCTTTAATTAGATATAAAAGAAATAATTTCAGTTCATACTGCCCAATTCCTTCTAGTATATCGTGCATTATATCCACACTATGCGATTCAAATGTATTGAAATAATGGAGACTATTTAAAGAACAAAACCTCTGAATACCAAATTCTCGACCAGGAACATAGAGATTATAATCATCTCGATCTCGTAATAGTTCTTGTTTAAAAGTTACTGATTTCTCTAAATCTTTAGAATGGGCTCTACAGAAACGACAAAAATAGTTTGACTTAAACGATTCATGTAATCCATATAAACTATTAGCTGAAAGGTTATCATGGCTCAATGAAAAGATTGTGCCCTTTATGTTAATTGGACACCCTTTATGTTGAACGGTAATACCGTCGATTTCAAGTGATTTTATATCATCAATAATAGGTTCCAGAATGGGGCCATAACCGTATTGTTTTACGTCTGCATTGTGACAGAGAGCAATTACATTGATATTTTTTAATAAACTGTTATTGTGATAGCCAAGATTTAGAACAGTAAAATAAAACGCTAAAACCTTGTGAATGCCTGTTTTACTTCCTAAAGGATTAACCACTTCGAATTCATCGCAATATATCTGTAAGTGAAAACATGGGCCAGATGAAAACAATTTGTTTTCTTTAAAATACCTACTTTCCGTATAATGAAATGTATTACTGTTACTAGAATAATCTTCTAAAATTTTGTTCGTAAAATGTTGATTTTCACATAAAAATTTTAGTGTTTCTAAAATTGACACATACGAAAAAGTATTGGTAACAGGACGTTGGCAATCATAAATGTTATATTTTCTGTTCCAAATTCTATCATATCTTACACCTAAAGCGATTTCTGTAGGTGAAGGAACTTTAGCAAAAATTTGTTTATTTCTTAGATATGTGCTTTTTTGCAGTTAGAACGGACTTGTTAAATTTCTTAATTCCGATTTTAATAATTCATTCAAAATGATGTGATATTTTTCACTCGCCAATAATTTTTCCCGAATTTTTAATTCTATTGTTTTTGTAAAACATGCAAAGGCTTCAATTATTTCGTTTGTTTGGTGGTAGTTCAAATTTAGGTTAGCTAGTTTATCTAAAAGTTCCTGGTCTAGTTTTTGAAAAAACATATCTTCACCGTTCTCCGCAGTACCTGAATTACAATAATCATTAGTGAAGCTTGAAGAGATATTATTACTGTCAATAGTATTTTTATTTGAGCTCACTTCTATAGACGACATATGTTTACTAATTATGTGTTTAGTTAGACCACTATAGGTTTTAAAACAAGCATCACAATTTTCATCTCCGCATAAAAGATTAGATTTAAAATTTACGAGAGCATGAATCAGTCTTAAATGTCTAATATATAGTCTATGATCAATAAATATTTGGTTACATTGTTTTAACTTACAAATAAACATAATTTTATTTTAATTCACTATGTAAAAAAATAATTCAAAGTATATACATACATATTTAATATTAGGTAAAATAAACAAAATAATAATCTTACACGCTGAGGATATTTTTTAATTCTTTTAATCTGGGGGTTAAACTTGAGTGCCCCATTTTCAGAATCCCTTCCTGAATAAATAAAAAGAATGACTGCAAATCGTCTGGATATTTGCAGTTAAAAACGAAGTATGCTTTAAAAAGTGTCATAAAGTATTGAATAGCTGTATTTGTTGCTAGAGGTAACTCTTTTCCGTCTATTTTAATACTCGCAACAGTTATTATTTTTCGGGATGGACCACGTAGAATTAAGTGGGGATGCACTATACTATGCTGTAAAGATGTTCCAGTCTGTGAAAATTATAATTATTATAGTACTAATATATGAATTAGTATACTTGGTTTAATATATGTAACTCACCTTTTCGAAAACAAAAAATTGGTACAAAGATGTATTTATCTTCTTTCCGTATGTCCGGCAAAGTTTAGAAAGAATAACTAAATTTGTGATATCACTATCAAATTCTGAAAATAGATATAAAAAAAAGAAAAAATTAATACTTACGAATTAAAAACTTTTTCTCATACGACTCTTATAGAAACGAAAATTTTCCAGGTAATTAATTTTTTTTATTAAATCGTAACTACCAAGGTGGTTATATTTTATTTCTATTTCTTTCTTCTTTATTTAAACTTGTTTTGTAAAATCGCAGACAGTTTAGAATATTAGAAAGCTTAATATTGGTCTTATGCTTACATTACTATTCATATTATTAAAAAGGTTATTAACTTTACAATTTGATTGTTATTATTCTAAAAATGATAAGGTGTACAAATTTTTAAATTAATTAATTAGTGTCAATAAATAGAGTGTCAATAAATAGATAATACTCATGCATTAATAAAAAGGATCTAGAGGTAGATTATGATAAATTAATCCCTGCTATTAATAAAAATTATTGTGTATGTATATAGAACGCAATAATTTTTTTAATCAGAATCTAACCCCAGTGTTACTATTCTGTATTTAAGGGACGTACAATTTTCCCTGGCATACCATCGATTTGATTGATTTTGTTATTTACAAATTTGCATCATATTGCCAGGAAAGAATATGCATATATATGAATTTAAGAAATGTGTGAAATTAATAGAACTAATTCAAAATAATTTGAAAGTTTATTGGAATATAGAAAATTTAATTACTTACTATCATCTTCGGTGCATTCGTCGTAAACCCTGATATTCTTGGAATTAGCCAGCTTTATAATATTTATTTTTAATTTTCGCCACTTATCGCCACAAAATGAATCTTCAAATTTATATTTTAAATTAAAATCTTGATCAATCTATAAATATGGAAATAGAAAATGTTTGTATTAAAATATGTGTAGTATACCGAGTGTTTTTTTTAAACTGAGACGATCAAATATCTCGAAAAATAGCCACTCTACGGAAAAAATGTCCATAATCAAAATTTAATCATACCGCAGGGGAAATACATTAGTGCAAAAAAAAGTCCCCCCACCCCCGCTTTGTAGGTGGGGCGGGGGTAACTTTTAAACTAAGATAGGAAGCCATATTTTTTATTGCAGATATGGACTCTACAACTAAAAGTACGTATGATTTGAATGAAATATTTTGTTCGGTTCATGATAGATGGCGTTGTAATCGACGAAATTCAATTTTTCAATTTCTCCTTCTTAGAACACACGCATTCGATTCTGCAATACGTTTGAAATAAAAAACATCAAGTTTTCATTGGAAATACTCGAAATTCGTCATCAAAACAATTTATTCAGTTTTGTAAATCTAAATAAGTGTTCAAAATTAATTTCAAGTTTTATTATTAAATTTCAAAAATACACAATTCAGGCCATCATTTTGAACACTTATTTTAGATTTACAAAACTGAATAAATTGTTTTGATGACGAATTTCGAGTATTTCCAATGAAAACTTGATGTTTTTTATTTCAAACGTATTGCAGAATCGAATGCGTGTGTTCTAAGAAGGAGAAATTGAAAAATTGAATTTCGTCGATTACAACGCCATCTATCATGAACCGAACAAAATATTTCATTCAAATCATACGTACTTTTAGTCGTAGAGTCCATATCTGCAATAAAAAATATGGCTTCCTATCTTAGTTTAAAAGTTACCCCCGCCCCACATACAAAGCGGGGGTGGGGGGACTTTTTTTTTGCACTAATGTATTTCCCCCGCGGTATGATTAAATTTTGATTATGGACATTTTTTCCGTAGAGTGGCTATTTTTCGAGATATTTGATCGTCTCAGTTTAAAAAAAACACCCGGTATATGTACTGGTAGCTACAACTATTTAGTTTTTCGATTATGATATTTACAAAGGTGTATTGAAATCATAATAAATCATTAAAAATATAATATACCAGTCCTGGTGTATCCAAAAATCTAGGATATTCGTTTATTGTAAATGTTTTTTTTCGAATATTTATGGTTTTTGTCATAATTTTAAAAATGTCTGTTAAATTAGTTTTGGGACAGGCCTGTTGAAGCCATTTCTTGTCGTCAACATGGTCATCATCTTCTGAAAAGTCGGTATCATCAATTATTTTAGGCGTTTGTTGTTGTCGCGAGTTATTTGACAACGAACGATTAATAGTTCGCAAGCGAAACGCAAAAAATCCACCACGATTTGTAGGGTTGTAGAAGATTTCCTATAAATTAAATTAAATTGATGGTATGAAAACATTTGTCCATTATATTGAAAAATGTATAATTCAATATGTTAAAATTCTGCAAATGTATAATGAGTTTAAAGAATTTATGTACTTAAAATAATGAGTATCATGATTCTAAATCATTTACATATTCGTATATACAATTAGTTAATACGAACTTACAAATCGATCTGAATTGTGGTCCTCGCAAAGTTTCGGAAAGATTAGTGCTGTCGCTTGAGCCCATAAAATTTTATTTTCCGCTGATGGGTATGATCCATGAATTTGAACAAGATGGCTGACGACTATATTAACTAGCTTTACACGGAATTTCTTTTGCAAAATGTCGGTACTGTTATAGTTAGCTACTATTTGCGGACCTTCAAAGTGATTTTTCAAGAAGCATTCCAGTTCCTTTAGAATTTGATTAATATAATTAAAAAATTTCTAAAATTAATGCAAAAAATTATTTTGACAAATATTTAATTTTTAAATCCAGTAAAGAAACAGAAATATTTATGCGAATCAGTTCTTAAAACATATTGCAATTGGTCTTTCAATGTTTCTTAAAAGTATTTGAAATTAAATTTTTTTCAATTAATTTTTAATATTTTGCAAATATTTTTCATCATTTTCAGCTTGGAAATATAAATAAGAACACACAACAGCAAAATTGTTGTAAAAACTGTGGTGAAATTAATTAAACAAAAGTTTATAGCTAAATTTTTTTTAGAAGTGTAATTTAGCAATTGAAATTGATACTTATTTTAAATAAAAAACTTTTATTTTTGATTTTATAGTTTTAATTCTTCCTTATTGTGACAATTTTAATTTTTGATTTTTTCGGTAAATCGATTTCGACTTGCGTCTTCCTCAGTACCTTGTTAACTTAACTATTCAAAAATAAAAGTTTTTTATTTAAAATAAGTTATATAGTGACAAAAGATTACACAAAAACATTAAAATGAACAGCATTCATTTAAACTCAATTAGTGAAATTGATAATTTTTACTAAATTATGTTAAAAAAGAATCTGAAATAGATTAATATTTTAACTTTCACAACACTAGAAACCTGACTGGTTTAAAAAAAAAATTAAATTTTAATTTAAAAGAGAAAAATTCAATACGCTTAGTGTAAAATGATCAAAAATAATTGCAAAATGTTGAATAAATCGATTTCTAGACCAACTACAGAAAACCCAACCCAAACCAATTCTTTTCAATACCTCTTTTAGTACTTCCTTTTCAAGTTTTATTTTTTTTGGTAAAGAACCTAAAAAACAGTCCTGTCGAGAAACAGTAACTGCTTCATAAACTTCTTCTGTTTGTGTAGTAGCCTCTTGAAAATAAGTTAAGAATTGATCGGTTTGTGTTGAAGCATCGTTAAATTTATCTACATATATAGAAATTTTAGTTATTTATTGATAGTTTAATGAAAAGTTAAAATAATTTTACCGTAGCATTTGGAAATTTTAACAATAAAACGTCGATCATATGATAGAAGCATATCTTTTAAAAATACATCAAATATTTCTTGAGTTAATTCAATGTCGTTTTCCGTGCATAAGCATAAATTGTAATTTTCCGGAGAAATACCAAATGCGACAACAGCTAATCAACAAATTAAAAAAATCATGCAAAAATAAATAATTTTATAATACTTTACTAATATAAATTTGGAAATTTACAACTAAAAAATAAAAACTTCTAATGTTTTACTTTTTCATTAATTTTTTTGTTAAATATGTTAAAATAACTAATTTAGTTTTTTATTTAGCTATGTACTTACATGCCATAATTTGCAAAATTATTCAATGGATGAACGTATGATCAAAATAAGTAATAAAAACTAAAAATTACTTATATAAACCAACAATAATAGTTCATTATTTGAAAGAAGCTCAAAATGTATTAAATAATATGTCTAAAATGAGATTTTTGTATATTTGATTCACCTGAAATGACAGATTTAATTTTTGTTTAGAAAACCGTTCTTAAAAATTGAAGAAAATTAAGATTAGTTCACTGTAATGTATGAATGTATCTATACAAGTATTATTGAATCTAATATTTAAAATATTTAACTTATATACACTAGTAGTTTCAAGCGCAAATCTCTTCTTATTAGAGAATGTTAAAAATGTGCCAAACCATCCAAATATACAAAAATTCCACGGCATTTTAATTTTTGATTTTAAATGTACATATATATAAAATGCATAAAATGACTAAAATTATATTAAATGTTTCTGAACTGTATATAATAAAAAATACTAAAATGAAATACATAATCAAATATTGAATCAAGTAATTAATACAATAAAATTAAACCTAAACGGCTCGCACTCAAAAATAAATGGGTTTTTCTTACCTTCTTGCAAAATGTCGATTATGAATGTTGAATTCACTACTATATATTTTTGAAGTTGGTTATACACCACACTAAACACTTTTTTCTCCATCGTTAAAAGTTTAAAACTGTTCACAAAAACACAAAAATCAGCTAATTTAACACACTATATAACTTAACCACTTTGTGGTTATACTTTTATTTTTGTTAGTCTCTAACACGACCAAATAATTTTTTATATAATAATTTAAAAAAAAATTGTAATGGAAATATTTTTTTTATGTTGTAAATTTTAAAACTATTTCGTCCTACCACGAGAAATATCCGCATGAAACTGAAATTATATAAGTTTTCTGATTTCATCACTAAAAAATTCGAATTTCTAACGGGTTATTTAAAAAAATAAATAAAGCCACGAAAATAAAAATCGGCCGAATTTTAACTTCGGCAGTAATAACTCCAAACGGTGTTAATTTTCAACTCTGGAAAAAGTCAAATGAATCGTGAAAAGTACCTTTTAAAAAATCCCCTAAAAATAATAATAATTATTGTTGGTAGATAAATATTTTACACCAAATGGTGTAAACTAAAAGTAATTTAAATCTTTTGTTTCCCGGTGTTAATTTCACTTAAACGGATAAAAAATAAAGTATCTTTCCGGATAAAAGCCAAATCACACCGCCTTATTTTTTTGTGTGTATTTATTATACCAAAAAAAATTATCGGGAATTCAAGAATGTTACCGCATATGTTTATTGGTGATAATGCCTTTCCGTTATCGGAAAATATGATGATACCATATTCTTTTACAACAACCGATGAAACAAAAAAATTTTTTAATCGCAGGTTAAGTCGTGCACGGCAAAATATAGAAAGGGCCTTTGGAATATTAAGCAATCGCTTTCAAATTTTTCAAAAACCTATTAATCTATACCAAGACAAGGTAACAACAATTGTCCAGTGTTGTTGTGTATTACACAATTTCTTATGTACCAGAAGCCAGTGGTACAGGGACGAAATGCAACTACAAAATATAACAACGCAAGAAGATACATCGCAACAGACGGCAGATGCCCGTTTAAATAAATCAAAATTTGGTCAATCTGTCAGGCAACTATTGACTGAATATTTTAACAACGAAGGATCGATAAAACAATAAAAAATATTCAAATGAATAAAAATAAAAAATTATATAAATTAAATTTTGCGTTTTTCTTTTTAAATGTTCACTTCCTTCGACGTCATCTACCTATTTCTTTTCTCTGTATCCGTTTTTAGTTAGTTCCTTTTTGATCGAGCAGATTCTCGGTGGCGCTTAAGAAATGGAAATCATTAAAGCCTTTTCTTTAAAAAAACAAAGATTGAAGTGTTAATTTTAAATTAAACATTTATTTTTAATTTTAATTACATATTTATTAAAATAAAAATTATAATATAATTTCTGTGTCCTCTATAATAAAGTCTTCAAATACATTATCTATCGCTAATTCTAGTACATTTTTCTTTTTGATTGCTTGTTTTGGAGGAGCTAGTAAAATATTTTCTAATATTTTTGGTTTGTAGTTTTGTAATTCTTTTGTAGTCTTGATTTTGATTGAATGGAAATTGGGTTGGAAATTTTTATGGAAGATGTGGTAGAATTGAATGGTTGAAGTTGGAATTTGTGTACAGGTTTTATATTTTGTGACTGCGGCAGTAAATTTACTGAATTATGTGGTAAGGGTGAGGATGTAGCTGGGAAACTTTTGTTTGAGGTAGAAGTGGATATTCGATGGCGTGTTTCCAAGTGGCACGGTTCATCTATGTTTTGTGAATAACGAAATGAATCTAATGGCAGATGTATTGTGGGTGAGGCAGTATTTGAAGAATTTGAGGAAGATGTGGTAGAATTGAATGGTTGAAGTTGTAATATGTGTACAGGTTTTATATTTTGTGGTTAGGGTGAGGATGTAGCTGTGCAATTTCTGGATGATGAAGTAGACATGAAGGAATGTGGTGTGGAACTTGAAGGTGCGAATGTATAAGATTGGGAATTATTTATTGGAGTGAAATAATTTTCCCTTTGAAATTGTTTCCTCTCTTCCATAGTTGTTTTTTTCACCAGCACGATAATTTCAAGAGTCAGATTTTCATAATTTTCATCTGATTTAATATTTTTCAAGAGGCTGCATAAATATCTGCAGAACTCTTCCTCTTTTTGAAGTGGCTTTTTTGCTGGCCGTGATTCGAAATAATTTTTCATGAATTCAATGGCCCCCATACCATATGCTTCTAGAGGGATCTTGCTTTTTCTTTTCTGTAATTATATATAAAATAAAAAGTTATATTCATAAAAATCAGAACGTTTTCAAATTAATCACATAAAATTGTCCACACATCACTTACTTTTTGTGGGGTAATTTCAATATTTTCTAGGAACTCTTCTCTTGAGTTATCAATACCTATCTGGAAACAAAAATAAAATACCACTATTGTAAATTTGTTTCTTGTCATAAACGTAATATTCAACTTACCTCCGACAAATCTATATTAGATTTGCTCGGTTCACAATCGTTCACATATAATAAAAAAGAAAGCTCATTATAGCACCAAAGCTTTGGTTCATAAATTTCATCGGTTCCCAAGTCGCTTCTTTTTGAATTTGTCACCTTTTGCTTTTCCTTCCACAGCTGAGCCTTTAATGATTTAATTTTTTTTTATCTCACCGATTGTCACAGACGGTTTAATCAATTTTAATTCCTCATTAATTAAATTATACTTTTCGCTTCGGTTAACTTTATTGACGTAATTAACATCTACAGGGTTGTAGAGGCACGGGAATTTCTTTAATTCGTGAATCAAACGTAATGTCTGTTCACGAGTCCAACCTTCTGAAGCTTTATTTGCCATAATTTTGTGTACACAATTTAACAATATTTGTTGAATTTTTAAAAATAAAATTTTGAAATTTAATTATTTAATTTTCCGTTATATGCACGTTTTATTTTAAAAATTTTTAGTTATATTTAATTTTTTTTTACTGACGTTCTAAAAAACAAATTCAAACTAACCAAGAATATGAAAAAAAATTAAATGTCCTTGAAAATTTTTATATTTCAATTTTGTTTGTGTTAGTGCGATGAATCCCGAGAAACACAAAAAAATTTGGTTTAAAAATGAATCCCCAACATGGCGGCAATAAAAACGATTTTGTAGGTAAAGGAGAGAAATACGAAGAAAGAATCCGGATTCATGAGACCAAGTGTAAATACACCCATTAGTTGTGTTATTTTACTGTACAAATCGTTATGGTTTGAATTGCTCCTAACTAAATTATGTATTTGGAATGTTAAGGTTGATTCAACGCGTTTATCGGCGAAATTCAAGATTAATGCCTGTTTTATTTCTTCCCAATGGCTGTATTTACACTTGGTCTCATGAATCCGGATTCTCTGGTTTCAAAAATCCTATCGTGGTTTACACAAGGATTCATGAATCCTGTTTCATTTAATACATTTCTATGTATGTGTATGAATCATTTTCACTTTAAAAATGCTTTTCACTGGGAATTATATGTCCTTGAGAATTTTTATATTTCAATGTTTTTGTTTGTGATAGTGCGATGAAACCTGAGAAATACAAAAAAGTTTGGTGAATCCCCAACATGGCGGCAATAAAACCGGTTTTGTAGGTAAAGGAGGGAAATACGAAGAAAGAATCCGGATTCATGAGACCAAGTGTAAATACGCTCAATTGCTATCACTTATGTTTTGGGTTAATAAAATATCGCTAGCTTTACCGATTATCTTATTCCCGCTTTCCTCGATTTTTGTACATAGTTTTAAAATATTATCTATGTTATTGATAAAATTATACACTTCGTTTTTGTTACCATCAAATGGTTTTATATCTTTTACTACGTCTGGTAATTTAAATAGTTTTATTGTTTCCTCAACTAACTTGTCCATTTTTAATTTTCTGTATTCTTTTAAATTTTTTCCTATTTGAATCGGGCTAACTTATAATTTGTGAACTTTAATGTCGTCTTTTAACATACGTTCATGAATTATATGTTTTGGCCCTGTATTGTATTTATTTCTTACTTAAAATAAAACACAACTTGGTTACTCCGATTGTTCACTAATTCTGCTTTAATATTTTATTAAAATCTTCAAATACATTTTCTTATACATTATAATAGCATGGTCATATTACATTGTGTTCCATAGGAATGTGCTATCGTACATATAAACATATACAAGAATACAAGGTACTCTTGATATGCTGATTAACTATTTTATATATTAAGTATTTTGTATTTTATGATTTTAGTAAATCAGCACGACATACATTGTTTATTACAACTATCATATAACACAGGATGTGTTATGGCTTAGGCAACAATGAGAAGTGTTGCTCGGTACATCCCCCGGGCTCTGTGAGTTTCCCGATACAGCTAAAGTTCTAATATTTCTATTATTTTTATTAATATAATTTTTATTTTGATAATTAAAATTAGTTCTAGTATTACCAGCATTTTGTGTGTTTGCTGTATATGAACCTGACGTGTTATTTCTATTAAATTTATTTCGATAATTATTATTATAATTATTCCTGTTATTTGGGATATTTCGGTTTCTATTGAAATTATTAGGAGTATTATAATTTTTCCTGTAATTCGAATAACGATAGGCATTATTGTTGTTGTTAGAATTTTCATGGTGTTTTCGCAACATCATGATATTTGCTTCACCCTCAATTTGAATAGACTCAAATTTGTGGATAACCGCATTTACATCCTTAAACTCACCTGTCATAGCACTAACCATGACCGGATTGTTTACATTATTCACCCTAATATTTTTTGTTATAGCATTTACCGCATATTGGTTTGCAGCTTCCCTAGTGGTACCCTCTCAAATAAATGCGAATGTCAATTTTTCGGTAATTTCGTTTAAATCAGCTATGTATTTTGTAGGGTTGTTTGTATTTGCCATGAGCTGTGGCCTTTGCACTTTTCCTTTAGTGCGTCGATAATCTCTTCGACCGTTGCCATTTGCTCTGTTATGGCATCTCTTGCTTTGTCACTTAGTTTAGCTTTAATTGATGCTATTAACAGTCGCATGTTGTCCGCATGTGTTATCGAATCACGCAAAATTCGTAACTTATCCACTTGGCTATTTAATAATAGTGGTGAACCATTAAAGTCATTCGGCATGACTTTCGCTACTATATCTATTACCTTGTCTGGCGTTAATGCTGCCATTTTTGGTATAACTATTTTTATTTTTTGTTTATTTAAATTCAAAAACGGTAATATAGATTTTCTAAACTTTTTCCCACTACGTGTTGTGGACATGAGATATTATTTATTACTCCTATCATAATTTATTATTATTTTGGGTTTCTTATATAGGAATTCCCTTATTATTTATTTATGAAACAAAATATCGCACTACACCAATTATTTATTTATAAAAAAAAATGACGCATTCCACTTAACACATATAATAACAATATATTCTTTCTCAATGAAATAATAATGTATTCGTCATGTATTTATGCTCGATATTTAAAATATTTAAAATGTATATATAAACAAAAAAAAAATATGTATATAATGATTGATTACAATAAACATCAATATTTTTAGTGATATACTTTTTTTTTTTTTTTTTTTTTTACTTAATTTATTTCTTAAATAGTTTTTATCTTTTTTTTTTTTTTTTTTTTTTTAAAAGGTATTGGCATAGACACTCTTTTGGTCCATAGCCTTACCTTACATTCACACAACATTCATTCAAACCATTCATTCATCTTAATTATTAATTTTTTATATTTTTTTTTTTTTTGATTATTAAAAAAAAATTTTGTTACCTTTTTATACTTCATTTACGCCCTTGATGAATCTGTCACCTTGAGTACGGTGCTCCTTACATAATTTTTTATAATTGATATTATCATCATTATTAAGATGATGGTTAAGATTATGATTACGCCTTCGCTGATGTTTAGAATTGATTTTAATAGCGATTCAATTCTCATGGATGATGCCAACTTAACTTTGTAGATTTCGCTTGCCTCTTTAGGCATCACAATATTGTGGTGGTCTTCTCTCACGTTAGTGTTACCCATTTTTAACTAGTTCACTAAACTATATTAATTTTAATTAACTTTATAATAACTCAGTTTCACTACTGACGGTAAATACGACGGATAATAACTCTTTTAATATTTTTTTTTTTTTTTATTATAATATAACTTTTATTATATATTTTTTTAAAACTTTTATTATTATAAATTTATTTTAATTTTAATTTTTTTTTTTTTTCACTTTTCCGCCCGCACATATTTCCAAGATTTGGCAAGATCGCCATGTATTGTATTTATTTCTTACTTAAAATAAAACACAACTTGGTTACTCCGATTGTTCACTAATTCTGCTTTAATATTTTATTAAAATCTTCAAATACATTTTCTTATACATTATAATAGTATGGTCATATTACATTGTGTTCCATAGGAATGTGCTATCGTACATATAAACATATACAAGAATACAATGTACTCTTGATATGCTGATTAAGTATTTTATATATTAAGTATTTTGTATTTTATGATTTTAGTAAATCAGCACGACATACATTGTTTATTACAACTATCATATAACACAGGATGTATTATAGACATTGTAATATTGTATGCATATTATATGTACGCTACAGCCCTTTGTGTATCAAAATGTTACCTTTAGTGAGAGTTAGGAAACGACCAATGTTCTCAATGTAATTTGAAATACGTAAGTATATTTTAGTTTTTTTCTTTATTTAAACTTTACAGTATGAAATCTGAGATTGGAATGAATTTTACGAATAATAAAATTATACAATACAAAGCAAAAGTAAATCTTTTACACAATATAAAATCTGGTTATTTCTAGTTATGAAATATGTATACAAAAATGGAATATGTGCTGAATGCACAATTCTGAATGTTTATGTACAATAGTTTTTAAGAATTGATCTTATTTCTGTTTACATTAAATATTTCCTATGTTAACTGATATTATTTTTTATATCAATTTTTATTGATTATATTTCCGGATGACGAAATATATTTAGCACGTGTTGCATACTCTGCTATTTTGTAGGATTATTGGATGTGGATGTAACTCCTCCCTCCTTAATTTCGATCTCGTCCTCGAGATTGGTTACTATTTTTCTGTATAAAGATTTGAAAAATACGTTGCTTCTGCAAGTGTAATAAATGATTAATGCGAGTACTAGAATTATGAGAATGATGCTAACTGAAAATGAGTAGTATGTTATTCGTAGGTTTCGTTCAACTTGTTCTGCATAATTTCGCTGTGCTGATTGTATGCTTTCAAAGTCTTTCAATTTGTTCAGGTTTTTGAAATGATGTTATTTTAGTTTTGGCAAGTCGTTGTACTCTTCCATTAATGTTCTTAAACGTTAATATTATCCATTGGAATGATGTGTATTTTATGTTTTCTTATTTTTACGTCATCTGAATATATGTTTTATTTTATTAATTTTCGGCTTAGTATTTGTTTAGGTGCGTTTTTACACGTTGATAAAATGTTTGTTCCATTCTTGGTTGATAAGTATAAATATCCTGGTTGTAAATAATCGGTTATCCGTTTGTTGGATTTCCTTTGATTCACATGTTGTCTCGTTATGATAAATCATGTTTGATATACATAGATTTGGATTTTTTATTAAAATTTGTTAAAATTTGGTGACAAAAATAAATTTGTTCAATTATAAAACATAGTTTGATAATTTATAAAGAAAATTATTACTAATTGATTACTTAATTGTACATTACTTATATAGTACTATAATATAAAAAATATGTGAATTCAAAAAAAAAAGTTATTGTTATTGGGTAATAAATTTAACAAACGAAAACAAAAATTGTTAATAATACTAAAAATTTAATTATTAAAGAAAACAATTAATGCCGTCGGCCCTACGTTGGCGCCATTTCATGTTGCGAATCTGTGTAACCTGGCTTGTATTGCCGGCTAATTTAATTACTCGGTGCGGGCGTGAGTTATTTGTCATTAAACTTGTTTTCCAATAATAAAAACTAAACACAAACAATTTAAATTTCACATTTAATAATTTATATATTTGCATTTTTATTTGTATAAAAAAAAATAAGAAATCGAATATCAGTTTATTTGCAAGAAATATATCTGGAACTGTTGCGGGATCTGCGGGATATTTTCTTCTCTGCACTGAGTATATTTTTTAATTGTATGTTTATAATATATATTTTATGTTTAGACGTCTTATTTGTTGGATTAAAGTATTTCAATATAATAAATTTTATTTTTATGTTTAGTTAACTATGGAGATGCTATTCGATGCTTCGCTCTCTTCAGTTGCAGGTGGTGTCTCTATTGCGGTGGATGTTATAGGCCCATTCGTTTTATGCCTAATTCTGCCGAGCATGTAGAGCACTTCTGTCTCTAATGAATCGTCTTGTGCGACGACTTTTTGTAGTTCGGCATCTTACTTGGGATCTATCCGGACGGCTCCACTAGTATTATTTAAGTCGGTTATTTGGGCGCATTACGCATTACATTATGTTCGGCGCATTACACATTTATCGCGGTTTTCGGCTTGTGATTCGTTCACCACTATATTAAATTATTTGGAAATCTCTTCTGAGATAAATTTCCACATATGACGCCGCACTTTAAATCTTTTTAGTGGTCCGACGGAGTCATTTAAGTCACTGTGCTAATCCAATAAATATTTGGTTTCTCCGCCAGACCATTTTATCATTATTTACATTTACCTGTGTTTTCGTTTCGTTCCTGTGTTGAACTGTTTAGCGGAATTGTTGCGGCTGGAGAAGGCATTAGTTGTTCATCAGGTTGACCTGGTATTAATATAGGTTGATAGAGAATAATATAGGATAACCCTGTATAGGTTGATGTCTAAATTGATTTTAATTTTTTTTTAAATTATTATCACAAATGTATATATATATATATATATATATATATATATATATATATATATATATATATATATATATATATATATATATATATATATATATATATATATATATATATATATATATATATATATATATATATATATATATATATATATATATATATATATATATATATATATATATATATATATCCCATCAAGATCGTAGATCATCGCAAGAATATCGGTCGATTACTCGTCGTGCGACTAATCGCAATATATCTTATAATTCGCATATATGGTCGCACGAATAACTTTGACTCCACGCACGAAAAACTATGAAAATTATCTTTACTTCATCTTTCGCTTAACTATAGTAAATAGGTCCGAGGTAAGCTAAAGATAATCGGTGGGAAAGTCGTTATTGTTTAATAAGTTAAGCGCTAGTATTATTAGCGGATGTCCTAAATGTTATCAAAACATTTCTAAACGCCTCAATTAGGATAAACTCATTTATATCGATCGGAATGTCGTGAGAGTACACACTGATTACTCATCAGTATATCGAATATAATTCTCACATGTTTCGGAAAAATAACTCAAACTACACTCACGAACAACTCACAAAATTAAATGAGTTTATTTTAAGTGTTCCTTCGAGATAATCTGACAAATATTAAGAGTATATCGCTCGTATAGCCTAGAACGAAACTTTCGTAGTACTGGAGGATGATCTGTACATGACCGTACAGTAATTCTGGCGACAACATTTGAGAGCCCTAAGCGATATACCATGCGTGTGTTCAAAGTTATTCGTGCGATAACATTTGCGATATATTATAATATAATATAATATATATATATATATATATATATATATATATATATATATATATATATATATATATATATATATATATATATATATATATATATATATATATATATATATATATATATATATATATATATATATATATATATATATATATATATATATATATATATATATATATACATATATATATATATATATATATATATATATATATATATATATATATATATATATATATATATATATATATATATATATATATATATAATATTATTATTATTATTATTATGTATGCATATAAATTATTTTTGCCATTTAAAATAAAAAACGTTTTATTTAGTTTAATTTCAATTCATGTGTTTAATTCAATGTTGTCTTACATAAATGATTAACCTTTAAAATGTCCTAAACATTCGCTTTCTCTTTTCCTCGACGACGATTGCTACGCTCTTGTGCATGTCTTATCCAAGCCTTAGCTGAACTTTCAAAAGTTGCCGATGAATAATTTTTAAATGTTTTTTTAATTGTTTTGATCAGCACATTATTTAAGTCCGTTAAGTTGACAAAACTAGTTTTATCCACGGTACCCTTCCACGAAATGTTGAGAAAAACTAGATCACTAGCGGTTTCTTGTAAAAGTTTTCTTAACGCTGACTTTTCTTCGGAAAGATGGTAAAACGATAATTGTTTTATCTGTAATAATTAAAAGAAGGATATTAAAAATCGTTTAACTTTACGACCTGTCGAGTGAGTTCACGTTCAACGTGAACAATTAGAAAATGCAAGTAGAATAATAAGGGTCAAAACTGTCTGTATCGAACAGGTCGGATGCGGCTCAATCACCACACCGGCAATTTAACTTAAGTTAAAACAACCAACAGTAAAAGAAAACTGATGTGTGTGTATAATTATAAGAAAATGTAATCAGGGTTAAGTATATAACTAGGCGACAAATACTTTATAAACGAGTTTTATGCAAACACGGATTAGTACTTTTATCATGAATACTTCTAACTGTACTGAATACTGTATCTTCTTTACACCAGTGGTTCAAGAAAAAATCAAGGTTTAGTCAGCAGTGACAACTTCAAACATAACAAAACTAATTAACTCTTCCCGTAAGTTACTTCTCTCATTAAATATTCGTACCGTATTTTTAGAAAGTATCAATTTCAACATTGATAACTGTTTGAGATTTGAATAAGTTGAGATTTTTGATGAACTGGAAGTTCTGGCACTATGGGTATCTACTAGCGATATCCAATTATTTATGGTATAATTTGTACATGAATAAATTTAATTGGTTACTTACCAATTTATTTGCGAAAGCCGGTTGCTTACATTGATTATTTAATTCATTGAAGTCAGCGAGGCTCGATACTGGCAGTGAGATTTCGTTTTCATCTTCACTTTCTGTTTTTCCAATACTATTTACCTTCTTCATACAAAGAGATAACATTGCTTTGATTTCTTTATTATCCTTCTTTAACACTTCGAGTTCTAAAAATATTTCAAATTATGATATATTTATATTAATATTAAAATGTTGAACTAACCTTTTAAAACTTGTTTGCAGCAGCCACATTGATTGATCTGAACATTAGATTTTGAAAGTGGCCTCAACTGACCATTTGGAGAAAGATGTGTATTGCTTTTCACTTGTTTACCTATGGATGAAGCAGACGGATTCACCTGCGTCGATGTTACAGGTACTCTCATTCCAGGCAATATTTTACGGAACATATTCGTGTTAATTTCGGACTCGAACTCGGACTCTGATTCATATTGCGTTTCTATAAATTCCTGGCTGTCTACAATTTCGCTTTCTGTAATATACATAATTTTGAAATACACAATTGTTTTCGATTAAAAAAATATATATATATATAAAAAATTATCTAAAATCTTATTGAAATCTTGTGTTTGAATCGTCTGCTGTTTCAAACAATGATTCGATTCTTCTTCAGAGTTTGAAAAATATTTCGCGATATTTTCTTTTTTCAATGCATCTTTATATTGTTCTGTAAGGAAACATATATGTGTCTGATTATGACTTTCTTAATCACGTATCTTGTAGTAAAAATTATACCAACCTATATCTTTGTAGAGAGTTCTGCATGATAACGCAGCCCAGTCAACACCTTTCATTTCTTTAGTTTTAATTGCGTTAATCAATTCTGCACCTTTCAAATGTTGCGGCCAAAACAAGATGTTATTAGTAACCCAACTGCTTGGAACAGCTGAAGAAAATTTTTTCCCAGCTTCAACCGTTTCGACAACTACATACATTTTGCGTACTGTAAAATATAAAATTTTGATCTCAATGAAATTTTAAAATTAAATTAACGATGATTTTACTAAAAAGGTCCCAACGTTACCGGAGCTGAATTCAGCCTTGTATCAACATGCAAATATCTTATTTTTTGATATAAATTATTACTTGCTTGTGAGCCTAGAGTATATTCCCCAACTCCATAGAAGATTATCTGATTCTTATAAATTTCATGAAAACTATTTTACATATCTGTTGACAATAATGGAATGTAAATGTACTCGTCGTTTATATGAATACAAAATAATTTGCTGCGTACTTCATCTACACTCCAATATTTTTCTTTTAGCAAAACTGCATTTGATTTATAAATTCCAATGTACGATGATAAAATTGGAAGATTGAAGTATGGTTCAGTAAATTTAATCTTTTTCCCGCAAATGTGTATACGATTATTTATTAATTTACAATGAAGAAATTTTATTATCTCATTTTTCGAATTAGTAAACCAATCATTTTTCATTTTTGAATTTAGTTTAAAATCAGCGAACTGAATTTCTGCGTATAAATCTCCAGTCTTCTTTTTAAGAACAGGTACCATTTTTGATTTTTCATCATTTATTGCAAGTGGAACATTCTAATGTTCATAAATACGATTATGAATTTGCTCTAGTGGTTTATTGCCTTTTCGTAACAATCGTTTTATAAACGACATGTTATTTTCAAATGGGAAAGCGCTAAAATTGTTTAATGGCCCATAAATTTTTACATATTTACACAGGTGAATTAAATTGTGTACATTAAAAGTTACTTCCGAAATTTCATATATTTTCTTAAAACATTCCACAAAACTTAAAAGCATTTGCTCTGCTAAGGTAATGAACTTTGCATTTTTGTGTAACGAACTGCTTTCTAAAATTCTAATAGCAACATGTAAAATTAAAAAATGTTGATAAATATGTTCGGGTAAAGTATCCTTCAAACAAACTGGGCCAATATACAGCAAAAATGTACGAAACTCAACTGCTTTCCATCTCTTAACCTCGTGTAAAGTTCTGATGTTTCTTGCAAACTCACTTGGTCTATACTTTTCACAAATCTGTAGTCTATTATTGATTTCGTTCACACCTATTGAAGGTAATCTAAATTTTAAGGAATCACCACTGAGCCAATTTAGAATCAATTTTTTCATTACCCCCATGCAAACCAGGTGCATATAATCAAGCGGAAATTGATCAATCATATTTATGGGTAGTGATTGTAAAATAGAAATTCTTTTATGGTGGTCTTCCTGCTCTTTATTGCGAAAAGATAAGTTAGTTCTGAGACTTGCATTGGTTTTTGGAAAGCAAATCTTTTTGTGGAATTCCCCTTCTTGTACGCAGTCTCCACATCCGAAGTAACCACTATGTGCTTTTGTTTCTTTAATGAAGCTTCGCGCTGGAGTGTCGCATATGAAAGCTCCAATATGGAGGGCTATTTTTTTATTCTTTATTGTTAAATCGGTTGTAATCAGACTATTTAGTTCACTAACTAAATTTCTTAAAAAATCATCACAATTATCTGGTTTCTCATTGCCATGATAAACCCCTATAACAAAAGGAGGAAGTTTAGATTTGTCATTCCTCAGTAATCCTTGAATTGGCCAAAATGAGCTATTTGAACTTTTACTGATTGGAAGCCCATCAACATTGACATCTAAATATATTTTTGAAGTAAATATAATATGAGATTCGTCTAAATTTAGAAGATACCGCTCGACGTGATTTCTTACACCAAAATGGCAATAGAAACCAGATCCAACTGCTATCTTATCAATACTTTTTGGTGTCCCTAACAGCTTCCTTGCGTCTTTTGATAAGTTATAAATCGTATGCTTACGCAATATTTTTGTTAATTCATTTAATGCTTTCAAAGTGATATTACACTGACATGCCCATTTTTTCAAATCATCTTCAAAACTTGTACAGTTTGAGTGTGACAATGATTCTGAGTCTGTAGATAGTATTTGAGATCCTGTTTGAATTGATGAGTAGAGTTCTCCTGATCCCTCTTGCTTTTTGTAAATATTGGAAACGTTATCATGACAGCATTCTCCTCCTGCTTCCACTCGAAAATCATAATCGCTGATATCCATTATAGAAGTAGATGGTCCCGTGGTCAAATTATCATCATTATCATGATAACGTCTCCGGAACGTTTTTCTGGAGCATCCCCATATATTTTTAAAATCCGCCATAGTAGATTTAGGCAAATTGTCCAAAGTTGTGATTACCACTGAAGTTAGTACTACTTATAGTATGTACTTATTCTTATTCTTCACTTAAAATCTTAAATCCTTTACTGAATGACTTTCTATTATGTAAAATAAAAATTATTTTTATGTATAGTTTTGTTCGCTGATTATGAAATTGATACTGAAATATTCGGGAATAATTTTTAGTTTTCAGGGAAAATAGAACTTTTATGTATATCATATATGATATATTATGGAGTGGGATAAGAAAAATTTAAATAACAAAATTTATTTATAACACAAATTGCCATAAGAATTTCACTATTTGAGCAGAAACACAAGCAAACGTTTCATTTTCAAGACTTGCAAAACCTGGGCTGCTAGATCCCGATAGGTTATATGGCACTCTGGTGTTAATAGAATTTCGTAAATGTAAATGTAAGGCCCAATAGTACTCTATCACTTCTTTTAGTGACTCCATGTCTTACTATTCCAAATTTGTTTCCGTTAGTAATTGGAAACACCCTGCATAGATATTATAGAAACAATGTGCATAATATTATATTTCACGTTATTGTCAAAAACTAACAATAAACCATTAGAGTGTTAAGTGAATTTGGTTTGTATCTAATGATAGTTTTGGTCTTGCACTTCCTTTTCAATTTTATAATATGATTGAAATGAGAAATTAGCGAATAAATTCAACGAACTAACAACGTAACGGGAATACAGTTGTTTCCATAACTTGTATATATATACACATATAAACTTATTACGCTGTAAATGAACACCGTTTTCTCAGTTAAAAATAATAAACAAAAATATAAAAATTGGGATAGTTGAAAGATTGTAGCACATTTTTCACTTCAATGAAATAACGGCATTCGTTTTAACGGCAAAATGTTTTAATAATAATAGTAAATAAAATTAATAAGAAATAATTTGAATAAATACTTACACTTCAGCTAGTAATACAGTTTTATTTTAATTTAATTCACCAAACTCAAAACAATTATTAAAAATCACTTTTAATCCACACTGCACAAAATACCAAATTGCACTGACTTACTGTTGTAATAATTATTATCCCTCACATCATTGTCAACAATTCCGCTTTTATTACATTTTATTTTCCGGTTTATTTGTATCTCAACTATCGCAAAGCGATCAATTTTAATCCCATTGAGTACATCTTCTGAAACCATGTCGCAGTGCGTTAATTTTTAAAACTCATTGCGGAAAGCATTTCGCATTTATGCTTTCGGTAGACATATCGCAAAAAAGATTATACAGTTGTTATGCTTTTATCGTCATTTCTTTATTTTGCAAAGCGATAAATATCAATCGCATTGAGTACTCTTTCTGAATATCTGTCGCAATGAGGTTATTTATAAAACGCATTGCGGACAGCATATCGCATTTATGCTTTCGCGAGGCATGTCGCAACAAAAAAGTTATCGCAAAAATCTTGCTGGGATATATATATATATATATATATATATATATATATATATAGATATATATATATATATATATATATATATATATATATATATATATATATATATATATATATATATATATCTATATATATATATATATATATATATATATATATATATATATATATCTATATATATATATATATATATATATATATATATATATATACATATATATATATATATATATATATATATATATATATATATATATATATATATATATATATATATATAGTTATGGGTTGGTTGTGGATGCAACGGAAGGTTGTATTTAAATAATCATAACACATTTATTTTTTAGGTAGGTTTCAATAGATCACTATGAATGTTTTGTATTTTAATTACTTTATAATAAAATTAACTTAATGGCAACTAACTATATAATAATAATCGGCGCGACTATACATAGAGTATTTATACTCTTTACAATAGTGATGAGTAATCATCATGTATATGTTGTAATTAGCGCACGTAAATTCAAAATACATTGAACTTATGAATATTGAATATTGACTTGCTGATTTAGACTTTTAGCCAGGTAATACTACTGTTGTTGGTGCATACATTGAACTTATGCAAAATGAATATTATTTGCTGATGTAGACTTTCTGCCATGTAGTACTACTGTTGTTGGTGGATTGTATGTTGTTGTGGGATTTGCTGATGTTCCGGGTATAGTACATAACTCCTCCCTTCGAAGATCGAGGCTTCCACGCCGAGCCATGGGTGCTTTAGCGACCCTGTCTTCATTGCATTTTATTGCTCCTTGATTATCATGATTTAAATTGGAAAAAATACTTCGGATTTTTCTGTGAAGTATAAATAATATGATTAGAACAATAAATATAATAATTATGGATGTGATTCCATAAGAATATTGGATGTTTCTGGAGCTTCTGTGTTCCAGTGAGATTTTATCCAAGTTTTGAATTGTTTGCTTGGTTAGTAACGGTAAATCCAATAACTCTGTCATTGTTATGTTGACATCAATATTATCCACGGGTTGAATGATTGTCGGCTTCTGACGGTGGACAATTTTCGTATTTGTGTATCTCGTATTTTTAATGCTGATTGAACATTGATCAAATTTAATTAATTTGGTTCCCGTAATCCTTGCTTCTTGGTTTGACGCACAGGTTGTTGTAATCGTAGTTCCTTTAGGTGACGAGGTGTAGATGTAACCTGGTTCTATTTGTGTAACTTCTTCCTTTGGTTGTATTTCCTGAGTATGACAGCTTGTATTTTTGTTTTGTATCAGCTCTGGTATACATTGACCCTTTGATTGGTAGATTTGTAGTTTTTCACAGATAAAAACTTGTTCCAGTGTTGGACAAATGGTATTAACGATCATATAATTTTCGGTATTGGAGATTAAATAATTATAGTTTTGGATAATAATTTGGTTATTAACAGGATAAGTGAGGATTTTATATAGGTAATATGGAGTGGGCTCGTTAGTAAACTGAGGAATTTCCACTAGTACTACTAGATCGGTATTATTATAAAAAGCTTTTATTCCTAAGAGACTGTAAATTTGCTCTTCCGAATGAAACTTGATATTATCTTTATAAAGTTCCGTAGTAACATATTCTATTTCAGTGTTGTCCAAGATATGTTTGGATATCACGTTGATTTTTGCAAAAGTTAAGATTTCGTGGATTTCGTTAACTTGATCTTGTACAATGCTGATAGCATCCTCGATTCCTTTAAAGATTCCGTTAAAATATGTCGCTTCAGCCACTTCTTTTTCAGTGTTTCTAGCGATACTGGTCCATGTCTGTACTTGTCTGGTGACTTCGTTGACTTGATCAATAATGTCTTGATTTTGGTTGATTAGCTGTTGGTTTAGTTTTATTTGGTCATCAAATTTTTTTAAGACTTCGTAACGTCCGTCATCTAATTTTTGGATTGAATTTTTTATTTCGACATAGTCGTTTTCATCTAGATTACCAGTAATGGCTTTGATGAATGTTCCAAATGGATTAAATAATCCTCTTTTTTGCCTATGTTTATACGTATTGGGCATAATGTTATGTAAAGAGTTTTCCAACTTTGTTAATTTACGTATCAAGATTGTCATTTCAACTTTGTTTCGTATTTTCAGAAAGGTCATCATTTCTGCCGTTTCTTCCAATGTCGCGTTAATAGTTCGAACATTGGTTGAAATGCCTTCCAGATTAATAAGATGAACTAGTTTAGAGTATCCTTCGATAACTCTTGCATTACCTAATTGTAATTCTAACACTCCTTTCCCTTGGGAAAGATCAAAGTATTCAAATGTTTGGGCTGATAATTCCACAGTCAGCCTGAAATGATAATTTCATTCTAATTAGAATTACTTTGTAAAAGAGAAATTAAAAAAATAAAATATTATTGGGTGTTACTACAATCTGAGCTAGGTCCAGGTTGTATTGTTTCAACGAAAGGATGCAGGGATGAATTTTTCTTTGTTTGGCGGATTCGTTTCTTATGAACTTTTCGCTTATTAGACTGTAATGTTGCATCACCGTCTAATGTGACTGTGTGCTGGATATACTTCGGGACAAGTTTATCTCTTGTCGTCGTTTTCTCGTATATTGTTTGTCCTGGAAAAAATTCTTTAGGATCCTGTTTTCCTTCATTGAGTTTTGAAATATTCCTGGTTTTACTTTGCAGATTAGCTTCTGCAATAGTTGTTGCTATTTTGCAGAAGTTGCTTCGTAATTCCTGTAGGTATTCGTCTAGATTTTCTGGACTTTTATTTTCGGGAATATTTGTTATAGTTATGTGTCCTCGATGTAGCCCAAAGGGTGTAATACCCGTTGATGAGTGAATGGATGAGTTATATGCAAACGTTGCTTCCTCCATTAATTCCGATATTGACGCTTTATCGTTTTTGTGCGCTAATATGCGAGTTAGCTCCGTTAAGGTGCTATGACATCGTTCTATAGGACTGTTTCCTGTAGAGCTTTTTGCTGATGTTGTATGTATTTCTATTCCGTAGAATTGCATAAAGCTTTGGAAAACTTCTGAGTTAAACTCCGTTGCTGAATCCAAAACGATTTTTTTTGGAATGCCCTCTCTAGAGAAAAATGTTTTAAATTTCTTGATAATCGTCTCTGATTTTCTGTTTGTTAATTCATTCAAAATTGAGAGGTATTTGGAAAATTTATCAACAATGGTTAAAAACGTTTTTGACCGAAGTACAAACGTGTCACAGTGCAATGTTTCCATTGGTCCCTTTGGGGTTTCGGTAATTTTAAATTTTTGGTTCACTGGCCGTCGTTCATATTTGTTGATTAAGCACTCATGGCAATCGTTAATGAATTTCGCAATTTTAGTTCTCAGATTTGGGAAAAAGTATTTTTGTTTTATTTTCCCAAAGTTTTCTTGTATACCCCTGTGGTAGGGTAAATGCACATTTCGAATTATTTCGAGTTGCTCATCGCCGTTCACGATGTCTTTTAACAGAACCGTTGACCGGATAACTTGGTGATTATCTCTGGATCGCAAGTGCTCTTGAAATAATTTAAATGTGTTGTCATCGGTGTATAGTCCCGTGACTTTAGTATCAACATATTTGTTACATATACGTTCGATGTCTGATAATTCGAATAGTTTTTTTCGAAACGTATATTGTTTATATGTTTTGAACTTAATAATAAATTTTTCATTCAACTCCTCAATGTTGTCGTCGACTACAACATAGATTTGTCTCTTGAATGTATTTATTGGTGTTAACGTTTCGGCTTGTTTTTTCCGTACCTGATCTGGTAAAACGTTAAAATTAATGTTAGCGAGATCTTGAATAAATTCATTCATATTGATTTCGTTACATTCGTTTTGCTTGTTATTAACACAAAAAATTTTATTATTTGTATGCATACTTTTGTTTTTATTGACTTTGCTGTCAAAATATTTGCTGACTTTATTGTCACTGATTTTATTGTCTTTACTGACTAAAGAATAAATATCGGTGCTGCCATAGCTCTCCGTATTTGAAACAAGTAATTTGGTACCGTCTTGTTTTAATTCTTTAAATTTTGCAGATAATGAATCTATTGTTTCTGGGAATTGGAGTAGTTTGGTTTCTAACATCTGGTTTAATTCTAAACGAGATAATGCGTCTGCATTGGTGTTGGCGGAACCTTTTTTATACTGTATGTCATAATCATATTCTTCTAGACGAAGTCTCCAACGTACTATTTTTGAATTATGATCTTTTGTATTGAATAACCAAATCAGGGGTTTATGATCTGTTATAATACTGAATTTTCTTCCATATAGATATGGTCGAAAATATTTAACTGCCCAGATAATCGCCAGTAATTCTTTTTCGATGGTAGCATAGTTAGATTCCGTTTTGGACAGTGTGCGAGAAGCATAGCAGATCGGTAGATCTGAACCTTGAAACTCGAACCTCTGTTGAATGCACATTCCATGTGTGATGATTTCCCATGGAATGTGTGTGGAATGAATTGTTGACATGGCAGTATCTTGTGCCTTAACTCTTCCCCCTTTAAAAATCCTCGTCTCGTGGATTAGAAGTCTAAGTTGATTGGTTGTATCCCCTGGTGTGGTGTTGCTGGGGTTGCGGATCCTTCGTTAGGAAGCCAAACCAGTTTGTTGTTTCTCTGACATCTCATGCGTGCTATGAAGATGATGATTGCTATCATAATGGTTGTTATTATCCCGATGTCTGTTGCACTGTTATTTTGGTAGTCTATGGTGATTTTGTCCAATAGATTTGGGATGTTTTAATCTCTTTGTTAGTGAAGGTTCATCCTTTTATTTGTAATGTTTCATTTTGATATTGAATCAATAAATTGCCTTCCAAGTGTTTTTCTGAACCATTCTGTGCGATTGTACCGTTGAAATTATTTAAAAATATGGTGTTTTCGTTCATGGATTCAATTATCTCCTTTTCGTTGAATAAAAATTCACATCCTGCATCAGATCCTTTCATTAGTTGGGTTATACAGTGGTCCTCCTTTAGTTCTTGAATCTGACTGTAATCACATATGATGGTCTCTCTTCTGCTTTTACATTTGTCGATTATGCCATATACTTTATGCTGGTTGATCAGAATTTCATTGTATTCTAGGTGAATCTGTTTCTTTTTTTTTATGGTAGACCTTATTTTTACATGATGAAATTCCTCTCCGTTAGTTTTTGGTATGGATATCACGTACAAGATTATCGTATTCTTCATCAGCATGGTTGGTTCAGCGTGTTCTATCGCTTCTATTTCATTGAAATATGGTAGAGTTTCTATTTCACTCACTAGTCGGCTAATTTCTCCTTTATCCAATAGGTTAGAATTTATTATTCCTCCCTTAGCTAGTTGGGCTGCTCTTACTATTTCCTTCACTTCTTCCTTTAGCAGCTGCAGGCGGTTAAACATAGTTTGATGAAATGTTTCGTTTTCATTACCATCAAGGTGTAGCTGGATTTCGTTATGCTGACGGAGTATTTGTTGGATCTTCTGGGTAATGGCTGTATTTATTTTAAACTGCTCGTTGTTATTCTCTACAATCCTATTTTGACTGTTGAGTATCGTGTCCCAATCAGTTGCGTCCGGTGAACCGGCAATCCACTTCCATGCTGAGCCAATCCAATTAATTGAGCGTTTGGTTTTCTGGTTGTGGTATTTTAGTTCTCTTAACAGTTTATTGATCTCGTTAATCTGATAGTCTAATTGTGGCTTAAAGATGTTAGATGGATCAGTGTTCTTTAGTTCTATCTGGATTCTGGATAGAGTTTCTTCGTAGCAGCTAAGATCTATTTGGTGGATTATCTTGAAGTTTCCACCGATGATGTTTCCATTCCCTTCCTTCACCGAAATTAGTGGGGTGTCGTAATGATAGATGTTCAACGACATGACAGTCGTCCCAAGGCACAAGCTGCAAAGAAATGAGCTTTTGTTTATTGATGTTTTTGATATGCGTTTTATGAATCCGTTTTCCGGAATTGGTGATCACTGTGACTCTGTTGTCTTTTGCCACAGTCTCTTTTCTGAATTTTGGCTTGGATTTTCCCTGTATTTGTTTAATGGCCGTATATATTGTTTCTCCCACTTCGTACGTTTTCGGTTCACTTTTCTTAACGTTTTCCCTTTGCATTTTTAGTTTTTGACTATGTTTTATCCTTTCTATGAGGTCTTCATTTATTTTTTCCTTGTAATCCAACAAGTTCTGGTAGTTAATACGTTGTATTCGTCCGAGAAAGATGTCACACGGTTTTTTCCCAATAACAGAATGTATTGTGTTATTATACCTATCGACTGCAACGTTGACGAGTTCTTTTATTGTGAGGTCCTTATATTCGGACTGGATGCATCTAAGGATTTCTAGGATTGTTGAATGGACCCTTTCTATTGTCCCATTTACCTCACTTTTATTGGTTGGAGTTAAGTACACTTTTATTCCGAGGGTTGTTATGTAACTGGTGATAATTGGGCTTATGAAACTAGGTTCATTGTCCATTACCAAAATTTTTGGTGCTGTGAAGTAGTGTAGCACCTTAATTATTTTTCCCCTCAAATGTAGAACAGATCGGTTCTTTATATGGAAGAATTTAGTAAATTTTGAAAATTTATCTACGCACGTTATAAATTTTTCGTCTTTAATATCGATGATATCCAAATGTAAAATCTCTGAAGGGTATGTTGGTATTGGAGTTTCTTGAATTTGGGGTTTGTTAGGATGCCTGTCATACTTGTTCTCATTACAGGTTTCACAATCTTTTGTGTATTTCTTAACCAGACTGGCCATATGTGGGAAGTAATATTTTTCGAGAATTTGTTGTTTGTTCTCCTTCCAATTCCGATGAGCTCTTCTGTGCTCTTCTTCAATGATTCGGAATTTATTATCTTCGTTGCAGATGTCCTCCACTACTCTCCTTGTTAGTCGTACTTTGTAGTTGTTAAAATTTTGTTGGTAAACTTCTTGAAGAGTTTGCATGTACTCTTCGGGAATTTTTATGCCATTCAATAATGTCGGATGTAATTTCTTTTTCAGAATTTTCGTTAGAATCTCTTTGTTTATCTCCGGTAGTGAGATATAATGTCGATGGTACTGGTTGTGTGGTTCTTCGTATATGTACATGTCGTCCCCACAACTGAGTATTATTTGAACTTTGAAGACATTTATCGGTGACTCACAGTGTTGGATTAGTTGAGTTGCATCTTCCTCCGCGCTGTGTATTGTTCCACTGCTTGAGGATGATAATGTGTTCACTTCCACCTTAAGTCTAGACAAGGCGTCTGCCACTTTGTTGGTGATGCCTGGTTTGTAGATCAGTTCGTAATTGTACTCTTCGATGCGGGCTTTCCACTTCTTCAGTTTATTGTTGTTGTTACGGTTACTCAGTGCAAAAGTTAACGGCTGATGATCTGTAACTATCTTGATCTTTTTTGCTCCGTATAGATAGTTTCGTAGACTATCCAGGGCCCACACGATCGCTAACATCTCCTTCTCATTTGTAGCATAATTTTCCTCGGTGGTATTTAAAGATCTTGATATATAGGTAATAGGGCGATCCTTGCCAATTTCTCCTTGTGACAGTACTGCTCCGATGCTGGTATTTGATGCATCTGTCGTTAGAACGAATGGCTGGTTGAAATCCGGGAACGTGAGTAAGTCCGCTGATGATAACATTTCTTTTAGCTGTTTGAATGCTTTTAGTTCCTCATCCCCGAGTTCGATTTTGATGTTCTTTGATTTGTTGGCTTTTACTTGGGCGTTTTCTCCCCTTGTAAGATTTGTTAGAGGTATGGCGATTTTAGCAAAATCTCTAATGAATCGTCGATAGTAAGACGTTAGTCCAAGGAATCCTTTTAATTCCTTAAGGTTCTCTGGCGGTCTGAGATTCCTAATGGCTGCTACTTTTTTCGGATCTGCTTTTATGCCTAGACTGGTTACAATGTAGCCCAGGAATTCCGTTTCTTTCTTCAAGAATTCAGTTTTGTTGAGGTTTACCCGGAGATTTGCGTCTCTTAGTTTCTTGAAGATTTTCATGACGTTAACGAGATGTTGTTCCTCGTTTTCTCCGCCGAAGACGATTATATCGTCTATGTAAACGTAGCATATTTTTCCTATATATTCCATAAGGACGTCATCTATCATACGCTGAAAGATGGCGGGCGCGTTCTTCAGTCCAAATGGTAGCCGCAGGAATTCGTATTTTCCATTCATTGTTGAGAATGCGGTTTTTGGAATGTCCGTTTCTTTCATCTTTATATTGTGGAAGCCTGAGGTCAAGTCGATTGTTGTATAGAACCTAGAATTCCCTAGGCTCGCGATGGTGTTATTTATATCCGGGATCGGGTAGGTATCAGGAATAGTGACTGCATTCAGTTTTTTGAAGTCAATTACCATGCGGTACTTTTTTATTCCTGAGGCGTCCAGTTTTTTCCCACGATCCATAAGGGCGAATTATATGGGCTCTTTGATGGTCTGATTATTCCTTCTTCTAAAAGTTTTGCTACCTGCTTATCAACTTCGGATCTCATGTTGATGGGGTACGGGTACGTCTTTGTATATACAGGATCTTCCATTGTTGTTCTTATTTCTGCTCTTACGGTTGTATCTATGATTTGTTCGTCGTTAATTGGTCCAAAAATTTGTAAGAACTCATTGATTAATGTTTTCAATTTTAGTTTGGTCTCTTCATTCAAATGGCTATCTCTGACCTCAATGTTATTTACTTGGGTCGAGATTTTTTCTTTCAATGGAATACTGACACCCGGAGAAATGGTTAGTATGTTTTCTCTCCTATCTATCATTGGTTCTACCTTTTTTAAGGTGTCATCACCAATTATGCCGTCGAATGAGGTCAAACCAGGTAACACGAAGAAGTCCACTGGGATATCATTTCCATATCTCTTAAATACAGGTCTGTTATTTTGTGTTTTATTGGTATGTCACCCCCTGCTGATTTGACGGTGAAAGGTTTGTTTATTGTTTGTGCACCCATGGCGAGTTCTTTCCTTATAAAGTTTTTGTTGGCCCCCGTATCGATGAGAAGCTTGAGTATTTTGTTGTTTCGGCATTTGTATTTTAGGTAAGGAAGGCTTGAAAGGCCTCTTCTATAAAATTTACCTCACCAGTTGGATCGGAACCTTCATCTTCGTTATCCTCATAGTTTTGAATATACTCTTCATATTCTTCACATTCTTCGTAAGGATCTTCACTTTGCTGTTCCAAGTGAAATAGTCGTTGTTGTTTTTGGGTTTTCACATTCGCATCTGAAGTTATTTCCCTTTTGAAATTTGGGCGATTCATGTAATTGACTCTTTGCGTTCTTATTGATGGATCCACTTCCATCGGTGTTGGCGGCTTTGGATATTGCGGCCGTTGTGGTTGTTGTTGATTAATTTCATCTCCTGGTGGTCGTTGTGGTAATCTAACGTCCTGTCGTTGATGATTAATTCCATATCCCATATTTCTTTGTTGCAAAGATAACCTTGGAAGTGGTTTTGGGGGTTCTTGGTGGAACCTGTTTTGCGAATAAATTTGATTGACTGGAACTGTGACTGTGTTGTTAAAACTTCTATTGTGTATGGTTAGGTTACGAAAATTTAAGTTTTGTATTTCCAAACAGGATGCATACGCTTCGGGTAGAGTTGCTGGTCTTTGAATTGTTAGCATTTTGGATATCTCGTGTGATACTCCTCTAACGAATACATCTAGTGCGCGGTTCCTATACATTTCCATAAGAACTTTTATTGTGTCTTTGTTATAATTTTCGGTCTTTATTTTATTTATAATGAGTGAGAGCTGGTGATTAACGTTAGCATAGAACTCGTCGATGCTTTTATTTTTAAATTATATATTTTTTATTAAAATTAAGAAATCAGCATGAATTTGAAATATATGATCATTACGTGTTTTATTTACAAGTTTGTGTTCACTCCTACCTGGTTTACAAAATATGTTGTTCTGTGCAATTTTGTGTTTAAGCAATTTCCAAATCGGCTGAAGTGTTGATGACAACAGCATTACTATCATCATTTTGTTTGAGGAATATTTTATGATCTCGAACCCATAAATATTTATAATTGTATCGGTTTTTAAAAGTAAGAGCTTCACGAAAAAGATTTGATTTGTACTGGGTAAGCTGTTCACGTACATACAGTCTTTCATCATCCTCACCACTGAAGCCTACTTCATTTACAAACAGATGCTGCTTTCTTTTCCTGAACTTGGATAGTAACTCTTGCTTTGAAAGATTATTAGTGAACGTTACTTGAAGGTATAAGTGTTTTGGTTTTGCTTGACTAGTTCCAGCTTGGTGTTTGGGTCTCGTAGCACCAACCTCAATATATTTAGCACGTTCCACTTGATTCGGTACAATTTTAGCTGCTAACGTTTGCATAATCTTGTTTAGAAGGTCATTCGGTTGAATAGTTGTATTTGGTATTCCGGTAATAATAACATTATTCTCAATTCCTTTCTGAGCCGTTCTTTCAAGATGTAGCAAATGAACTTTCATTTGTTTCATGACACCATTTTGTTCCATTTGGCATTCTGTTGCAGCTTTAACTTGTTTTTTCAGCTCAACATTTTCCTGAGATAGTTCTACAATTTTTTGATCAGTATTATCAACTCTTTGTGTAAGTTCCGCTTGAGAATTTTGGAGTTCACTTAACATGCTTCTTAGGTTGATTACGGTATCTAATACGTTCTGCAATTGAGTAGTTAAGCAGTCAATTGAATTCTTCACGTTTTCCATTACTGGAGTTGGATATTCAACAGCATTCACAGCATTTGATTGTGCTTCCACAGTTAAAATACTTTCTCCTCCGATAATTTCATTAACTTGATGCATAGTACCTTTCTGACATTCATCACTGCAAAACCAGGTTGCATTGTTTGCAAGACGATTTATATTTACACCATGTATGTTTTTACACCTTGGGTGAAATTTCTCATTACAATTATCACATTGAAAGTATGACTGTTGTAGATTAATAGAGATGTTGCACTTGTTGCATGAGAATAAAAGAGTTTCCTTTTGGCGAAAATCAAGATTTCGGTACGGCATCTTACACTGCACTTTTATTTTAAACGGTCTTACTTTATATATTTTTTACACTTTCACGGACTTTATTATTTGTATCAAGATACTAGTATATATGATTTCTTACAAATACTTTAACTATTTTAATTATTATGGAATACGACACAGTTAGATTTTCATGAAATGTTAAATTTGCTTTCCAATTGATGCAAATTTTTATATTCTATTTGCGTTTATTATTTTAATTTGAGTTGTAATTAACTTGAATTTATATAATTCAAAATATACTATGATGATAATGTAGTTAGTTTAAATAGTTATAAATATTTTTAATTTAATTTAAGAGGTAACAATTTTACATCATCACTATTCCGCCATCTTTTTGTGAAATGACGTTGATCCCTTTTGTCAGCGTATTGGAGTGATAAGCAGTTTTTAATTTCGCTCCAACTGCCGTTAAAAATATTATATGATATGAGTGCCGAATCAGCAGTTCCCCTTATTTTTTGTCGTATGCTTTGGAGAATGGCTCTATAGATCGGTTTATCTTTGACGATCTCATAGTCTTCCAATATGTTTTCCACACTATTTACCCATGATACATAGTGTAGGGTATTTCCATCGAATATTTGTAACTCCTTTACACAATCTGGGAGTTTGCTTATCTCTTTCAGGTCAATTTCGTTTTTTGGACCAGTCTGCACGTTGGTGTTGATAAGTGGTTGTTCTTTCGCTTCCAGACGCTCTAATCTTCGGGTGATATTTTTCATTGTCTCAATGTGCGCATTGAGTGCATTTGTTCGGGTGTAGCCATTTTGAATGATGTATTTCTTATTATTTTAGGGTTTATATTATAAATTTATTCACTTTCTTTTTGTGATTCTCGGTTATTTGCACTTTTGTTGTTTAATTTGTTTCGATTTATTAAAATTATCGTTTGATTTGATTTTATATTTTATTAAGGTTTTTTTATTTTTATTATTATATATTTTTATATTGTATTGAATTTTACTTACAATATTATTGTATTTTTCATTTATGAGGATTTCTCCTAGGGTATAATTTGATGCAGAAATTTGTGTTTTTCCTGGAGATATAAGCTGCGTCGTGTATTCGGATGACTCGCAGATTTCCCGTTTGGCTATGAGCGTTTATACTTGCCCTTGGCCTACTAGTGGTACGTAGTTCACTCACACTACACTATTTTTATTAAATTACTATAGAGATAGTAATTGTTACCAAATTACTATAGGGATAGTAATTGTTCACGATTTTTATTAAATTACTATAGGGATAGTAAATGTACACAATTTTTATTAAATTACTATAGAGATAGTAATTGTTCACAAATAAATTACTATAGGGATAGTAAATGTACACAATTTTTATTAAATCACTATAATATTTTTTGTTACAAATTATTCTGATCGACTGTAAAGAACACTTTATAACACGTTTGGGATAACTTATTATTTGTTTCGGCGCCAGTTAAGTTTATGACCGTAGTTTAAACTAAAAAAATTAATTTCAGACTATGTCTGCTTTATTCAATTGTCAACTTATATCTAATTTTTACATATTTTAATTTTACTTTATATAGAAAGATGCACGTGTATTATCTTACACGCGCATTTACAATTTTGCTGATTAGGAAAAATGAAAGAAAAAGAATTGTGTCGTGAGTTCAAGTATTGCTGATGTAGAATGAAACTCGAACCTCTGTTGAATGCCCATTCCATGTGTGATGATTTCCCATGGAATGTGTGTGGAATGAATTGTTGACATGGCAGTATCTTGTGCCTTAACTTATATATATATATATATATATATATATATATATATATATATATATATATATATATATATATATATATATATATATATACATATATATATATATATATATATATATATATATATATATATATATAGTTATAAGTTGCTCCGTTGTGGTCGGGAGGGTTAAGGTTTAAATATAACTCATTTATTTAATTTCGTAGGTTTCAGTGAATTTTATTTTTTGATCAATACTTAACTATACAAAATTTACAAAAGTTATGAACCTTTTGGTTACAGAAAAATTAGTATTTATAGTGTTCATATTTCAAAATAATTAGTTTGATGAACTTTACTTAAATACAAATAATTTTAATGCTTAAATGCAATTAATTTTATTGTTTAAACACAATTTGCTTAAACACAATTTGCTTGGATATTTCTCGTCGATTCTTCTTCGTTGTTGTTGCCTCGTGGAAATGGTGTTGTGTGGGGTGATGACACATAACTCCTCCCTTGTCAGACTGAAGTTGTCCTCGACTTCTTTGTTATCCCTATGGGTTTTTACTAATTTTGAAAGGATGAATCTTTTGAATGTTTCTTCTGTGGATGAACAAAATAATTAGTATTATAATTATAACTATAATTATTGTGGATGCGACGATTGAATGTTGGTAGATTTGTATGTATTTACTATCGTTGCTTATTTTATCCATTTTGTGAATAGTTTGTTTAGTGAGTAATGGTAGATCTATGAATTCCTGTATTGTTATGTTTATGCTGATATTATCCAAAGGTTGTATTAAAGTTAACTTATGCTTGTGTTGATTTTTTGTATTTGAGTATCTTTTATTGTTTGCGTTGATTATACAATCCGAAAATTTATTTAATTTTATTCCTTTTATTCGTGCTTGTTCCAGATTGCACGTTGATGTAATTGATAATCCTTCTGGTGATGAGATGTAGAGATATCCGTCATCCAATTGCTTAACTTCTTTAGCTGGCTTTATGAATTGTGTGGTACAGCTTGTATTTTTATTGTTCAATAACTCTGGTATACAATGTCCGGTTATTGGGTGGATTTGTTGTTTTTCGCACATGAAAGTTTGCTCGATTGTTGGGTTATTTATTATCATATAATTATTGGAGTTTAGGATAAGATAGTTATAAGGTTGGTTAATAATTTGATTGTTAACTGGATAGGTTTGGATTTTATACATGTTAAATGTTTCGTTGGTGAATTGTGGGATCTCTACAATTATTACTAGATCAGTAACATTGTAAAATGCTTTTATCTTTAGAAGAGAATAAATTTGTTCTTTCGAATTATTTTATCCGTTATCTTTATCGAATTCTGAAGTTACATATTCCATTTCTTCGTTATCAAGTATGTGTCTACTAATAATATTAATTTTGGAAAAAGTTAAAATTTCGTGGACTTCATCTATTTGATCCTGAACTATGTCTATCTGGTCGTATAATTCCAAAAATAGTTGGTCTAAAACTGTTCCTTCTATTGCGTTTTTACTAGATACGAATGCCGATTTTATCCATTCGTTCATGTTAATAGTTAAATTGTTAATGTGTTTTGTTAATAATTCGTTCTTGAAGTTCCGCAATGTATTTTGCTACTTGCTGATACTTTTTTCGAATTGTTTCTAGAAATTCTTCCGATTTTTCTGGAATTTTTTCTGGAATATTTTTTATAATTATATGCCCTTTGTATAATTCGAATGGTGTAAGATTCGTTGCACTGTGGATTGAATTATTATCCATTAATTCGTAGATTGGCATATCTTTATTTTCGCTATGAATGATCCTTGTTAACTCCGTTAAGGTGTTATGGACTCGCTCTATAGGACTATTTCCTGTAGATGACTTAGCTGTGGTGGTATGCAATTTTATATTGTGCATATCCATAAATTTATTGAAAGTTTCTGAGTTGAATTCCGTCGCTGAATCTATTGTGATTTGCTTTGGGATTCCTTCTCTAGAAAATTTTTTTCTAAACATTCGGATTATGGTTTGAGATTTCCGATTAGGTAATTCGAAAATGGAGAGTAATTTGGAAAATTTATCCATAATCGTAAGGAATGTTTTAGATCTCAACACAAATGTATCGCAATGGAGTATTTCCATCGGTCCGTTTGGTGTTGGGGAAATTTGAAATTTCAGATTAACAGGTTTGCGTTCATATTTATTGAGTTTACAAACTTCGCAATTATTCACAAATGTATAGTGATTTTTTGCTTTAAATTGGGAAAAAAATAAAGTTTCTTTATTTTTTCTAAATTCTCAATTATACCTCTATGATATGGTACATGAGTGGTTTTGATTATTTCATGTTGTTTGTCACTGTCCGTGATATCTTCTAGTGATATTTTGGATCTGACTAGTTTAAGATTCGGATTTTGTTTGAAATAATCATTAAACATTTTAAATGTTTCATCGTCAGTTTTTATTACTGACATGGTATTACTGAGATATTTTCTAGCTAAATATTTGATATCATCGGGTGTGTATTCCCTTTTTTTGATAGTGTATTGTTTGTATTTGCTAAATTTAATTTTGAATTTTTCATTCATCGTTTGGAAATCCTCGTCGACTAGTATTTCGATTTGACGTTTGAAATTATTCATTGGTGTTAGTGTCTCAGGGATATTTTTTGTTATATTACTGGGTTCACTAATATCCAGAGTTTCGAAATTTTCCTTGAGTTCGATCATGTTTATTTCATGTGTGTTGTTTTTTATGTCTTTGCTGAGTTTTGTACATTCACTAAGTAGTTCTGTTGGTTTAGAATATTCTTTTAAATTTAGTTGTTTTATTGAATCTATTGTTTCGGGATATTTGAATTTTTTATTTGCTAAACATTCATTAAGTTCTATTCGAGATAGAGCATCTGCGTTGGTGTTGGAGGTTCCCTTCTTGTAGAGAATTTCATAATCGTATTCTTCGAGTCGAAGTCTCCATCTGACGATCTTGTTTGTAGGATCCTTGGCATTAAATAGCTATACTAGCGGTTTGTGATCTGTTATTATGTAAAATTTTCTTCCGTAGAGGTACGGGAAAATAACGTACGAAAATATTTTACCGCCCAAACTATTGCTAGAAGTTCTTTCTCTATAGTTGCATAGTTGGTCTCGGTTTTTGATAACGTGCGTGATGCGTATGCTATTGGTAAATCTTTACCAATTTCGCCTTGACTAAGGATTGCTCCTATGGCAAAATTGCTTGCATCAGTCGTTACTGTGAAAGGTAATTTGAAATCGGGATATCTTAAAATTGGTTCGTTCGTTAGTAAAGATTTACATAATTCGAAACAATTTTTATAATTATCATCAATGATGAGTTTTGATTTTTTCGTTAGACAACTTGTTAGAGGTTTGGTTATTTTTGCAAAATCTTTTATAAATTTTCTATAATAACCAATTAAGCCAAGAAATGATTTTATTTCTTTTTGGGTTTTAGGTAAATTAATTTTTTTTATTGCTTCAATTTTAGTTGGATTAGGCTTGACGCCTTCGGGTGTAATTATGTGTCCGAGAAATCCAATCTGTTTTTGGCAAAAATGAGTTTTGTCCAATTGTAT
Organism: Tipula unca; assembly: GCA_951394425.1. NCBI lineage: Eukaryota > Metazoa > Arthropoda > Insecta > Diptera > Tipulidae > Tipula > Tipula unca. Next base: position 95,713,646 of record OX596380.1, read on the forward strand.
TTTTAAATTTGCGTTGCGTAATTTTATAAATACTTTTTGAAGGTCTATAATATGTTCCTGTAAGCTTGTGGAAAACACTATTATGTCATCCATATAGCACAAAACATGGTTACCTAGAAGTTCACCAAGGATGTTATCCATTACTCGTTGAAAAGTGCTCGGAGCATTTTTCAAACCGAATGGCATCCTTACAAACTCATAGTGTCCTTATTCGACACTAAACCCTGTTTTTGGTATATCATCTGGGTGGATTTGAATTTGGTGAAAACCCGCCGCGAGATTGATGGTTGAAAAGTAATTGGCTTTTCCAAGTTTGTCTAAGATATTTGATATATTGGGTAGAGGGTAACGGTCGTCTATCGTTTGTTTATTAAGTTGGCGATAGTCGATTACAAGCCGCCACTTTTAGTTACCCTGGGAATCGGCTTTCTTTGGAACTAGCCATATTGGGCTGCTCCATGGTGAAAAAGAAGGACGTATTATACCATTTGATAAAAGTTTGTTGATTTCATTTTTATTTCACTTTTTTGATGTCCAGGATGTCGATATTGCTTGACATGCACTGGTTTCTCGTTATTTAGATCAATTTTATGTTTAACGTTATGTGTGAATGTTAGCTTTTTTTCATCGTTATGAAAGGTATCTTTGAATTTATTACAGAGTTTTATGATTTCTTGTTTTTCTTCCCTATTTAGATTAGCTAGATCTATTTTAGATTCATTATTTGTGGTGGAACTTTGTTCCTGGGACGTATGAAAATTAATTTCATGATATTGGTTCAATTCTTCGACAATTATTGGTTGAATTAAGAAAATTTCTTTTTTATTACTTGATTGATTGATTATCTCTACATATGCTAAGTTTGGTGAGTGAGTTTTATATATTCCTTCTTGGATATAAACTTCCTCTTGTATTTTTATTGGTTTCATGTAGAATTCACCGTTCTTGATTGAAACTGGTACACTTATTATTATTTTTTCTAGAGAGTTTAAGAAGAATGGTTTTATACATGACTGTATTCTGTCGTGTAATGTTAATGAGAAATTTGGACTTTTTAATTGTTTTGTTTTTAATAGAACGTTAGCGTTAAGCTTTGTTAAATTTTCATAGCCTATTAGACCATCATAGAATTTGTGGAATTTTAGTATAAATAATTCTATCGGCTGGTTGAATTCGTTGAATTTTATGATTGTTTTCTCGTTAAGAGCAGCGGAATTGAACAGACTGGTTATTTTTAAATCAGTTGGTGTTCGAAATTTTTCGTTTACGTGATCAGGGCTGATGTAAGATTTATCGGCTCCTGTATCGATAAGGAATTTGAGAATTTTGTTGTCGATTGACAAGGTTATAAATGGTAATTTAGATATGTTTTCTATATTGAATATAGTTGTTTGTTTTCCGAGGCTATTAGTTAAAAATTTCGTCATTGATATCTGTCCCAATGTTAAAATGTTCGGTTTTGATTTCTCTTTTCTTCTGAGTGCTATCGTTAGTTTCTTCATTAGTTTTTGGTGATTTGTTATTAACGTAATTATATTGGAAATTTTTCTTATTATTAGGAGTGTAATTTGGTTTATAGTTAGAGCTGTAATATTTATTGTTACTTGATGTGTAATTGTTGGCATTATAATTTGCCGTAGTTCTATTTGATTCTTGTTTGATTTTGTTGTTGTTGGTGTAGCTACTAGTCGGTTGGTTGTTATATTTTAATTTGTTAATATTTTGTTCCTTGGTAATAAAATCAAATGCTTCTATGAGGTTTTTAGGTTGCATTGATCTAATTCTGCCTCCTAGAGGTTATTTTAGACCCGCAGTTAGAATTATTAAACCGATTTGATTGTAGTGGTTTATTTGGTGTTTGATAATTTCTTGATTATCATTATGAAGTTTGACTTGGTTAATTAATAAGGTTAACAAATTTTGAATTTTATCGAACAAACTTTGCGGTGATAAATTTTTTCTGACAAGACTAAAGAGTTCAAACTGCAAGTTGTACTCATCTCTGCTATCAGCATATTTATTCACTAAATGTTCTTTGATTTGTTTCCAATTTTTCGTATCTACATTATGTGTTATTAGAGAATTACTAGCTATACCGGTAATTTTATTTCTAATATTAGATATTATGACTTTGTAGTGTTCTGATTCTTTGTCTAAATTTCGACAAATGTGAATCATATTATCTACTGAGTCTAAGAATCTTACTAAATCTGTCTTACTACCATCGTAGGGTAAAATATGATTAGTAATTTTATCTACGTTAAAAATTTCTAGAATTTCGTTTATATTTGCCATTTTCGGTTGGGGTTTTTTATTTAGAAATTGTTGGTTTATTAATTCAATATTTTCGTTAGTTGTCTTATGTTGAATTAATTTTTCCCCTAACTTAAATATTAAAGGTTCTTTGTTGTCGGTAGTTCCTAATATTTCCTGATCTGGTTTTAATTCTAGTTCGTTTTTAATTATTTTCCCTTGTTTCTTTTCTAACTTAATTTTTTCTAAAACTCCTGATATTATATTTGAATCGTCTTCAAATTGTTGCTTAGTTTTTATTTTGTCGATTTGTTTAGAATTTTCTCCCATTAAATTATTAATTAATATCTTATTCACTATTAACCACTAATTTTGGATCACGTCATCACAGAATTCGATATGATTTCGCGATATGCTGTCTATACTTTTATAGCCGTTTGCACTTTATCTGTAGAGTTGTATACAGATAACTTGCGATTTTCGAGTAGGTAAATTATATACACTCACGAAAATAAAAATGTTTTACAAGTTTTTTAATCTTGGGTTCGAATAACTTTTATTTCCCACAATTGTTAGTATGGGGGTGGAGATAGAATGGATTAATTATATGAAAAAAAAAATGTGTTACCTTATTGCCAGAATAATCGTGTATATTCTCATGTCGTCTTCAGCACTTTTATTATTTTTTTTTGTTAATGTTCTCTCACTTTGTATTATGAATTTAAGCGCTTGCCTCTGGTGGGGGCTATGACCTTAAATTTTTTATTAATAATTTATTTTTTGATTGATTTTAAATTTTCACTAATTTTTATTTTTATTATTTTTTTTTGTTTAAATTTTCACTAATAATTTTTTTTTTTTTTTTTTGATCGATTTTCACTAATAATATTTTTGGTTGATTTAAATTTTTACTAATAAATTTTATTTTTTTTAATTGATTTTCACTAATAATATTTTTGATTGATTTTCACTTTCTCGTTCAACTGCGCCAGTTATAAGTTGCTCCGTTGTGGTCGGGAGGGTTGAGGTTTAAATATAACTCATTTATTTAATGTCGTAGGTTTCAGTGAATTTTATTTTTTGATCAATACTTAACTATACAAAATTTACAAAAGTTATGAACCTTTTGGTTACAGAAAAATTAGTATTTATAGTGTTCATATTTCAAAATAATTAGTTTGATGAACTTTACTTAAATACAAATAATTTTAATGCTTAAATGCAATTAATTTTATTGTTTAAACACAATTTGCTTAAACACAATTTGCTTGGATATTTCCCGTCGATGTGGTTCTTCTTCGTTGTTGTTGCCTCGTGGAAATGGTGTTGTGTGGGGTGATGACGCATAACTATATATATATATATATATATATATATATATATATATATATATATATATATATATATATATATATATATATATATATATATATATATATATATATATATATATATATATATATAATAATATAAAAATAATTGTGATAATTAATATACATATATGTATATATATATAGTTATGGGTTTGCGAGTGTTCTTTTACAGTCGTGCCACTCGCTAGTAAATAAAACTTATTTAATTTTGATTATAACAATTTATTTTTATTTATTTAGGAAAAGTATTTAAAAGTTGTTGAAGATACAAAATTATTAGAATAATTGAACAAGTTTTCGGTGTTGGCGGGGTTTATATACCCAAGACATTTCCTGCGCGATAAGCAGTGAAATGACGATATTCTTTATTTAATCAAATATAATATAAACAATATTGGTTTCAATCATTTGGTTAAAACATGATCGAATATTTATGTTGGTGATATCAATATCGATAGAATGATCAAGCGTTATTAATTTTAAGATGTTAATTGAATCACAATCGGATGTTTATGTTGACGGCATGATGATATTGATACCAATGTGATTATTAAGAAATTATTAATTTCTCACTGGTTGTGCTGTTGGACTTTGTTCGTCTTGCTCCTCGATAATTGGTGCTTGCATTGCCATTTTTGATAAAACTTGTTCTCGTACATCCGTTACTGTTTGAAGTTGTGGTTGTTCTTCTTTAACTCTGCATATATTCGTTTGTTTAGTTTTTGCTATGGTAGTTTTCCATTTGGCTATTGTTTTGGCTGTTGAGTTATCACATTGTATTGCTATGTTGCCTTTTCTTTTTATCAATATGTTGCTCATTATTGGTTGTATTGATTTCATATCATATTTGGGTTTTTCATACGTGTATCTCGTGCTACCATAGATTGTTTCTATAGTTCTGTTGGGTCTATACGATTTTTTTTGTTTACCTATTTTGAAGATTATTTGTGTCTTGAAATCTTCTATTGGAGTATGTGTTTCAGGTAATGGAAAGTCATGGACTGGTTGAAGTATAATGTAATATCTACGAGGGATATTCGCATTTTTACTAGTTGTCTTATGTTGAATTAATTTTTCCCCTAACTTAAATATTAAAGGTTCTTTGTTGTCGGTAGTTCCTAATATTTCCTGATCTGGTTTTAATTCTAGTTCGTTTTTAATTATTTTCCCTTGTTTCTTTTCTAACTTAATTTTTTCTAAAACTCCTGATATTATATTTGAATCGTCTTCAAATTGTTGCTTAGTTTTTATTTTGTCGATTTGTTTAGAATTTTCTCCCATTAAATTATTAATTAATATCTTACTAGTCACTATTAACCACTAATTTTGGATCACGTCATCACAGAATTCGATATGATTTCGCGATATGCTGTCTATACTTTTATAGCCGTTTGCACTTTATCTGTAGAGTTGTATACAGATAACTTGCGATTTTCGAGTAGGTAAATTATATACACTCACGAAAATAAAAATGTTTTACAAGTTTTTTAATCTTGGGTTCGAATAACTTTTATTTCCCACAATTGTTAGTATGGGGGTGGAGATAGAATGGATTAATTATATGAAAAAAAAATGTGTTACCTTATTGCCAGAATAATCGTGTATATTCTCATGTCGTCTTCAGCACTTTTATTATTTTTTTTTGTTAATGTTCTCTCACTTTGTATTATGAATTTAAGCGCTTGCCTCTGGTGGGGGCTATGACCTTAAATTTTTTATTAATAATTTATTTTTTGATTGATTTTAAATTTTCACTAATTTTTATTTTTATTATTTTTTTTTTGTTTAAATTTTCACTAATAATTTTTTTTTTTTTTTTTTGATCGATTTTCACTAATAATATTTTTGGTTGATTTAAATTTTTACTAATAAATTTTATTTTTTTTAATTGATTTTCACTAATAATATTTTTGATTGATTTTCACTTTCTCGTTCAACTGCGCCAGTTATAAGTTGCTCCGTTGTGGTCGGGAGGGTTGAGGTTTAAATATAACTCATTTATTTAATGTCGTAGGTTTCAGTGAATTTTATTTTTTGATCAATACTTAACTATACAAAATTTACAAAAGTTATGAACCTTTTGGTTACAGAAAAATTAGTATTTATAGTGTTCATATTTCAAAATAATTAGTTTGATGAACTTTACTTTTTACTTTACTTAAATACAAATAATTTTATTGCTTAAATTAGTATTTATAGTGTTCATATTTCAAAATAATTAGTTTGATGAACTTTACTTAAATACAAATAATTTTAATGCTTAAATGCAATTAATTTTATTGTTTAAACACTATTTGCTTAAACACAATTTGCTTGGATATTTCCCGTCGATGTGGTTCTTCTTCGTTGTTGTTGCCTCGTGGAAATGGTGTTGTGTGGGGTGATGACGCATAACTATATATATATATATATATATATATATATATAATAATATAAAAATAATTGTGATAATTAATATACATATATGTATATATATATAGTTATGGGTTTGCGAGTGTTCTTTTACAGTCGTGCCACTCGCTAGTAAATAAAACTTATTTAATTTTGATTATAACAATTTATTTTTATTTATTTAGGAAAAGTATTTAAAAGTTGTTGAAGATACAAAATTATTAGAATAATTGAACAAGTTTTCGGTGTTGGCGGGGTTTATATACCCAAGACATTTCCTGCGCGATAAGCAGTGAAATGACGATATTCTTTATTTAATCAAATATAATATAAACAATATTGGTTTCAATCATTTGGTTAAAACATGATCGAATATTTATGTTGGTGATATCAATATCGATAGAATGATCAAGCGTTATTAATTTTAAGATGTTAATTGAATCACAATCGGATGTTTATGTTGACGGCATGATGATATTGATACCAATGTGATTATTAAGAAATTATTAATTTCTCCACTGGTTGTGCTGTTGGACTTTGTTCGTCTTGCTCCTCGATAATTGGTGCTTGCATTGCCATTTTTGATAAAACTTGTTCTCGTACATCCGTTACTGTTTGAAGTTGTGGTTGTTCTTCTTTAACTCTGCATATATTCGTTTGTTTAGTTTTTGCTATGGTAGTTTTCCATTTGGCTATTGTTTTCCACGTGTATCTCGTGCTACCATAGATTGTTTCTATAGTTCTGTTGGGTCTATACGATTTTTTTTGTTTACCTATTTTGAAGATTATTTGTGTCTTGAAATCTTCTATTGGAGTATGTGTTTCAGGTAATGGAAAGTCATGGACTGGTTGAAGTATAATGTAATATCTACGAGGGATATTCGCATTTTTACGGACAGCATGGCTGCTATTAAAACGCTACAATCATACTCCCTGACGTCGAAGGTAGCTCAGAACTGTCTGGCATCTTTAAATGAGATGGCTGATCAGTTCAACATCCGCTTGACGTGGGTGCCAGGGCATTTCAATATCGCAGGGAATGTAATGGCAGATGAGTTGGCCCGCAAGGGTACAGCACGCCTAATAAACCAAAGTAAGCGGGATATAAAAATACCGCTTGCTTCATGTAAACTGTTGCTTCTGGAAGAAGCTATAAAAGAAACGAACGTCAGATGGTCTAACGCCAGTTCGTGTGTAATAACCAGGCAGATCTGGCCTGGTCTTGACCGGTCTAGATCAGACCAACTGATATCGCTTCGACGACACCATATTGGTATGGTCGTAGGAGCTATAACGGGACATTGTCTCATTGGGATACATGCGAGCAGACTGGGTGTCCCAGCCCACGATTTCTGCCGCAGCTGTGGTGATGAGGAGGAGGAGGAGGAAAACGTACTCCATCTGCTCTGCACCTGTCCTAGTCTAGCGTACAGCAGAACAAAATTTATGGGAACTTCCCCATTGAATGACCTCACGGATCTTAGTAAGATCGAGATCCGTGACTTTAAACGCTTCTTGGTGAGCTCAGGATGGTTTAGCGAGTGAAGGAGGAAACTCAAATGTGGTACAGCTACGGACCAATTTTGTGTCTATGCTAGTCCTTTAGGACGGCCACCCTTACCTAACCTAACCTAACCTATGTGTTTCAGGTAATGTTGTTTCTTCAGTTTCTGTGTTGTTTATTGCAAGTCTTTATAACGCGTCTGCATTATTGTTTGTGGTCCCTTTCTTGTAGTTTATCTTGAAATCGAATTCGGTGAGCTTTAATTGCCATCTAACGAGTTTAGATGATGGGTCTTTGAATGACATGAGCCATTCGAGTAGACGGTGATCCGTATAAATCTCGAATCGTTTTCCGTAAAGGTATGGCCTGAAATGCTTACAAGCCCAAACGATTGCAAGTAATTCTTTGTTGGTTGCATCGTATCTGGTTTCTGCCTCGTTCAGTGTTCTGCTGGCATATGCGATTGGTTTGTCGGTGTCATTATGCGACAGTATTGCTCCTAGTGCGTAGTCCGAAGCGTCTGTCGTTATTCTGAATGTTTTGTTGAAGTCAAGATATTCTAATATCGGGTTTGTAGTTAATATTAATTTACTTTCTTCAAAACAATTTTTGTATTCGGTGTCATTGGTGTTTATTGTAGCTCCTTTCTTCAGTAGTTTTGACATAGGCTTAGTTATTTGTGCGAAATTTTTAATAAACTTCCTGTAATATCCGATTAATCCTTAAAATTGTTTAACCAGTTTTGTTGTTTTTGGGATATTAATTTTTATCCCTTCTACTTTGTTCCTAATGGCTGTGATGAAGGTTACCGGTACGTCTGTATCTTTCGGTAACATGGATTTACTGATAGTGATTATATCTTCTACTTCGTTGATGAATCGATATAGTTGTTTGATATCTCCTGTGAATTCCGTTAATTCTCGGATTATATCCGGTGTTCGTAGTGCCGAATATAGTTTGTCCATTGTTCCGGTTTCGACTTTTGTTATGTCTAGTTCGTTACAATCGTCTGTCACGCTAAAGTTTAAACTGTTTGGTTGCTCTATTTTAAGTATAGTTATGTTTTGCGAATTCTCTATTAATTCTGTTTTGCGATTTATTGATAATTCATTAAATTCTAACTTTGGGGTACTTGTTCGTGGCATACGCGTAGATTTCTTTTTATTTTATTATTATTTTTTTCTTTTTTCACTTCACAAATTTTACTTATTTGTTTAAGTATTGCGGCCTTAATCGCGATTAAAACGTTTTATGTATGGTTTATTACGATTATAGGTAGTATCCTCTAGTATACACATGTACTGAGGTTATAGGAGAATTATTGGGTAAATTGCAAAAATATTCTGACTTACCCTGCGATGATGATTGAGCAGACAAAGAAAAGGTTGAATTGGAACTTCATTTCTGCTTTGTTCGAAACTGCTGGTTTTCTCTTCAAACGGGTTTTATAACCGGTCGTTTACTTCGATAAATCGTCGCACTAATAACTTGTATCACAGATCACGTGTATATTATACTAATCAGCTTACCACGGGTGGGGGCTAATACAGTTAGTTTTTGTTATAATGATTTACACTGATTCTATTGTATGTTCTTTTTAACTTTGTTAACCCGTAATAAAAAATTCACAATTTTCAACACTTATTTTGTTTAAATAACTTTTATCAAAGCTGGTACTTTGACTCCAACGGCTGCGCCAGTTATGGGTTTCCGAGGGTTCTTTTACAGTCGTGCCACTCGCTATTAAATAAAACTTATTTAATTTTGATTATAACAATTTATTTTTATTTATTTAGGAAAAGTATTTAAAAGTTGTTGAAGATACAAAATTATTAGAATAATTGAACAAGTTTTCGGTGTTAGCGGGGTTTATATACCCAAGACATTTCCTGCGCGATAAGCAGTGAAATGACGATATTCTTTATTTAATAAAATATAATATAAACAATATTGGTTTCAATCATTTGGTTAAAACATGATCGAATATTTATGTTGGTGATATCAATATCGATATGATGGTCAAGCGTTATTAATTAAGATGTTAATTGAATCACAATTGGATGTTTATGTTGACGGCGTGATGATATTGATACCAATGTGATTATTAAGAAATTATTAATTTTACTGATGAATGTTGATCATGCGATATATTTGTTTATGTGTTTCCCTTTAGTGTCGGGAGTACCAGGTATATGTTGTAGTCGGGTGATGATGGTACCGTTGGTGAGCATAACTACATATATATATATATATATATATATATATATATATATATATATATATATATATATATATATATATATATATATATATATATATATATAAATATATATATATTTATATATATATATATATATATATATATATATATATATATATATATATGTATATATATATATATATATATATATATATAGATATAAGTTAATATTTTTATTATAGAAGTTATGAAAAAAATATTAAATTTTATTTACTTATCTCTGTTACAATTTGATTACAACTAAATTAATTATGATTTTTGAACTTAAAACTAAAATTAAGAAATGCTTATTCTAAATTTTATTTATTAACATACAAATTCTAATATTGCAAAATATGATATTTTATGCCGGATGCGCGTGCAGACTAAATATGATGTTTATGCCGCGTGAGCAATATCATATTGGTTACTTGACCGTTAACTCTTCCCCCTTTAAATTCGAATGTCCTCATTCGAACTGTTAGAAAAATGGTGTTTCGTAGAATTTCCTTCGTTGACCTGCGTTTCTCTCCAATGTTATAATTTGTGGTGTTATTTTCATTTTTGTTGGTTCTTCAATTTGATTTACTTCGGGATCTATGTTCTCTCTTTTATTGCATGGTTCTGGTATGACTGGGTCTTCTATTTTTGTTGTATTGATAATTCGGATTTTATTATTTTTCTTACATCTCATGGCTAGGAGCGTAACGACTATAATTACGGATGTCAAGAGCAATCCCCCACTTACGAATTGCTGACTATTTTTCTCTGATTTCAGGAGTTCGATGTGTCTGGTGTTATTGATGTGAATCTCCTTCATCATTTGTAGTGACAGTATTTCTCTGTATTTATTTTCTTCAGGACTGGCTTGAAGAATAGCTGGTAATGCCTGGAATGTAGATCTTTCCTTTGAAATGAAGATATTATCATTAACTGCTACTGTGATGTTACTAAATTTGAGCAAGTAAGTTCCATTCAGTTTCTGGATCTCATTTTCTATAGTAATGTTTCCATCAAACTGATTAAGTAGTACCAGGCCTTCTGAGATTTCGTTGACCGTCGGTATGTGTTGGTCGTTGGTAAGGTTGCATCGTGAAGGGCGGCTTTTGAGCAAGTTGGGTAAGCCTGTATTGTTACTTATGTCTAAAATACTATTTTGATTGCAAATTGATAGAGAGTTAACAGTTTTACATTCATTAACAATACTATAGATTTTATCTTGACTTCTTATAATATTTTCAAATTTGATATCTGTAATCTTATTATTTCTTTTAACGGGTTTGACCAATAATTTCTCATATAGTGCCAAAGTTGTCAGAGGAATATAAACGATATAAAGCAAACATAATTTACTACTAATAATTTTAATATTCGCGAAATCTAGTGCCTCCTCTGGTGTGCTATATGGTAAATTTTCGGATTCTATGGTATTAATTGCTAATTTGATTTCTGTGTTAGATAAAATGAGTGAATTTATAATTCCTGCCTTGGCCCAATGCATCGCATATTTGATGTTTACTATCTCTTCTTTCATTAGTCTAAGTTTGTACTGTATGTTCATTGCCAATTGATCGTTAAGTTTGTTTTCTTTTTGAATTGCGTTAGTAATTTCATTGGCCATTCTCGTGATATTATTAATTCTCTCATTGTACATTTGGTTAATGATTATTTGTTTATTATTATTCTCTAATCGTCATGATCAGGGTTTCCCGCTATCCACTTCCACGCGCTGCCTACGAAATTCCATGATCGTTTTATTCTGTTCGTTTTCAAACCGTCCAGCAATGTTTGTAATTCGTCGAGTTCGTGTTTGAGATAAGGATGCAGTGGGTGGTCAGTCGTCACTTCTTTGTCTAGTATTGATTTCATCCTGTCTAAGAAATTTTGGTGTTTATCTAACTCTATAACATGAATCAATTTGAAGCTTCCATTTTGAATTTTTGCTTTACCGGTATTAATCGATATGACATGGGAGTTTGAATAATCAAGAATTTGGAGTTCTGTGGAAACATTGCTCAAGGTACAACTGAAATTACAAGAAAGGGGTTTTTATGATTTTATATTAGTCTTGTGAACTACTTTTCCGGATTCTGTTAGGATTGTAGTATTCCTATTTTCCCTAACTACTTCAGGTTTGTATCTAGCTGTTAATTTGAAACCTAATCTCACGTTATGTTTTATGTAAACCGTTTCGCCTATTTGATAATTTTTAATTGGTTTACGTTTTTTATTGTGATATCGTAAATCATATTCTTGTTTATCTTTAATTTGTTTTAAATTATTAATGCAAGCTTGCTCGAACTCTTCAGGGCTGATGTTAGGAATCCTACCATAAAATACCTCCACTGGTTTTTTATTTGTGGTTGAATGATCGTTCCACTCTATCAGCTTTAAGACATCTCATTATCTCCGAGAGGGTCGAATGAAATCTTTCGATTTGACCGTTCACTTCGCTCTTATATGGTGGAACTTTGAATACCTTAATTTTAAGAGCATCTTCCATCATTGATGTTATGGTGTTTGAACTAAGAGACGGTTCATTGTCCATTACAACAATTTCGGGGATACTAAAGAAAAATAAGATATCCCTTAGGGGTTGTTTTATATCTTCAATCGCCCTGGATTTTAATGGTTTACAGACAGCGAATTTTGTGAGCTTATCAATAGATGTTAAAACTAAATGATTTTCTGTAGAATAGATATCGATATGCAAAGTATGTCCGGGGTAGTTGGGAATTGGTGTGGAATTTATTATTTATTTGTTAGGGTGACGATCATACTTGTTCTCTTTGCATATGGTACATCGCCTAACCAGAAGATTAAAATCTTCCTACTCATCTTTGGGAAATAGTAATTTTCTATAATATGGTTTCTATTCTCTTCTGCGCTACGATGGGCACGCTGATGAACAGTTAGTATCTTTTCTTCTTGTTCATTTTCATCCGTTATATCTCGTACTAATCTTTGTGTGAACCGTACTTTATAGTTTTGAAAATGAACTGGAAATATTTCTTGGACCTTTCCCATTATCGACTCTGTTGTTTTTAGTCCGTTTATTGTGTTCGGATTTAGGTATCGTTTGAAGATGTTTATAATGTCCGTCTTGGTGAAATCTGGTTGAATGATTGTGTGTCTTGAATAGCTATCGAATGGGTTTTCTATCTGATATGAACTTTCCTCTCCAATTTTTAGAATAAGTTGATTCCTAAATACGTTCAGTGGGGCATCGACACAAGGAATGAGATTGTGTGATGAGCTGTCATCACTATGTCTTGTTGATAGTGCATTTATATCGGGAGATATAGGAATTCTGGATAATGCGTCTGCTACGACATTCATTTTCCCAGGCTTATATTTCAGTTCATAGTTATATTCTTCAAGGATGGCTTTCCACCTTTTCATTTTGGAATTATTGTTTTTATTACTGAGTGCATGAGTTAAGGGTTGATGGTCTGTGAATATCTTAACTTTTCTCGATCCGTACAGGAAATTTCGTAACGTAGTTAATGCCCAGATGATTGCGAGCATTTCCTTTTCATTGGCTGCGTAATTCTTTTCTGTTTTGTCAAGAGTTCTTGATAGGAATGTGATTGGCTTACCATCTTGAGCCAACACTGCACCTAGTGCAAAATTAGATGCATCCGTGGTTAATTCGAATTCTTTTTTGAAGTTCGGGAATTTCAGGAGAACTTCATTAGAAGTAAGTGAATTTTTAATTTTTTCGAATGTTGTGATTGCGTTACTATCTAACGCGACAGGTTTTGTTTTTGAGATGGTTTTGGACACATGTCCGTCTTCCCCTCTTAAAAGCGAAGTCAGAGGCTTTGCAAGTTTTGCATAATCTCGAATAAACATACGATAAAAACCGGCCATTCCGAGGAATATTCTCAGTTTTGTTGTAAAATAAAAATTGTTACGTTTTAGGTATTGGAAAGTCGGTTATGGCTTTTATTTTTTTTTATTTGTTTTTATCCCGTCTTTGGATATAGTGAATCCCAAGAATTCCACTTCGTCGCGCAAGAACTCACATTTATCTAATTGAATTTTCAGATTGGAAATTGACAAAGTTTCGAAAATTAACTCGAGGTTCTCGAAGTGTTCTTTTTCATTCTTCCCGAAAATTATAATATCGTCAATGTAAACAAAACAACGCTTCCCTATGTGCTCTCTTAGGATGTCATCAAGAGTGCGTTGGAATATAGACGGAGCGTTCTTAAGTCCGAAAGGAAGGCGTGTGAACTCCTATTTTCCGTGATTTACAGAAAAAGCGGTCTTTTCAATATCTGTTTCTTTTAGTGGAATCTGATGAAATCCACTTTTGAGATCAATAATTGTAAAGATTTTATTTTCGCCTAGATTTGTCAGAATTAATTTCAGGTATTGGTATGACTAGTCTATATTTTTTTTCTCCTGATGCATCTTCTTTTTTCGGGACAATCCATACTGGAGAATTGTATGGAGACTTGGAAGGCCTGATAATGCCATCTTTAAGTAGTTGTCCGAGTTGTTTCTCTACTTCTTCCTTAAGACAAATGGGATATGGATATGGTCTAGAGTAGACTGGATCTGAGCTATTAGTACGAATTTCTCCTTTTACAGATGTTACGAAAGTTAACTTTTCATCTGGATCCGAGAATAGTTTTGGGCATTTATTTATTATCTTGTCTAGGTTGTGTCTTTGTTCGTAATTAAGATGTGTAACTCTTAGACTTATACTGTTTACGGAATCGGAGAAATGCTGTTTGAGTGGGATTTTTATATACGGGTTAATCGTCATATACCCTTCATTGGTGTATATCGTGGCATCAAGTTGTTTCAGACTATCATTCCCTATAATACCATCAAACGACTTGAGACTGGGTAGAATAAAAAATTTTAGTTTCCTATCCGGACCAAAAAGATCTATGAAAGTATGATGTGTGACTTTGATACTACCTGCCACAGAGTTTGCTATGAAAGGATTACGATTTTGTTCTACCCGTGATTCTATTCATCTCTTTAAGCATATTTTGACCAAGCCTGATGCTATCTACCTTCTTTTCGAACTCTGATCGAATATGTTTTCCCATATTTTCGTTTATGTGGACCGCACGGTCCATACCAAAGAATTGAATCACGGATTTAATTCTTTGGTATTTATCACTATTATACTATTTAGGGTTTTTAGTCGTTCTTTAGCTAAAAATATTTTTTAGTAAACATTTTTTTTATTTCTTTGAATAAATTATTAAGAATTTGTGGAAGGTTAGCGTATTTGGTTGAAGTGTATCAACTTTTCAGTAGACATGTTTTTTTTATTATCTCTGGAAATATACTAAACGAAAGATTTGTATTTAGAAGAAAACGTGCATTATGATATATTATTTAAAGTAAAATTGGTGGTATTCGTAACAGAACACAGTTTCTTATAATATTTGTTAAAATCTTAGTTTACTAAGTAAATTTATAAAATTACACATGTTACAAATGAACTTATCATTTTTAATGAATTTAAATTTGAAAATTGAAATTTTTTCAATTTTGATATACAAAAATTACTCTGGCCAAAATTTGCCATTTCACTCAACGGCTTAAAATTAAAGAAATCTAATTGGGTCATTTCTATTACTATATAAAAGGGTTCACTAATTTTTGCAAATTTAATGATTTCGAACCACTCTTGTGGTACCATAACATCTCTTAGTTTTTTTTTTTTCTATTGTTGAATGTACCGAATCGCCTTCATTTTGCGTGTGTCCTTTGGTTAGGTACCTTTGCGTAATTTTGATTTTATATTTATTGGCAGCCCATGCATAAAACGAAATAAGAATTTTATTCTTATTTTGACTGAAGCAATTGTCCGACCAAAATCGTATTTCCTCTAAGTGGTTATTTTTTGTAGTTTGTAATTCTATAAATTTATGAAGGCAGCTTACCACTTCGTTCGGATCTCTTTTGGCAATACATTCATGCCAAACATAGCAGTATGCTTCTTTGGTGTTCATAGAATATATTGTAGAAAAAAAGAAATATTGAAATTACTGTTATGATCGTTTCCTATTTTTGTATCCGGCACAAACTTCTCACAAATAAAACAATTATTTCACACCAATATATAATAAATTTTTTGTGTAATTATTTATAATTTGTTTTTTATATAAATGTATAATTAATTTATTTATTTATTTATTGTTATAATTTTTGTTGTTTATTTAATTTTGTTATATATAATTTTTATCAACACTAAATTAATTTTATTAATTTTAATTTTACTTAATTTAATTTTATTTATTTTCCACCACCGTTTTACATGTATTCTGTTGTGAGGTAAAAATCGCAATATGGATGACAATATATTGTGTTGTTTTGTTTTTGTTGTATGATGACGTCGCCTTCGTCTTCGTTTTGTGAAGAGGGAACACATGCGCCGGCGACGGTCGACATTGCACTTTTGTTAAATGCATGTGAATTATTATTGCATCACCGAACATTGTTAGTTCGTGGTGATGTTGGTTGGATGGCGATGGTTTTACTATAAATGTTTTATAGTAATGGTTCGGTTATTGGATAGTGTTGGTTGGATAGATTGATATGTGATGGGGTTAGTGAACGCTTAATTCAAATAAGTTGGATTATATTTGAATTTCACTAATTATTTTGTTTGTGGCAGAATCGAATATCGGTGAGTCGAATATTCGAGCTGCTACAGTACCCCCTCTCCAGATGAGAAACCATGGGTTTTGAGACGTTATACGTTGAACCGGACGGTTTTATATCGTTTGCTGGCTGATATCTGATCAGCCGTGTTGAGAATACCGTACGCCGGTTTCAATCTGTCGATGGAGATTGAGTGGTGTTTGTCTTTGATTGAGACAATGAATTGCTTGCGTAAGCGGCGTATAACTATGTATGGCCCATCGTATGGAGATTGTAATCCAGTTCGAACCTTATCAACCCGGACAAAGACGTAATCGCAATTGTTGAGCGATTTTGGAACGAATATATTGTTTTCGTTCGTTGGTCTTGTTGCCGTGGGGATAATATTTTGCATGGTGGTGCGGAGTTGGTCGATGACTGTGTCGGTTGTGGATGGAGACGGTAGAGGATGTTCGATGAAGAACTCACCGGGTAGCTTGATGGTTTGACCGTAAACCATTTCAGCTGGTGAGCACTTCAGATCTTCTTTAACCGTTGCTCGAATACCAAGTAGAACGATTGGTACTTCGGAGCTCCAGTGAATTGTGTTACCTCGGGCCTTGAGAGCAGCTTTGAGCTGGCGGTGGAAGCGTTCAACCATGCCATTGGCTTGTGGGTGGTAAGCCGTTGTACGTATACGATGCGAGCCGAGGAGTTTCGTTAACTCCGAGAAAAGCTTCGACTCGAATTGGGTTCCTTGATCAGTGGTGATGTCAAGTGGAACGCCAAATCGTGATACGTAGTTTTGCACGAATGTGGTGGCAATGGTTGCTGCAGACATGTCGCTCATGCAGTACGCTTCTGGCCATCGAGTGAAACGATCGACACAGGTGAGTAGATATGAGTATCCATTGGATGGAGGAAGTGGTCCTACGACATCCAAATGAATGTGCTCGAATCGACCGGGTGGAATGGCGAATTGTCCAAGAGGCGATTTTGTGTGTCGCTGGACTTTTGATTTTTGGCAAGATAAGCATGCTTGTGCCCAATGGGTCACATCTTTGTTGATGCTTGGCCAAAAGTATCGAGCAGTAATCAATTTACGAGTTGCGCGGACACCAGGATGTGAGATACCGTGTAGTGTGTCGAAGATGGTTCGACGTAGTTGCTCTGCGATGTACGGGCGATTTGCACCCGTAGATGTTTCGCAGTAGATTTCGAGGCCAGGTAGTTTGAAAAGCTCCAGTTTCAGTGATGAACTGGCGTGACAAGCAGAACCAGAAAGTAAATTCTGAAGTTCCAAGTCTGCTTTTTGCGCTTGTGCGATTTTGTTGCAGTCGAAGTGAGTCTCGACTGTGGCCGTTTCGTTTGCTGTTGTGCGCGAAAGTGTATCCACGACAACGTTTTCGGTACCTTGAACATGCTGGATGTCCGTGGTAAATTGACTAATATAATCCAAGTGGCGTGCTTGCCTTGGATTGCGTTCAGTTTTAGACTGAATTGCTCGAGTGAGAGGCTTGTGGTCGGTGTAAATTGTGAAGTCCCGACCCTCGACAAAATATCTGAAGTGTTTTATTGCTAGATATATTGCGAGTAATTCCCGATCGAATGCAGAGTATTTCTTTTCGGCATCCGAGAGCTTCTTTGAGAAGAATCCCAGGGGCTCCCAACACTTGTCGTTGTACTGTTGCATGACTGCTCCGACAGCAGTGTTTGATGCATCAGTAGTTATGCTGAGCTTTGAGTCGCTCAGTGGATGTGACAAGAGTGTTGTGCGTGCCAATTCAGCCTTGAGTGACGTGAATGCGTGTTGACATTCGTCAGGCCAAGAGAAGTTCTTGGCGGTTTTGGGCTTACGTAGTAGTACTGCCAGGTGGCTGTGAATCGGGTTGAGTATTTCAGCGAGCTTTGGTATGAATCGGTGGTAGTAGTTGACCATGCCGATGAATCGCGGAATACTCTTGATTGAGGTTGGAGCTGGGAATTCTTTAATGGCATTGATTCGGTCTTGTGACGGAAGGATGCCATTAGCGGTGATCTTGTGGCTGAGGAAATCAAGAGTGGATGCGTCGAAGACGCATTTTGAGCTCTTGATGTGAACATCAAACTCGACAAGTCGTTGGAAAAGTGTTTCCAGATGGAGTTTGTGTTGCTCCTCAGTTTGAGATGCCACAAGAATGTCGTCTATGTAGACGAAAACGAAGTCGAGATCTCGAACGACTTCGTTCATGAAGCGCTGAAACGTTTGTGCGGCATTGCGTAATCCAAATGGCATTCGGGTGTATTCGAAGAGGCCAAATGGTGTGGTGATTGCCGTTTTGAAAACGTCTTCAGGTGCCACGGGAATGTGGTGATAACCTCTGATGAGATCAAGTTTGGAGAAAACTTTGCAGCCATGCAAGAGCATGGTGAAGTTTTGAATGTGGGGTATCGGGTAGCGATCCGGTATCGTAACCGTGTTTAAACGCCGATAGTCCCCACATGGCCTCCAGTCTTGATCTTTCTTCTTGACCATGTGAAGTGGGCAAGAAACGGAAGATGTCGATGTTCGACAAATCCCTAATTCCACCATGTGCTGAAATTCTGCTTGTGCAGCTTTGTGACGCACCTGATCTAGTCTGCGTGGTCTCGACACGGGCAGATGGCCTTCTGTGACGATGTGATGTACCACGTTGTGTCGGACTGGCATTTTGTAGTTCGGCTCTGCTGTAAGTAGTGGGTACTTTTTGAGCAGAGTGCCGTAGCCGTTGTCGATGTTGAAATGGATCGGTGTTGGTGTGTTAACACGAACCATTGTGGCGTTTATTGACAGCTTTGTAGCTGGGTCAATCAGCCGTTTGTGTTTGACATCGACAAGAAGTCCGAATTTGCTTAGAAAATCGGCGCCAATGATCGGACGATTCACTGCAGCTAGTATGAAAGCGTGCGTGAAGGTTTGTTTGAGTCCGATATCCACGTTAAGCAATTTTGTGCCGTACGTGTGGATGATTGAACCATTGGCAGCCGATAAGACTAGATTTGAATTTCGATTTGATAATGAATATTTCAATTTGTAATTCATTGCTGGAATAACCGAAAGGTCAGCGCCAGTGTCGACTAGGTAGGTGAGTTTGTTGTGTCTATCGTACACAAACAAACGTGACGTATAGGGTGTGTTTGTGGTCAGGGGAGGCATGTTGCTCTCAACCCGTGACTCTAATAGTTTTTTTGTTGGTCAATGTCCAGTTTTACGGCGGCCGCGGATGTCGATGGTTGCGACGTGGTGAAATTGCACGGTGGCGTGCATTTTCTGGCGGCTCTACCAAACTTTGTGTGGAACCAGCATTTACCATGTTGGTATATGTTGTTGCTGGGACTGCGGGTTCGATTGCGTGAGGGAGCTCGTCGTCCACGCGAACGGCTTCGACCTCTGAGTAACCCGTCGAGTCTGGACTCGATTCTCGACAGTCTTTGTTCGAGTGTGTTTGGTGCTGTTGCTGAACGGGGAGTTCTGTCTCCACTGCGTTCTCTTGATTGCCGGTATGGACTATTGACTTGGCTGACGCTTTGAGATGTGATGTTTATGACATCAAACATTTTGTCGGCAATTCTGGCTAACATTTGTGTCGTGGAGGATTCGGGCTGTGCCACCAGCGCTATCCGAATCAACTCCGGCATGTTACGAATCCACAAAGATTTAATGATATTTTCATTAAAGTTGTTGCTAGCCAGTGTTTGTATGTGTCTTAACGCGTCAGATGGTTTTCGGTCGCCTAATTGCTGTCCTAAAAGCAATTGTTCTAGCTGACGTTCGCCCGATGGTGCTAGTCGTTCTAGCAGCGTTTGCTTTAATGTGTTGTATTGGTTGGTTGTCGGCGGATTGAGGAGGAGATCCGAGATCACATCGCACGTTTCTGGTTGCAAGGCTGATAATGTTTGCAGGTACTTTGTTTTATCAGCTGTTATACCTTGCAGTCCGAATTGTATTTCGGCGAGCTGAAACCATGTGTTTGCTCTTTGTGGCCAGAAAGGTTGTACTGCGATTCGTTGATGTGATGCCGCGATCTCTATTTGCGGACTAGCGCCTTGAGGCGTGGTGTCCATTTTTTGTGGTTGATCTTTTTCATCGTCCGACATTTTTGCACAAACCAATAAAACAATAAAAATACAACAATACAATATTTTAAAGCGGAATGGTTACCGTGTAAAAAAATAGTTGACCAAAAATGAAAAATTTAGCGGAATGGTTACCGTGTAGTGAATGGTTTGAAGGCCGGGATGCTCCTTCTTTTTTTAACGCCCGATGCGAGATACCCCCGAATATGGAGTTCCTTGCGTCCTACCTTATATTGGGGGGGCTCGTTGAAATTTAAAAAATAAATGTAAAAAAATAAATTTAATTCATGCGAGGTGAATTGTTGCAGCGAGAAAACGACCAGGGTGTGAGACTATGGATGGGTGTGCACGTGGTGGTGAAAAATATATATAAAATTGTACAGAAAAATAATGATGCTACGTTAAAGTTTGGAGAAAAAAATGATTCTACGTTAAATTAATTAAATGGAAAAAAAAAATTTTAAAAATTATAATTGCAAGGGCAAAAAAAAATATATTATCTATTAAAAAAAAAACTTGCCACTTTATGCTGTTGTTGTTTCTGCTGCCGCTGCTCCTGTGGTTGTGTTGCGGTGAGGGTGGATCGCTTCACCGTTGTGTCGTTGTCCCGCCGTTGCGGTGAGGGTGGATCGCTTCACCGTTTGAGTTGTCCCGCGTTGCGGTGAGGGTGGATCGCTTCACCGTTTGAGTTGTCCCGCGTTGCGGTGAGGGTGTTGTGCCCTACACACGTGTTCCTACGTGCGTTTTTTTTTTAACTTTCTTCCCACGCGGTTGCGTGGTTGGTTTTTTTTTAGATTATTTTTGTGCGTGTTTTTTTATTATTTTTCGGCGATAAAAACCGCCGTCGATGGTCACCAATTGTTATGATCGTTTCCTATTTTTGTATCCGGCACAAACTTCTCACAAATAAAACAATTATTTCACACCAATATATAATAAATTTTTTGTGTAATTATTTATAATTTGTTTTTTATATAAATGTATAATTAATTTATTTATTTATTTATTGTTATAATTTTTGTTGTTTATTTAATTTTGTTATATATAATTTTTATCAACACTAAATTAATTTTATTAATTTTAATTTTACTTAATTTAATTTTATTTATTTTCCACCACCGTTTTACATGTATTCTGTTGTGAGGTAAAAATCGCAATATGGATGACAATATATTGTGTTGTTTTGTTTTTGTTGTATGATGACGTCGCCTTCGTCTTCGTTTTGTGAAGAGGGAACACATGCGCCGGCGACGGTCGACATTGCACTTTTGTTAAATGCATGTGAATTATTATTGCATCACCGAACATTGTTAGTTCGTGGTGATGTTGGTTGGATGGCGATGGTTTTACTATAAATGTTTTATAGTAATGGTTCGGTTATTGGATAGTGTTGGTTGGATAGATTGATATGTGATGGGGTTAGTGAACGCTTAATTCAAATAAGTTGGATTATATTTGAATTTCACTAATTATTTTGTTTGTGGCAGAATCGAATATCGGTGAGTCGAATATTCGAGCTGCTACATTACTAATAAAAATATCCCTATATTGCCTTTGCGATGCAGCAATCTCGCCTTGGTTTTGTTGTTTTATCCATTCAACATATAATCTATGAATAGCAATATGTTCAAATCGCCCACAAAATATTCTCTTTCTGTATTTTTCGCAAATAGTGCGAATCAATCCGGGGAAACAAATTAATATGTTCTTTCACCGATTGTATTGTTCTATTTTGAAGAATTGTGACTTTCCTATGATGTTTTCCACGCATGTCAGTAGTCAATGTATCATGATCATCCAATTTTGCAAAAAATGTCAAAATCCACTGCCGATTTATCCCTTAAATATCTAGAAAATATTACAATCTTCATTGGTTTATAAATTAAAAATGCTTAACAAAAGTATCCATAAATGTCGTTTTACAAACTATTATTTTCGTTCTCTTGATTATAAGGGTTTGGCAAAAAATAATGCTTATTTCCTACCCGATCGATTTTTCTTTCAATTTTTGTGGTTCGTTTCGATGTAGGTTTGATTTTTATATATTTTGCAAAATTGTTCGATATACTATGATAAATCGATTTATATTATACCGGTTTAATAGATGAACTATGATAAATTCAGATGGAATAGTAAACAACAAAATGTCGGTTTAAAAACGTACAAAGTGAAGTAAGACAAAGAAATTTGTTTTGGTCATAACTTTGTCAATACTCGCAATAGAGGGCTTTTGACACAATGTGTATGCCTATTAGAAGTATAGATTGGTAAATTAAACATGAACTATGATATTTTGATTTGTCATAGTATTATTTGGAAGGTACGAAATACTAATTCTATGATTTTAAATATTTTATCACTACATAATATTCCTGTTAACTTATTTGGATTCATATATTCTTTGATTATTCTAATCATTGTTTCTTCTTTTTCTAAATCTTTATCCTTAATTATATAGCTTCTTTTACTTTCGAATAATAATTTGAATTTAAACTTTGATTGAGGATTTACACTTACCTCTAAAATCACTTGATTGGAAAATTCGTTTAAACTTGATTCTGTTTCATTAATAATTGAAAGATTATCAATTTGCTTGGTTTGAATTAGAAATTTCATTAATGTTTAATTCGTTTCTCTTATTATTTTTAGATTTATTATTATTAATTTCCTTTAATTTGTCTATTTCAATGCGGTATAATGCATTCGCATTGGTATTTTTTAATAGCTTTCTTATATTCTATGGTATATAGTCATATTCTTCTAATCTCAAACGCTATCTAACAAGTTTTGAGTTAGGTTCTCTTAAATTAAATAACCATGTTAGCGGCTTATGATATGTAATTATCTTAATTTGCGACTAAAAGATAGGGTCGAAAGTACTTTGTTGACCATACTTTAGCCAATAATTCTTTTTCAATAGTGGAATAGTTCTGCTCGGTTTTAGTCAATGTGCGGCTTGCATAATAAACGGGTTTGTCAGATTCAACTGACCATTGTGACAATATGGCTCCCAATGCAATGTTGCTTGCATCAGTTGTTAATATAAAAGGTTTTGAAAAGTCGGGGTATTGGAGGATGGGATCGTTGCAAAGTAGTGTTTTACAATATGCAAAGCATTTTCATAATTATTATCGAAAATAATACTTTTGTCTTTACGTATAGACATTCGTTGAATGGTTTTGTTATCTTAGCGAAACTCTTCATAAGCTTTCTATAGTATCCAAGTAAACCGAGAAAGGATTTTATCTGTTTTTCCGTTTTTGGAATAAGGAAATTTTTGATAACTTTAATTTTTTTCGGGATTCGGCTTTACTCCTTCTGAGGTTATAAGGTGTCCAAGAAACGCAATTTCTTTATGCAAAAATTCAGATTTATCGATTTGAACTTTTAGATTGGCTTCTTTTAGCTTTTTGAAGACTTTTTCTAAATGTTCACTGTGTTCCTGAAGGGAAGTGGAAAATACTACTATATCCTCCATATAGCAGAGGCAGACTTTTCCTTGGAGATCTTTTAGTACATTATCCATAACTCTTTGAAAGGTTGCCGGTGCATTCTTAAGACCGAATGGCATTCGTACGTATTCGAAATGCCCATTATCAACCGTGAAGGCTGATTTTTGAATATCGTCTTTTCTAACTGCGGTCTGGTGAAATCCAGATGCGAGATCTAGTAAAATACATGCTTTTATCGAGTTTGTCTAATATTTCATTTATGTTAGGAAGGGGATACCGGTCGTCGGTCGTTTTTTCATTTAGTTTGCAATAGTCGACAATTAGTCGCCATTTGATTTTGTCGGAAGCATCGTAGCATAGGTTCCGACCGCAGGTTGAATAGGAAGGGAGTATGATACCTTGGTCTAAAAGTTTATTAATTTGGGATTTGACGTCATCCTTATGGATGTAGTGATATCTTTAACTTTTGTTAAATATGGGGATTTCATCACTAAGATTTATATTGTGCTTTATTTGATTTGTGAATGTTAGCTTCTGATTTTCTTGGTATTATGTTGGATCGCCAAGATTGAGTTGGATAATCATAAACACTTTATTTATATTTTTTTACTATTTATTTCTTTACTTTTAATATAAATCAAATACACTTATAACCTTTATCATTTACAATACAACGTGTCTTTTTACTGCTATGTTCACGACTAATCCTCTATTCGTTTTTCATGAACTAATTCTCTCTTCCATATTATTTTAGTATGACGTTCCCCGATGAACCATACATATGGAATACATTTACTAAATACATCAACTCATACATAACATCTCCTTCTTTAAGATGAATAACTCATAAATCAAAATATAATACTAAACTTAAAATATATTATTCAAAATTCAATTTACATTTTTATTTTTTTGTATATATATCTATTTTCTTCTTATCCTTAATCTTAAACATAATCTTTAAATTTAAAAGGCGCCTTCCGTATCCTCGTTGACTTACGTGGAATATTTTCTATTTCCGCGTTTTTTCCCTCCGCATTAAGAATTTCAAAATTTGAGTTATCCTCAATCTCTTGCAAACTTACACTCGTATTACGATCTTGTTCCTCATAAATCTCG
Source organism: Tipula unca (assembly GCA_951394425.1). Classification (NCBI taxonomy): domain Eukaryota; kingdom Metazoa; phylum Arthropoda; class Insecta; order Diptera; family Tipulidae; genus Tipula; species Tipula unca. Next base: position 95,738,687 of record OX596380.1, read on the forward strand.
GATACATAATCGCCGTTATAATCAAAATAATTTTTTAACATACATTTCTTTAACTGATTAACGTGTGCCCTTTTTACTGAATTGTTACTTAAAATTTTATATATCATAGCACTTTCCCTTTCTAAAACTTTAGCCTTGCTCCAATTTATATAATGATAATTTCTATTTTCGATAAAGTAAAATTTCTCCCTTTTTAAACTCATCGAATTTCTTTTGTTGCAACACGTTATCATTTTTTCCTCCTTCTGATAATTTAACATTTTTACATATTTATCTGATTTTACTTTTCTATACTTGTCTTGATTATTTTGGTTTTGCTGATACTTGAGAGTTACTTTTTTCTCTTTTTCAATCCTCAAGAGATCGAAATCTGTTCTCGGGCTAAAACTAAAAACTCTGTGAGCTGGTATAAAATTCTCCTCCGTACATGGTAGATTATTATAATTCCTTAAAATCTTACTGAATTCGACAAGACTTGATTATATCCGTTTCTTTTTGAATCCAAAACAAACTTTTTTAATGTACTTTTAGTTGTTTGGACTGCCCGCTCGACTTGTCCGTTACTGCTCGGGTGATACGGCGGAGTGTGCGTTAGTCGAATTCCTCTTTTCTTACAGAATTTCATGAAACTTTCACTATTAAAGGGAGGATCATTATCACTCACTAATTCTGTTGGGTAACCAAAAAACCTGAATATCTCATCCTTCGAGCATAAAGATATATAGATAGAGTGTAAAACTTAAAATGTATGAAAAGAGAATAAGAAAAACGTACTACAACTTCTGTCAAATAAATTTTTTTTTTTTGTATATTTCATGTTTTGTGTTTGTGTGTTTTAACATCGAAATAAAATTAAAAATTATAAGTGAAAAATATAAGATGGCTAAATTAATTAAGTGTTGTGTGACAAATTGCTCCAATACGAAGCAAATTAATACAAAAAAAAAAACAATTATAAAAAGTGTTTAATTAACTTTTTTAGGTAAGTGTTAAGTGCATATTTTTTCAAAATTTTTCGATCGCAATTTAATTCACACGAATGAAAATTAAAAATAATTGTGCAGTTTTAAAGTGTATTTAATCCTTATTATAGCCACTCATTTTAGTTTAAATCAGTTTTAGTTTTCTATCAAAAAAATTAAAACTAAACTGTTTGTATACCAAAAATAGAACAAAATTACGCGGCCATTTTGCTTTTTTTGATGTTTATATAAATACGTTCATAGCCGGCGAAACTATTTTTTTTTGTGGGTTTTTTTTTCTGTTGTTAAAATGCGTGAAAATTTTTATTTTAATTTATTTTAGTTTTTATTTTAAAACTTTTATTCTTCTCGTGTTAACGGGATATAAGATTAATCATCCCTTTAAAAAAATATTAAAATTAAATTATATTATCTAAAATAAAATGGGTGGAATTATTTTCTACAAGTATATTGTAAAAAATATTTATCAATTTTGTATTGTGGTACATAATTATATACATTATACATATTCATAAATTTCTAAAAATCCAATTTTTTTTAACCATATGAAAAATTAAATAATTTTATGTACGACTGTGGCAATAAACAAAGAAAAGAAATGAGAGAAATAAAAAAAAAATATGTTTTGACAGAAGTTGTAGTACGCTCAAAATATATTATCCTACCCGGTTGATCTCATCTGATTAATTTCCCACTCTAACCGCATTTGTCTTGCTCATACACATCACTTCTAACCAACGACTAAATACATTTATCAAAATTAGAAATTCCTTTCCCTCAAAATGAAAAAAATCTATGTGAACTCTTTCAAACACATAAGTAACCTCCGGCGATTTCGTATACATTTTGTTACTTTCCTCGTTTCTAGTTGCTTGACATGAACTGCAACTCTTAATATATATCACAATATCCTTATCAATACCTTCCCAAAACACATATTTCCTAGGCAATACTTTCATTTTTACCATGCCGCAATGATTTCTGTGTAGTAAACTTAATACGACTTCATACATGGATTTTGGAATAACCAGTCTAACCCGATATAATATAAAACCCTTTTCGATCGTTAAAAATTCGTTCTTTAAATAATAATTCTTAAATTCCCTTGGGATATCCCACTCATTCCAACCCGGAAATATATAATACTTTAACTTTTCCAAAAAGGGATCTCTGTTCATTTCGTGCTTAACCATTTCAATATCCACTGGTATAATTTCTCTCCATTCAATGTGGTTTAACTCAAATAAACTTTCTTTCCGAACATCTTCTTTAGATAATTTGCTTTTTATCGGTAATCGGCTTAAACAATCCGCATTCCCATTCTTTGATCCTGGACGATACCTAATTTCATAATCAATCATTTATAATCGATTTATACTCGTATATCTTTGTAATATTGTAGTGATTACAGCCGACTGATCTCGTTTCCTATCCAAAATTGTTTCTAAAGGTTTGTGATCACTAAACACTATCACCTGATGCCCAAAAATATATTTGTAAAATTTCTCTAGTGCAAAAACCACCACTAAAGCTTCTCTATGAAGTATCGGATATTTTCTTTCTGTATTAGTTAATGTACGAGATACAAAGAAAACAGGTTTTGCAACACCTTCGATTATGTGACACAGAATTCCGCTAATTCCTTCATCATGCCAGTGATGACACACACCATTGGTTTATTTGCATCATAGTGTTCTAATATTGCACTCTCTACCAGAGCTTTCTTGCAATCTTCGGAAACCCTTTGACATCTTTCATCCCAATTCCACCGATTTCCTTTACACAATAATTTATACCATACTGCACAATTTCCATTTAACCATGGTAAAAATTTTGAGTAGTAATTTAATAAACCTATACAAACGACTTTAATTGAGATACATTGGTAGGCGCTGGTGCACTAACAATTGCTTTTATTTTCTTTTTACATGGACCTATCCCTTGTGCCGACACTTCATGACCAAATATCGCAATCCTTCAACAAAGAAATTACATTTCTCCCAATTAGCTTTTATGTTATACCTCTGTAATTGTAACAACACTAATCGCAATCTGGTATATACTTCGTCCAAATCCTTGCCTCCAATTAGGATATCATCTATATACGCAAACGTTCCCTGAATACCATTCAAAACTTGATCAATGACCGATTGAAACATTGATGCTGCTGGCTCAAGACCAAACGGCAACCTCTTGTATTTGTATAACCCGCGAGTGTTTATGGTAACTAACCTTTGTGAACCTTCCGATAACTTTAACTGTGTATATGCACCTTTTAAATCAATGGATGCGAAATCTTATTGCCACGTAAACTTGATAACACCTCATCTATAACTGGAAGAGGATAGTGTTGCGAACTAACGTGTTTATTTATTCTCTTTGAACAATCTATGCACATACGAATTTCCTGATTAGGTTTTGGAACTACAACTATCGGAGATGCCCAATCTGATATGGTAATGGGTACGATAATATCTTCTTTCTCCATCTTTCCACCCTTACTTTAATTCGCCCCATTAATCTAATTTCGTTCCCTGTTACAACCGACAATGGTAAATCTATCTGTTCCAACTGTAAATGCGAAAAATATTTGTTAAACTGCACAACGAAACACACGCTCCGGTATCAACCTCAAATTTAATCCAACTATTTTCTATTTTTAATTGAATAAATTCCACATTAGGAATTTTTAAATTTACATTATCTATTGAATTTAGTGATTGAACAATTTGTTCCAATTCGACAATATTACATCCATCTTTTAATGTAATACTATTTGCTTCTAAACTTGAATCATTATCTAATAATTCTAAATTACCAAATTTTAGGTTATCCACCTCATCCTTAACAAAAATCTTATTACTATTATTACTATGACCACCACCATTACTAAAGCTTCTAAAATTATCTTTCCTTTGAAATCCACATAAATTTTTATTATAATTATTATTACTATAATATTTTTTACCCTCTGATGGTGACTTTGCAGACTGCTGTGATGGGCATTGTTTAGCAATGTGCCCGTATCCTTCACATTTGAAACACTTAATTCTTCCTTTTGGCACATAATTTTGCTGCCGATCATCTTTCTGATGATTACCCCGCTGTCCATACCGCTGTTGCTAATCACCTTGATATTGATAACCTTTGTGTCGATTATCTTGATGTCGATACCCTTGCTGTCGATTATCTTGTTGTCGATAACGTCGCTGTCGATTATTTTCACTAATTCTCCCGCCTGAATAAGTCGGATAATTATTTACTTCATCCTTTCTTCCAACTTTATTCACTTCCAATGTATTCCCGAATTTATGGTCCATAACATTTAAATCCTTTTCTATTAGCTCCAATGCTACTGCTTTTTCTACACTTTGCTTAAATGATACCGTATCTTCCATAGACATCAATGCCGCTTTGATTTTCCTATCATGAATACCCGCTATCAATTGTGTACGCAATGCTTTATCCTTGTATGTGTCGAAACCACAATTTTCCGCCAACGACATTAATTCAATTGCAAAATCATTTATTTTCTCGTCTCGCTTTTGCATCCTTTGTCCAAAAATTATAGGATTCGTGCACGTTTTCGCTTGCGGTGCAAACAAACTTCTTCACTTTTATACAATTTCCACGTACTTAAATTCTTTCGGCTTCTTTGGTTTACAAGCTTTCATAAGCTTAGCACCTGCATCCGGTCCAATTAAATTATTTAACAATAAAATTTTCACTTTATCCTCCTTTACTTCATTGAGAGAGTTACTCAGTAATTCTCTATCCTATCTAAATAGTTTTCGAAATTATCCGGTGCGTTATATGGTTCCAGTGTACCCACATAATTTTTTCCAGCCGCCATTTCGTTTTCGATTTACACGCGTTTTTTTCTTTATACATATTTATTTTTTAGATCAAAATTTTATAAAATTTCTTTCATCCGTGGATTTAATTTATTATCTTCGTCACTAATATTATGTTGGATCGCCAAGATTGAGTGGGATAATCATAAAGACTTTATTTATATTTTTTTTACTATTTATTTCTTTACTTTTATAATAAATCAAATACACTTATAACCTTTATCATTTACAATAAAACGTGTCTTTTTACTGCTATGTTCACGACTAATCCTCTCTATTCGTTTTTCATGAACTAATTCTCTCTTCCATATTATTTTAGTATGACGTTCCCCGATGAACCATACATATGGAATACATTTAATAAATACATCAACTCATACATAACACTTGGAAGAAAATATCTTCGTATTTATAAATTAATTTATGAATAGGTTTCCTCTCTTCTCCATTTAAATAATCCGTTCTAAGGGAATTAATGACTTTAGAGTTATAATTAGGTGTATTTAATTGAGATGTAATTATGAATTTCTATGTTTCGATCACAGTGTGACTCAACTTTGATGGGTTGGTTAATAATAAAATGTTGGTGTTGATTGGAAAAGTTTATAACTTCAAATTGAGCGTACCATCCTTTGCTCTTTTATATTCCTTCGGGAATAACTAAATTTTCTTTAATTTGAATTGGAGTAGTATAAATATCTTTCTATGTCAACTGGAAAACTTACAATTATTTTACTACGAGGACTAATAACATTGGTTTTAGATGTAAGGTTGGGTTTAAACACCCACAATTTCATTAAAGGAATTTTAACTTTGGGAGTTTCTAATTTAGAATTTTGAAGATCAATTTTAATGTTTAATTTTTGTATTAATTCAAGGCCAATTAAAAATTAGAAATTCGAGTGGCTCACTTGTTTGGAATTCAAACAATCCGCTAATTATTACTTGTTTGTTTACTTTATGTGTATTGAGTACTGTTTTGATAGTTACGGAGGGAATTATTTTAATCCGTGAAGGATGAATATATTTGGGATTATTAAAGATTTATTGCTTCCCGTATCTATGAGCATTTTTAATTTAATATTTTCGTTTAAATTTATTTCGATGTAGGGAAGTACAAATGATTAATGGGTGTTTATGTATTCGATTGATATTCCGAGGCTTGTCGCTGAAAATTTGGGATATCATTACTTACGTGTTATGAATTATCTTGATCCAAATTAGGATAGTACTCTTGATCAGTTACTTCCGTAATTTGTGGAGTTTGGGTTAGTTCATCGATTTCATTAGTTTTTTCGATACAAAATTATTCCTGGGATTTAAAATTAGGTGGACCTGTATGTCTAAAATGGTTTTGAGGTTTCGGATAATTGTAATTATTTTGTTTATTAGGAAATCTTGTAGATTGTTTAAATTTGGATAGGACACTAGTGGTGTCCATTGGTATAGGTTTAGGCAGTTGATTAATTGGTTTATAATTTTGAGTTTGATAGTTATGATTAGATTTATTTATATTAGGTTTGGAAAAATTATTAAAATTATGTTGGGTGTTAAATCTATGATTTTGATTTGAATATAAATGATTTTGTGGTACAAAGCTTAACCGAGGTTGTGTATAATTAATAGGTGATCTATATGTTTGATATATGTGAGAGTTTACTTTGAATGGTGATAATGTTTGTTTTCTTGTATTAGATTGAAAATTATTTATTCTACTTGATTTTTTTAAGTACGACATTCTGTTCTTTTAAACAGTGCTTCTCTAATACCAGATAAAAAGGTATTTAAGCACATCTCCTCATAGAGTTTGCTCTTAGAGATTATTACATTTGCATCTTTGTCATGAATTTTAATATGATTTATAATTGTGCTATAAATGTCTATAATTTTTGAATAGAATTTCTCAATACTATCACTATTTTGATCTAAACTATGCAAGTCTTTAACTCTTTAATCAAACTTGTCTCGTTTCTTTTATCTGTGAATTTTATTCTTTTATTAGTGAATTATTAAGTTTTCTTTAATGACTTTCTATGTGAGTGAAGATCCGTATATGTTAAGTACTTCATTCGCCTCGTCGACTATTTTATTTCGAATAGCTCTTAGTAATATTTTACTGTAAGCTGTTCCATCTACTTACTTCTACACATACTTCTAAAATTTGTTCTACATTTTCTATGAAATCATATAGTGTTCTACGATTTCCTTCGAATTTGGGCAGATCTTTCACTGCATCCGGAATTCTTAAGTGATTTTATAAAGTATTATCCGTTATTAAATTACTTTCTTTATCTAAATCTCTATTCTCTACTTTTCCAGTTTCAATTTTTTCGGTATTTTTATGTTTATCACTTACTCGTAATTTTTCTAATACTTTTACTAATTCTTTCATTTACTTATTTTAAACCATAACAAAACTTTATTCCATTAACCGTGGAATTTCACTGAAATTTCATTAACCGTGGATTCAGTGAGAAGTTTTTTGTTTTAACTTTCACTCTTACGACTTATTTTAACTTGGGGATATGTTTAAGCGTTGCTGTTTTTCGTTTTTTGCAAGTTGATGGTAATTCTCATTTGTTGAAATAAAACTGCGTTTGCTTCACTGTATTACAATTACATACAAACTAAAATTTATTTTAATTTTGATTTTTTTTTTTTGTTACAATATTTAATGTTTCTTCGTTTCGTTATGAATTACGACTGACCTCACCACCAATTTTTACCAATCAGTTATATATTTTTTTTGTATATATTTTTTTTCTCTTTTTACTCGTACATTTTGATTTCTTATTCTCTTTTACAAATTTAAATACGCGAAGCAATAAGTTAGCATGTTAGTACATTCAATGATATCACATAACACGCATAAACTATGTTAGTACTTAAACATGCCGCACCCCTTGAAAGATCTAACTTTCAACAATAATTTAAGAAATGAAATGAAATGAACTCAATAATTTTTTTTTTTTACGATTGATGCTATTTTTACTAATCAAACCGCATACCCTATTCGGAAGCAACCGGAAGCTTTACAATCTTAGACACTGCGCGCTTAAAAATCCCGTTTTTTGTTCGTACTTCAACCACTCTAACCTTTTTATCGGTACCTAGAACCACAGAAACAACTCTGCCCAATGGCCACTTAATTGACGGTAGGTTCTCCTCAACAAGAATTACTATATCGTTCACTTGTAAATTAGGGCATTCTTGTTTCCATTTGCCACGGTTTGTAATGTGTGTAAGTATTCGATTGAGTATCGCTTCCAAAATGATCCAATCATTTTCGTTATTTTTGGCCATTTCGTCAGATGATTATCTGGTATTTCTAACAGCGAAGGTTCATGTATCACCATGGTGGGACCACCTGTTAAAAAATGATTTGGCGTTAGTGGTTCCGGGTCATGAGGGTCATTTGATAAGGGAGTCAAAGGTTTACTGTTTAGAATTCCCTCAATTTGAATCGTCAAGGTTCCAAATTCCTCTAATGTCATTACAACACCCTTTGTAATGCGTTTTAAATGAAATTTGTAAGATTTTATGGAGGCTTCCCACAACCCCCCGAAGTTGGGAGCCCGAGGTGGTATGAAATGCCAACTTATCTGCTCATCAGCACAAAATGATGTTATTTTTGATTGTTCGGCTTGTGATATAAACCTTTGGAATAATTCTTTGAGTTCACGGCTCGCGCCGACAAAATTAGATGCGTTATCCGACCAAATGTGTGCTAGCTGACCACGCCGAGAGATAAACCGCTTTAAACATGCAATGAAGGCCTGCGAAGTGAGGTCACTCACCACCTCCAAATGGATAGCCTTTGTGGCAAAGCATACAAAAGATGCCACATATACCTTGTACGGCGCTGATTTCCGTTGAAATTTATTTTTCACGAAGAAGGAGCCACAATAATCAACTCCGGTGTTATAGAAGGGTTTCGTTTGAGATATTCGTTCATACGGTAAGTTACCCATTATTTGTTTGGCTAAGATAGGTTTTGTTCGAGCACAAATAACACAATTTCGAACTACTTTCCTTGCGGTGTTTTTTCCATTAAGTGGCCAAAATTTGCGACGAACCATTGACAAAAGTAACTGTGGACCAGCGTGAAACTGTTTTTCATGTTCATATTTGAAAATTAATTCCACAAACTTATGGATTGCTGGCAGTATCATCTGATGTTTTGAGTCATAATCCATATTGCTATTTTTCAATCGGCCCCCCACTCTCAACACGTTTTCTTTATCTAGAAATGGAGTTAGAGATTTTAAATTACTTTTATTTGGAATAGATTTGTTTAATAACAACATGCTAATTTCAGTTTTAAATGCATTTCTTTGTATGATCTTAATCAACAATATTAATGCGGTCTCCAATTCCCGTACAGTCAGTTCACTGTTATTGCTTGCCAATCCTTTACATTTGCTGATAAATCGATAACAATAAGCTGTGACTCGAATTAATTTTTGATAGGAACTAAATTTATAGAAAATTGATAATTCATTCAATTTACTATCTTCACGATCTACTTGGGTAACGGCTGCGATTATTTTTGATTTTAATTCCTGTACCCTGATTCTCTAAGCAATACGATAATGTGTTAAAGCGTAAACGTTAAGTTATCGTGCTGTTTTTGCGTATTCAAATTCTCTAAATATCTGTCATGATAAAATGTAAAGTATCATGATAAATAAACATCAAAAGTTAACACATCTATTTCATTGTGGATAAGAGTGGCGATAACCGTATTCAATGTACAATATAAAGTTGGATAATTTAAAAATAATAATTTAATTTAATAAACCTAATTTATACGTTTATTTCTAATAACAGATTAGTAACTATTAAATTTTGTATGCCATCTTTTCGTTTGAATTACATTTATATGGAATTTTAAATATAAATTGATAAATTAAAACATCACTTCAATATACCAAAAATGTGCATATAAGTAATTTTCATAGATTAACCGTTTTAGCATTTTAATAACTTATGCATCTAGGATATTTTTCAACTGGAGTGGACTGCATTAATTCGGAGCTCTTGTTATTCGGAGGGAATACTTTGTGGAACTGTCTTTTCGACCTTATTCCTGAGTAATGCCTGACGAATGAAAAGTTGCCGCGATATGCCCAATCTTGAAGAAGGGAGACCATCTCGGGAGGGAGATGCTCTGTCCCCGATATTCTTTAGTCTCATGTTGGAGTACATCTTTCGTAAAACTGAAAAACCTCAATACAATACGTGATTGAACTGAATAGCAACGGAGTAAAAGAAATACTTGATCCGCTTGTAGAGTTTTAGGCTTCTGTTGGACTCCAGATCAAGGAGTCCAAAACGAAATACATGACCTCTAGTTTAAGGGACAATGGCACATCAGATTTTAGTAGTGGCCACTACACGAAGGAGTGAGGAAGTTCTGGTAGCTCTGTACAATATCGAGATCAGAGATCTGATGAAGATCATCGATATTGTGCATGAAATAAGATCTCAGTAAGTACGCTGAGTCGGTCACGTTCTGCGTGCTGATCCGGAACAAATTGTGCAGCGGTTTCTGAAAGAAGAGCTACCATATGGTAGGCGCAGAGGTCGGTGCAGGCGAAAAGGGGTCAACGCTGAAGAGAACGACTTGGCTTCTTCAGGTTGTCTAAGACAGGATGAAGACCTAGCCCAGGATCGAAATCGTTGGAGCCAGATTATTGACACAGTAAGGGGCCAGTAATGGCCTTTAAACACTGTTTATTATTTATCTAGTATATTTAATAGAAAATTGTATAAAGTTAATAGGCACTTAGTATAAAATATCAAATACGCGTATTTTAAAAAAAATTATTTTAAAACATTAACTTAGTGGGCATAGTCTTGTTTCCTTAGTGCGTGATATTTGTCAAAAGTGCAAATTGTTTTTTCTTAAAATATTCACTAATAGAAATTATCATCATAAATAAACATTAGAAGTTAACACATTACATTGCGGATAAGAAGGACGATAACAATATTCAATATAGAATACAAAGTGGGATAATTTAAAAATAACAATTCTAATTTAATTGTTGATTTCAACTGTAACTGTAACAAGTAATAATTTTATTATTTGTTTTAATAACAATTATTATTATTATGGAAACTAAGTAAGTAAAAATAGAAAAGGGCTTAATTCATTTAATTCAGTAATATTTTAACATAACCTTTTTTTAGAACTAAGCAAAATAGAGGAAAACGCGGTAGCCGGGAACAAAAAAGCTTCCTAATTTCTTATATGGAAGAAAATATTGGATTTTCTCACGAAAGGTTTGATCTCCCCCTTACACAATTTCATTTTATTATTTATAACTGCAATAATTCCTAGATTCGAAGGTGATTCTGGAGCAATGCTGCATCAGCAGAAATGGCTGGAGCTCGCGAATCAATTAGATGCAATTGGCGGTTGCAAGAAAACCACTGAGAAGTGGAAACAGTATTGGCGTGATCTTAAGTATGTATTTTATTGCAAATAAGCATTTCCCATAGTTAATAACTCATTTGATAATTTAAGACGACTAGTTAAAGGAAAAGCGGCAGAGGAAAAAAGAAAATTAGAAGAATCTGGCCGTAATGGCCTAGTTACTCCTCATCTAACGAAGCTAGATGATTTGGAAAAAAGAGTCGTTAGTATAATAACGCCGGATTTGGTGGACGGTGATTCTAAATCTCAAGAAAAAGGGTTTAGTAAACCGGTAGGTTTTCAAATATCAATATTTGGAGAAGACAGGTTATATGATACTAAATTTTTTTATAGACTATTGCATACCTTGATCTCATGAAATCCTCAACAGTCCCTTTTGAAGTCGATTTAGACGACATTACCGTCAGTGAATTGCCTACACTTCAAATACAATCAGAAGTAAATAATCCTAATGAAGTATGCCCAGAAGTCCACGTTAAACAAAAGGTTGCGGCTAGAGGATCAAAACGCTCTAGAGAACCTAGAACGTATGTTCAAACGCAATCTAAATTGGACGCCATAATGAATGCAGAAAAAGCAAAATTAGAACTAGAAAGAGAGAAGTTTGAATTTAAAAAAAAAAATGAATTAGAAAAAATTATGCTTAAGAAACAAAAACTTGATGTATTGCAAGGTATAGAGAAATTGCTGAAAGAAATTGTAAATAAATAAGAACTGAAAGAACATATGTATATATTTTTATTATTAAATTAAATTGAATTTATAACTATAAATGAATTGAATTAAAAATAAATAAATTAATTAAGTATTTCTAAATTAAAATTTAATTTATGAAAAATATTCCGAAACAATCCTATTTCGGGTCATGATACCTCTCTCCAAAAAAGATCCATTAGGATCAGTTTGCGGTACTTCTTCTTCCACTACTTCCTCATCAACATCCTCTACAAAATCATGATCACTAATTGGTACATTAGCCTCTACCATAATATAATGGTTCCACTCTTTTGTGGTGTATAGCGTAGGATTCTATCTTTGCCCAAAATTCGAAATCTTCCTTTTAGGACGCCGTTCACTCTTTCCACGCAATTTCTTGCTTGTTTGTGCGCATTATTATACGCAGATTGGTGCACATCTTCTGCTCGTCGTATCGGAGTCATAAGCCATGGCCTCTGTTCGTAACCACTATCACCTTACATTAAAAAATAGATAAATAAAATCAAATTTATTTGCTATCTTAACGTGCAAATGACCAACCTATTAACCATGTGCTTGTATTTCCACGTTCATATAAATTCATTAAGTGGGTTTTAGCTTGGCTGTTAGCAAATACATAAGAGTCATGCGCCGTACCCCCATATCGCGCATTTATATTTAAAATTCTTAAATTATAATCGCAGATCTAAAATAGAAAGTAAATAGTTATATTTGGATACCCTTATATATGTATTTACTACTATTTGCACATTTTTAGTGTGTGCTTTTTTTCTTCCACTGTAGTAAGCGTGCTCTACTGTTGCGTTGGGCTTTTCAATTTCAATGTGTGTACAATCGATCGCACCAATGATTCCAGGGAATCCAAACTTTTCATAAAATCTAAAAATTAATAATTAAATAATAATCTTAACTATTTCTATTCAATTCAAACAAAAATTATCAATGTATAATTTAAACTTACGTAGATTTTACTCTGGCAACTTCAATTTCACTTTGTGGAAATTTAATATAATTGTCACCTAATCCATTATCGATGGCCTTTGAAACAATATCGACACATCGTGATATTGTCGTTTGCGATAGTGCCAATAAAAAGTCGTGTCCAACATTCTTTTGATATCCACCTTTAAGTACACAAATTTCATTTTCACAATAAAAGTAATACATTTATGGACTTACCATTCGCAACAACACTTAGAAAAGCTAGAATTTGTAAGTGATGTGGAATCGAAGTGTTTCTTTGAGCCGTTCGCAATATTGGTTCTAATTCTTCAATTAAACGGGACACCAAATGTTTCGGTAGTCTATAAAAACTTATAAACATTTGTCCCGGCAAATTAAATGGATTTTGCTTATCCCTTAAACGCAATCGAGTAATTCTCATGCGCCGTATTCTTTGAATTTCCTCAATTTCCTCTATCATCAGACGAATCATATCTTTTATTATATATAGGTACGAGTATATATATATATATATATATATATATATATATATATATATATATATATATATATATATATATATATATATATATATATATATATATATATATATATATATATATATATATATATATATATATATTTATATATATAAATTTAAAATAATTCACCCACTAAATCACACAGTTTTGACGTTTCTGTTTAATTTTTATTTTGCTGAATAAAATATATTGATGCTAACAATAACATTATCCTGCGTTAAGTTTTGTTTACATTAACTTATCTTGCGTAAAATTTTATTTACAGAATTTGATTTTAGCGGGCCAAGATAAATGAACACGTTAACTTTTTCATAAGTTAAATTTATCGCGTTATCACTTTACAATTTATCTTGATTTTTAGAGAATCAGGGTACAGGTCAATGTTATCTTTGATTAAATTAAATTTTGGTGTGTCCTTAATCACTTCCCTTTCATGTAAAATGTGTGGACCATTCCACCACATTTCAAGATCATGCAACTGATCATTACTCCCCGTGATATTATATCTGCAGGATTAAGCTGAGATTTAATATGATGCCAGGTAAAATTCAATGTGTGTTGTTGTATTTCGCTCACTCTATTCGCCACGAAGGTTTTTAAATTATGAGGTGGAGTGGCAATCCAATACAATGTAATGGTAGAATCCGTCCAAAGCACCACATCCTGAAACTTGCATTGTAATGCTTCAATCGTTGCGCTCACCACTTTGGACAACAAATGTGCGGCACACAGTTCTAAATGTGGTAAAGTTACCGTTTTTAGAGGAGCCACCCGTGACTTACTACATACCAAATTTACTGATACGTTATCATCAGTATCGATTGACCTTACATAAATACATGCTCCGTAAGACTTTTCGGAGGCATCCGCGAATCCATGCAGTTCCATCCGTTTTGAAACTGACTCCTTCCTAAATATACACCGTGGTAATTGAATTTTTGCTATACTTGTGAGACTATTTCTAAATAATAGCCAATTTTTTTTAATATCGGTGGGCACGGGATCATCCCAGTCCAATTTGTTTTTCCATAATTCTTGCATTAATATTTTCGCGGAAACGATTATTGGTGCAAGTAGGCCCAGCGGGTCAAATAGTTTTGCGATTTCCGATAGAATTTTCCTTTTCGACATTGTTAATTCGTTATCGAATTCCGGCATTTTAAACGTCAAAAAATCTTCGTTGGGCTGCCACATTAAACCAAGTGCCTTGATGCATTGGCCTTTGTTGAATTCATTAACTTTCAATACTTCCCGATCCTCTAAAGGAATTTCCTTTAAGAGATCCTGGTGGTTCGTACACCATTTGTGTAGATGGAAGCAACCACTGTGTGTTATTTTGCATAGTTCTGATTGTAGTTGCAGTGCATCCAACAATGTATCTGCGCCAGTGACGATGTCGTCAACATACGTATCGTTGATCAATACATTCGAAGCAAGAGGATATCTCATACTCTCATCCAAAGCCAGTTGTTTGATGGACCTGGTCGCTAAGAAGGGAGCTGCTGCCGTCCCGTATGTGACCGTAGTCAATTCGAACGTCTTTAATGGATCATGAGAATTTTCTCTCCACAAAATCCGCTGCAGGCTAGTTTGGCTGGAATCGACAAACACCTGCCTGTACATTTTTGTTATGTCCGAGGTCATGGCATACCGATATCGTCGAAAACGTAATATTATATTAAACAAATCTGATTGCACTGTTGCTCCTACAAGCATTTTTTCATTTAAGCTTACACCGTTTGTGCTCTTGGCCGACGCATCAAATACGACCCTCAGCTTAGTTGATGAGTTGTCTGGTCGCAGGATTGCATGATGAGGAATATAGTAAGTTAATGTATCACTTTGCTTGAAATCGTCAACCTCCCTCATGTGACCTAACATGAGGTACTCTCTCATGAATGAAACATATTGTTCTTTTAATTCTGGATTGCAATTAAATTTCCTTTCGAGGTATGAAAATCGTTTGGCTGCGATATGCTTTGAATAGCCCAGAGTTACATTCTCATGCAAAGGCAGAAACACATTGTATCTTCCATTTCAATCTCTGTAATGTGTTGCTTGGAAATGACTCTCACACTTTTCCTCGTCGACTGACAAGAATTTCTTGCTTGGGAGGTTTTCTGTTTCCCAAAACTTTGTCAACAATGAGGAGATAGAATCCTCTTCATGTTGAATAAATGAAGAATGACACATAAAGTTATTCCCTAAATCAATGCTTTCTTTACCAAAGATCACCCATCCCAACAAACTTTCTTGCAAAACAGGCAATCCTTGCCCCAAAGAAACCTTGTTTGACATTAAAATATTTGGGAAGAGTTCTGCACCTAGCAGGATGTCTATTGGACGTGACTCATTAAAGCTAGGATCGGCCATCTGTATGTTAGATGGTATAGACCAGCGACTAATATTAACACTGGTTTGTGGTAAATGGTTTGAAATTTTATCAATTAAAAACATATCGACGTTAAATAAGGAATTTCCGTACCGTGATTTCAATTGAGTTGAAATCAATCCATCAACCTCAGTTGATGTGGAACTTATTCCTGTGACGTGCACTGGAACAATGCTGCTAATTTTAGTTAAGTTTTCGAGCCATGGATCGTGTCACAAAATTGGACTGGCTGCCCGAATCCAACAACGCGCGACACTCCATGTAGCCTCCACCTGGGCGTCTCAACATCACAATTGCGGTTGGTAAGATCACGCTCCCACCAATTGAAACCTTTTGCACGCTAAAGTTTTGCGGTGCGCTTGGTTGATCACTTACTACGGGTGATGCAACAGTTGTCTGGGTATGTCTCGTTGGCTTCGTGCGGTTTTTGTCATCCTGCTGTCTGTCAGGAAGGTGATTTTCATTTTCCCTGATGTCAAACCTTTGATCCATATGCAGCAACGTGTGATGCTTTTTGTTACACAACTTACACCGAGCCGATCGGCAGTCGGATACTGTGTGGAATGGATTAAGGCAGTTTATACACGCCTTCATTTCTTTGATTTTATTAAAACGCTCTGTTGGGCCTAAGCTTAAAAATGAAGGGCAATTGAAAAATGCATGTCGGACGCCATTACACACACGACAATTTGGCTTCTGATGATTTGATGCTGAGTTGGGTACCGCGAATGAATGGCTTTTCGACTTACTAAATGATTTGTTTTGTTGTTGCATGTTACCTGACCCTGACCTAGGAAACGAATGATTTACGTTCGACACAGAATCCAAAACTCTACATTTTTTTTTTCAGAAATTCCCGAAATATTTTCCCTGTTGGTATGTCATTAGAAGAGTTCTGTCTCTCCCATTCCTTAATGGATTCTCTGCCCAGTTTTCGCAAAACAAGGCGTATAACGACAATTTCCGAACACTCATCAAAGTTCATGTTACATGCTTCCAATGCTGTGACATGTGACAACACAGTATTGGTAAGTCGCCTCATCTCATGTGCATTTGAATTATTAATAGGTTGCAGATCAATAAGCGCGTCAATATGTCGCTCAATAATTATTCTTGGATTATCATATCGCAAAACCAATTCTGACCAGGCACGTTGATACCCTGCCTCCGTTAGTTCAATGTGACCAAGTGATTGTTTGGCCTCTCCTTTAAGGCTGTTTTGAAGGTAAGTAAACTTGACTACATCAGTAAGCGCTGTATTTTTGTTAATGACCGCGTTGAAAATATCTTTAAATGTAATCCAACTCAAAGGATCACCGTCGAAATGCGGAATATTCGGTTCAGGTAATTTAACTAAAGGTCTGATCGTTGTCACCTCACAGGCTTCAGGTTTGGGCACACCCTGTATGTTCTTTGGTTTGGTTATGGATTCGCACCGATCCAAAATATATGACTTCACCTTTAAATACCTATCATCAAATGCTTCGACATGAATCAGATACTCTTCATTATAATCCTCCTCTGACAGAATATCTATTATTTCGTTGGTGATGGACTCAAATTCTACGTACGTTTTTTCGACTGATTCTAACCTTGTTTTTAATTCGTTTGCATTTAAATTATCATTGGTCTCTAAAAAGTTCTCAATATTTGTAAACCGTTTTTTCAAATGTCCCAACCGTTTGTTGAAACCTGTCTTTGCTTTGGCTATTGCCTGTGGATCCATTTTGCTGAAGCACAATCAAAGCTATAGCTCTACTGAATTTCAAAATAAATTCTTCACATAACCTAGTTATTAATATCACTACCACGTTTCTTTAATCAACGAAATACTTTTCCTGAAACACCCGGTTGCGAATACCGAATAAACGAACGGTTAAAATCAAATAAATTATAACTTTGCTATTCACCAAAAGATGGCGATGTGTGCGAACCGAAATCGAAACTTATTGCTTTGCGTTCACAAATTATGGTTTACAGGAATTAAATACATATAATAAACTAAACAAGAAATATGAAATTGAAATTAATTTACATGAAAACTACACCGAGAGAAAAACATTGTTGAACCAACAATTAAAATACTAAATTCAACAATTCATGGCATTGGTTTTCAGCCAAAAAGAAATTATTAGAATTTACTAGAAAATTGTCAAACTTTGTTTTAAAAATATTTATAAATTTAACAAATAAATTGTAAATTATAATTATATGATAATAGTACAATTAAATTGTAGAACCAACCATTTGTTTGCATGAATTCAATTAAACAAAAAATTTGTATTTTGTACAATTAAATAGCTTATAACAACAAATTTGTCAAATTTAATAAATAATAGTATATTATTTTAAATATGTAAAATGTTAAAATGACAAATAAGTTGTATTATTAACAATTGCAAAAAGGCTCTCCATGGTGTTGCACCTGGCGCCATATAGCTAATTTAAAGAAGGTTGCACACCCTAAATAATTTATAAAAAAACAACAATAATTTTTATTACAATAACAAACAATTCCTTTATTTTCGTTTTTCAAAAATTCATTTTAACATTATAATTTTAAAATTATTAATTCTAAAAAGTTCTAATTTTTGCATATACCTTACCGCTAGTTATTTTATGAAGGTTAATTGGTGGAAATTTAAATTCATCAATAGAAATAATATGAAACATGTTTTGAATTTTGCTACCTATTAAATAGCAGTTGAGATGATCATTGTATCCAATTACCTCATTTGCAGAACATACTAAAAATGGCTTTATGGTGAAAATAAATATATTTTCGATTTCGAATATTTTTTCCAAAGTCTTTAAAAATAAAATATTTCTTACAATATTTAGTGCCCTTATAGTCAATAGATATGTGAACAGCATAGTTTTCAGGATTATTAACAATCTGAAACAAGTCATGTTTTATTTGTTCGAAGCATATAATATCTTTTAACGTCAAGTTCGATATTTTTGCATTTGAAATAGTTTCAAATACATTTCTTTGTTTGAGAATTTGAGCCGCAAAAATTAATGAAAACTTTAAAGCAACAGAGTAACTAATATTTATACGCGATGTTATAACTTTTGAATACGCTTTTAACTGTTGATGCTTGCTTTCAAACCGAAAAGACCACAAATACTTTAGTGGACCTGATTCACAAATTATTTTTCCATGATGAATCATAAAATGGTGTTTAGGTTTTAAACTATCTTTAAATAGAGTAACGTAAAGGTCATTATGACGCCGTACTAAGTCATTTAAATTAATAATTAAGTCTTTGTTCATTCTTGGACTAAGCAGCATAACTACGAGACGCGAAAGGGTTAAAAAATATTCCCAAACTTGATCGTTTTCAGGAATCAGATCCCCTACAATGAGTGGAAAAAAAGAAACAAAGCACCATGTTTCACGAGCAGACATATGAAGAATGTTTTTTTTAATGTGTTCTAGTTTTAATGGGAGTGAAAGGGAATCTCAATTTCACCATAGTCAAAATGTTGCTTCCTAAAATTAAGCAATTCTAATGTAAAAAAATTAGTGTACGTTAAATAAAATAACACTACTTTACAAATTCCGTATTTACAAACACCTAGAAACGCGTCATGCATAACATCAACAGAATAATTTTCTGTTACGTGAAAATTGTCTAAACTATTTAAAAGGCAACCTTCAGATATACCAGTTTGTGAAATATCATTGTTTAGTAGATCCCGCTCATAGTTTTTTTTGTCACGAAGAAACAAAACTTCTTCAATTGATGCAGAATGTGTTATTGCTTTTGGCATTTTACAAAAACGACAAAAGAAGTTTGAATTGAACGACTTGCTAAAGCCTAACAATGAATTTGTTAGGTTTGTCAATGAAAACGAACTACTACTATTTCGCCTGTGTCACTTTTAATTTTTATCCCTTTTGTTTCAATTTTTTTAATAACATCTATTAATGGACGGAGACATGAGTTATTTGAATAAGATTTTATAAACTTAGATTTAACTAGCATAGCTAAAAATATGTTCTGTAAAGAGGATACACAATAAGTTGGCAGAGTTGGGAAACTATAATAAAATGCAGAAACAGCATGTTCACCAGAGTGCGAACCTAAAGCATCATCAACTTGAAAATCATCATTATATAAGAAAAACGGTACAACAATGTGTCCTTGATTCTTAGTTACAATATTTTTCCATCTTCTACCATTAATAAAATTGCAGAATTCATTTTCAGAACCTAGTTTTTCCGTATTATATAGAACTTCTTTCAAAACATTTGGCATTTCAAAAAATGATTTAATTTGAAATTCTATTGGCATGAGAACTCCTTTTGGATTCTTGCATTCAATTTCAGAAACACCGCACTCAATTCATTATTAATTAAAAATGATTTTGGATACACAAATAATTGTTTTTGCTCTAAATATTTAATAAGTTTATGTTCTGTATTTATCATTTTAAAAACATTTAAAGGTGTATTTATTATACGTACTAAATCATTGTTTATCGTGACTAGCATGTTTCTAGTGATACTTTCTTTCATACTATTAAAAAGACTCGTTAAAAGTAATTCAGTTGAATTAATTATTTCTTGAACTTGTGATCTTGATAAACTTGGTTTTTCGTGTAAATTTAAAACAAATTCTAAAACTTCATTATTGTTAAATGGATTAAAATTAAAGTTCCTTTCTATATTGTTAGACGTTTGATTTGATATTGCAGAAGGTAATACTTCAGCCGCTTGGGATAATCCTACTGGATGCATTGAATTTAAATTACTAGGTAATCTATTTAGTTCAGAAATTTGTTCTACTTGTAAAGAAAGAAGTTCATTAATTGGTGAAACAATCTGGTTTTCTAAAGAGTGTTGCCTAACCATATGCCTTTTGAAAGAATATTCTGACTGAAATGATTGCAGACAACTTTGAATGCCACATTTGTATAATTGGTTGAACGAGTTTCTTCGATAATGATGAATTTTAATATGACTAGTGAGATGGGATATATTTTCAAACATTTCTTTACAATGGTAACAAGTATACATTATAGGAATTATTTTTTTAACTCTGTTATTAAACTTGAAACCGCTGAAATCGACTTATCGTAGTCAGTTGTGATTCCATAAAAATATTTTTGAATGAATAACCACACGTTATGTGACTGTTTCGGGTAAGTCAAGTTAAAAACGTGAAACGCTTTGAAGCACAAATCAATTGCAGCGATAATAGAATGTTGTATATAGGTGGTAGTATCAATTCTCACAAAAAATTTGGAAGGTAACTCTCCGTCCATTAATACTACCACAATTGGTTGCAGTGTTAAATTTTTGACCTTATGCTCCTCTGATAAATTCGATATTTTTTCTTCAATAGCGACTTCAGTTTCGACGAATAAAAACACGCTGTCTATGGAATCTTGAATTGATGGTTTCCAGTGAGTTGGTTTATTACCAGTTTTAAACTTTAATCGTGTTGTAGGAGGTAGTAAATAGTGAATGATCTTAAAAATATTAAGAGATCGAAGATCTGGAATTAAAATATTTTTATAAATATTACACATTACACATATGTATGTACATTAATTTAAAAAAATATTTTACCGGTATGAGCAGTATCTCCCAGAAAAAGATTGTCATTGTTTTTCTTTACTGCTACTAATTCAATTAGCTTTGGTACATTTTGATCAAAATTAGCAAACAGTCTTAGAGATTTTTCCTTGTGCATTCCCATACAATTTTAATTTGTTTGATTTATTGTACTCTAGGCTAAAGTACGGTGCTAATAATTGTTGTTGGGTTGCGGCATGATCAGGTAATAAGGGTGAGGATGAGGAAGGTTGTGGAAAGTGAGACTGTCTTGTGGATTGGGCTGTGGTATTATCAGATAATATGAAAGAGGGTGAGGGTGGTAAATGATTAAACTGTGGTGGGGTAGATATGATTTAATAAATGAATGTTCGGAACTGGAGGAGGGTGTTTCCGAATCTCGGTATGATTCAGAATATTTTGACATAGGGGAGTAATCGTTTGACAGCTCACTGGTTGGAGTTGGTATTTTATAAATTGTTTTAAATTTTGAGGTAGGACACGGATTAGGATAGACGGAATGGTTATCTGTGGGTATGGTGAGTAAGGGTGAATGATAGAATACAGTGGTATTTTGCTCTAGATTTGGTATGGTAAAAAATTGTTGTCTTTGTTTCTCTTCTCTTATATTTTTGTTGACAAGCCCCAGTATTTCGAACAATAAATAGTCAAAAACATCCTCCGATTTTATTTTTTTTAAGAGGCTGCATAGGTATCGGCAGAATTCCTCCTGTCTGCCGAGTGGTTATATAGCCGCTCGATTTTGAAAGTAC
This sequence comes from Tipula unca, assembly GCA_951394425.1. NCBI lineage: Eukaryota > Metazoa > Arthropoda > Insecta > Diptera > Tipulidae > Tipula > Tipula unca. The sequence goes on from OX596380.1 coordinate 95,760,898, forward strand.
TCCCTTGTAATGTACAGTGCTGTTGTTTTTGGTTTCTGAAAACAAATAAATTTAAAAAAAATTAATAAATTATATCAAGAGCTTAAATTTTACAAGTTAAAACAAATTAAATTTGAAACAAATAATGATTTTGTATATGTGACATGAACAAAACTGCTGTAAATTTCACTAAAATTTCGTTTTTCATACTACTCCAATATTTTTACTTACCTTGAACATTTCCGGAAATGCCTTCGGACTCGCTTATCCCAATCTGGAAATAAAACATATCGTTAAAAACTTTATATAAAAATATTACATTAAATTACTAACATCTGATAGATCTAAATTTGAAGGACTTGATTCCGCATCGTTGCAGTTGTGATGATTGTACTTCTCTCGGTAATGTTGCGATTTTCCCAAAATTTAATTCAAAAGGTGTATAGTTCGTATCTGTATGTGGTGTCGTGTTGTAACAGAATGTAAAGTACTTTACCCATTCATCCCAATTGTTACTGTTGGCAAATGCTAACAAATATTCGTTCAGTACGCGGTGATTACGTTCTATCGTTCCTAATGTTTGATGGTGATAAGCAGTAGACTTTCTATGCTCTATGTGTACTGATTTACATAAGTTATTAAATACTTCGTTTACAAATTCTGTTCCCAGATCTGTTTTTACGCTTTTAAAATTACCATATATTAGAATACAATTCTCAACTAAAGCTTTCGCGATAGAGTTTGCGGATTTATCTTTAATCGGTATCGCTGTTACATATTTTGTCAACTCGCATTGAATCGTCAAAATATACCTAAAACCATTCGATGGTAGTAAAGGACCTACCGTATCGATTGCTAATACTTCGAAGCTAGTACTCGGTGTATCTGTTATTGTCATTAATTCTTTATTATGCCTGACTATCTTTGTCCTAGTACAAGTGTCACAATTTTTTTACATAATTACTTATAATTTTATTCATATTTTTGAATATGTATTTTTGTTTTAAACGTTTAATCAAACGTCTTGTACCAATATGACCACCTACCGGCGTGTCATGGTATAAATTTATTATTTCATTTATTTCACCTATGTTTTCTAGCATTTTTGGTGCTTCATATATTATTATTTTTAATTTATCAGTGCGTTTATCTAATCTTTTACATACATTTTCGTATAATTTTTTAAATTTTTCGCGCGTTATATATTTTAAAATGTTATCTTTAGTATCCATGGATAATTCTTTTACACGGTTCCTATTCATAGATTCAATCAACTTCTCAAATACCAAATCTAGTTTTGGTAGAGTTTCGTCGATTGTAATTATTAATTCATTATTATCATGTCGCACTTTAGTTAAACCGTTTTCTATATTAAACTTTAATTTTTTTAAATTTTTGACATCATTATACGATGTGGTTTCCCATATGTGAAGTTGATCAGGCTTCCATTTATCATTTGATTTATTTTTATCTGTATCATTATTATCGTTTTGGAGTTTATTATTCATTGACCTTGTTATTACTTTTATATCAGCATCTCTTGGTATTAGTGCTTTAAGCATGTCTGAGTCCAACTTGATACGTGATAACGCGTCCGCCACCACATTCAGTGTTCCCTTTCGATATACTATTTCGTATTCATACTCGCACAGGCTTTGCCTTACCCTAGTCATCTTGGATGATGGCTTGTTGTCCGAAAATAAACTAACTAATGGCCTGTGGTCAGTTATGACCTTAAACTTCTAAAGTAATTAATGCCCCAGTGTATCGCAAGGAGTTCTTTTTGCAATATATCTTTATTCATTTCGTGCTTATCAAGATTTTTACTTGCATAAGCAATGGGAAGATCTTTTCCAACTTCTCCCTGAGATAACACCGCACCATACGCATAATTGGATGCGTCGGTTGTTAATATAAATTCCTTGTCCCAGTCCGTATATTGTAAAATTGGTGCATTCACTAATCGATGTTTTAGTTCTTTGAAAGCGGTTTCGCAATCCAAATTCCAGTTAAAAGGTACTTTTTTCTTTTGTAGATTGTACAATGGTTTTGCAATATTCGCAAAGTTTGGGACAAATTTACGGTAATAATTACATAGTGCCGTAAAACGATGCACCTCGTCCGCGTTTTTCGGGATCGGATAGTTATTAATCTTATCGAATTTACTGGGATCGGTTTTAATCCCTTTGTCAGTTATTAAGTGTCCTAAGTACACAACTTCGTTCTTTAGGAAGTTGCATTTCTTTGGGTTTAATTTTAGATTATATTTTCTTAAACATTCAAAAATTGAAATTAAATTTTTGTTGTGATGGTTGATTGAACAACCATGGACTATTATATCGTCCACATAGAGAAATGCTTGGCTCTGTAATCCGGAAAGAGCAATAGATAGCATTCTTTGAAACGAATTTGAAGAAATTTTTAATCCAAAAGGAAGTCTTTTAAATTGATAGTGGCCTTGGTCACTTGAAAAAGCTGTGAGAGGCCTTGATTTTTCGTCTAATTCGATTTGATGAAAGGAGGTAGATAAATCGAGCGTGGAAAAATATTTCGCTCTACCTAGTTGGTCTAGAATGTCTTCTAGCCTGGTTAAAGGGAATTTATCATTTACAACGACATTGTTTAATTTTCTATAATCCACCACTAATCTCCATTGTTTAGAAATATCTTGATCTTTTTTAGGTACGAGTAAAATAGGTGAATTATAAGGATTCACAGATGGTTCTATAATATCGTTCTCTATTAATTTCGATATTTGGGAATTTATTTCAGCTTTTTGGTTATAGGGTTGCCTATAATTTTTTATATAAACGGGTGTGTGATCTGTAGTTATAATGTTTTGGGTATAAAAATTGTTTACGGATAATGTATCACCTTCTAGAGAAAATATATCGTTATATTGTTTACAAATATTGAATATTACATCATTGGCGTCTTTGTCCAGACCATCAATTTTTAATAACTTTTTTAGCTCTTTAATTCGATCAACTGTATTTTGTTTAGAAGAAAATGATTTTTCGTTATTGCAAATTTCCGATGTTTGCGGTTTAAAATTCTTAATTTTGACATTTTTTTCTGTTGTATTTAGAAATCTGGCGTGTGCAATACCCTTCTTTGGAATTACTGCCCACAAAAATGCCTGGTTCTAGTTCTTTCTTTTCTATTATAAGGTCAGTTTTTCTAACAATATTGATGGCACAAATGACTTCGCATCTAGCGGGAATGTAAATATCATTGTTTTCCAATTCTTGGACTATTAGTGGTACTTCTATTAAATTTTCATTTAATCTTGTTGATATTATATAATTTTCATAATCTATTATAAAACAGAATTTATTTAAAAAGTCTCTACCTAGTATTCCATCTGTTGGGATTGGAAACTCGTTGGACACGACGTGTAGCTCATGATTGAAAATATTATTATCTAAGATTAAATTATATTGTATTGTCCCTAAAGTATAATTTTCATTTTCGGTGATGCCAGTGATTTTGCATCGCCTTTCTGTATCTATGATGACATTTATCTCACATTTGTTCAGTTTGATAATTGAAATATCTGATCCGGTGTCAATTAGAAAGTTAAATTTGGTTTTCGATTCGTTACGTGAACTGTATACTTCAATATAGTTATTAAGATTATTTGAAATTTTAAATATTTTAACTTCTTTACTTCCTATTAAACTTGTATATTCTGGAATTCTCGTTCCAATTCCTGTTGTGCATGATTCTCTCTCCCTTGTGGGGAGCTGACCTCGTTTTTTGCACTGTCATTGGTAATGTAGTTAATTCTATAATTTTGTCGATTGTAGTTTGGAGCATTTCTGTACTGTTGGTTTTGGTAACTAGCTACTGGAGTGTTTCTCTCAAATTTATTCTGTTCAAATTTATTATTATTCCTATACTGAAAGGAAGCTGGTCTATATCTGTCGAATCTATTTTGTTCAAATCTGACATTATTTCTATACTGTGGGGGCACTGAACTGTAGCGATTATTATTTTTATGATTGTTATTGCCTAATGTGGCTTGTTGATTGTATTGCCTATTGTGTTTTTGCTTATCATAGCCATTTGCATTTCTATACTTCCCATTATTTTGAAATCGGTATTGATCATTGTTAGATTTATAAAAAGTTTTATTCCTGTTATTTATATAGTTTATGTTTTTTACAGAAATGTCTTGGTTAGCGGCCTCCATTTCTTTTGCAATCCGAGTGGCTTCTGCAAAAGTTGTGGGTCTAGCAGCCACAATTAGCGATCTATGAGGTTCGTTTAGACCCTCTTTGAAAATATTTCATGCCAATTGCTCATTTATCTTTTCGATAGTGTTGGCATCGCCATCCACTAATGTGTCTTTATTTAGTTTGTTTAGTTTTAATATAATGGATTCAATTTTTGAAATGTATCCATCAATATTAGAACCATTTTGTGAGATACGGGATAACTGACTATGCAGTGTTTGCACCGTATCTTTGTTTGGATATCCAGTAGTTAATGCATTTCTTAACTCTGTTAAGGTTTTTGGTATCCCATTATTATTTAGTTTTAACTTTGCGCTGGCATCCAATTTGATTACCCAAACGAATTTGATTAGTTTAGATTTCTCTTCTTCGTCTGATAGAGAATCATATACCATTTCAATGATATCAATGAAGTTTTCTAATTCCATGAATTTACCTTTAAATTCTGGGATTATTTTCATTGATTGGTATAAATCAAATTTCGCTGCCATTTTATTATTTGGTGTCAATATTTTTACTACGTCAGACTGGGTTTCAGTTTCCACGTTTTTAATTTGTTGTTTTTCCACAAATTCACTTAATATTTGAAAATATTCTTCAAATTTATTTACTAAAACTGTAACGTCTTCACTATCACTATGTTCTAACTCTTTTGATATTTTGTTATATTTTTCGCGTGTATCGCGCAGTAATGTAATACTATTTAAGATAAAAATTTTAGAAAATTCTCTATTCGGATTTTTTGAAAAGCTGTCTTTTCTTGTTTTCAAAATTTTTACTAGCTCTTTAAGCTTTTTCATTCATTAAACTATTGATCATTTATTATTATTATTATATATTTTATTTTATAAATTTTGTGTATATATATTTATATTTTTGGGACACTTTATGTCCGTCGGCATAAAAATTTTTTTTTTTTTTATATACTCATTGATTCATGTAAAATATTTATTTATCTATCTATCGTTCTATTATATACTTAAATTAAATTTTAATTTATTAAATTTCTAAATTCTAATTTATGTTATCATTGTATATAAAAATTTTGTTTTATACTGACTCAGCTGATTGCTTCGCCAGTTTTTCTATCTTTTTCATATGTTTTTTATATATAAATTTGATTAACTCACCAGTTATATATACTATTATGGCGATTGCCGCCATTTCATATGTAGTTGCATCTGCATCTTCTTCGTTGCTGTTGTTGTTGTTGTTATCGATGACGATGTTCTCTTTCACCACGGGTTCCGGTTTGGAATCACTGCATCCCATTTTGTTTAATTTTCAGTTCACTTATTATATATTTTATTCTGGTTTGGAATCACTTATTATATATTTTTCTATAACTTTTTCTTTTATAACTTTTTCTTTCATAACTTTTTCTTTCACTATAGTGAGGTTTTTACCACATTAAATTTTGTAAGCTTTTTTTTTTCATATACTTTTTCATAGTCCTGTCACGGTCGCCATGTGATGATTGTACTTCTCTACATCATCTTTTTATTCTATTCTATTTTTCACAATGAAACAATGCGTACTACACTTTATATTTTCACTTTATATTTATTATAATTTTATAATTAACTTCTTACAATTTCTTAATATAATTTTATATTTTTACCACCTCTTGATTTGGCAGTTACATTATGAATGATTATTTTCTATTTCTTATTTTCTTTTCTACCAAACGTGCTGACAACACGAGTTGGCCTTCTTGTCGAGCATTGCCCCTAATGCTCCTATTACATTTTATATTTTTTTATTAGTTATTTGATATATCAATTGTTTTGCTAATTTTGCATTCTGTATTATATATTTTTATTTATCTTATATTTTATATTTATTTTTTGTTTTTGCTTAATCAACTTAATATTAATTTTAACAGGGTGGTACATACACTACACAGTGAAGAAGGAAACTCAATTCCTTATAGCACCAGAGTATGACCTCATACAAATCATCGGTGCCGCAGCCACTTTTCTTCGAATTGTCTATCTTCCGATTTTCTTTCCATAATAGCGCTTTTAGCGTTCGAATTTTTCGTTTTATAATATCAATTGTTACGTGTCGCTTGATTTTTTAATTTCAATTAACATTAAATTTAATTTTTCATATTTAAATACTTTATTTAAAAAATTAACATTAAGCGGGTCGAACAAACACGGATATTTTTGTAACTCTTGAATTAATTTTAGTGTCTCTTCCCGACTCCAATTCTCACTTGAATCTGACATTATGTATATAATATTTAAAAAAAATATTAATGAAAACTAATAAAGCATTGATGAGGTGAATTTGGGTATTTTCCGGCATGAATTTAGTAGTCGAGTTCTTCACACGGCCAAATCGTCAGGTTTTGTACCGCAGATGCTTGGGTGCTATCTTTCGGATGGTGTCTTCATTTGCAGGTGCAACAATGACGTGACTTACAAGTGGTTTTGTGAGGTAATCTCCAAAATGAAAGTTGTTTGGAGTGGTTGTCAACTATCGGTTGGCGACCCCTCAAAACCACTTCTTTTGCTAACATGGATTCCTGGTCCGCCTGAGGATTCGTGTGTAGTAACCACCAACATAAAGCTGATGAATCCAGCTATTACAATTAAGGGATGGAAGGTAGTCCGCTGCAAACGTGACGCAAATTGCCAATCAATTGTTTTCCGGGTTGACCAGAAATCCTTTGAGAGTATAACTGGTTCCGGTTTGTTGTTGCAGTACGTTCTGGAGAGGATCTCGTTCAAGATTATCTCTGGTCCGTAGATAACATTATTCTCCTTTTGCCCGACTTTATAATGTCGTCCATGATTAGAATAAAACAGATCAACTTGCAACACAGTAAGTCTGCTTCTTTTGAATTGAGGAATTTGCTTTCTGTAATGCATACAGATATTTGCCTAATCCAGGAACCATATCTTCTTGATAATGATGTCTCTGGATTGAACTTATTTAATGGCAGAATCTTCTGTAAGAATTCTGCCAATAAAACTCGAGCGTGCATTTTTATTGGCAATCATATCAATGCAAATCTTATTCACGAGTGCAGCTCGGCCGATGTTACGGCTGTGCTCATTACTCTGATATCCGATAACTCCTGCACTAAACTGGTCATCGCCTCAGTTTATTTGCCGTATGACTCCTCTTCGCCTCCTCCCTCTGAGGAACTCACTAATCTTGTGACATGGTGTAAGAATAAGCATACCCCTTTAGTGATTGGCTGTGATGCTAATGCTAATCACACGATCTGGGGTAGTACGAATATTAACCACAGGGGTTCTTCTCTGCTTAACTATATAAGCTCTTCTGAGCTTGAAATTCTCAATACTGGTTGCGAGCCTACTTTTGTCAACTCTGTACGTCGGGAGGTGATTGACATTAGTCTATGCTCCATGTCCATTATTGATTTAATTTTAGACTGGAGGGTGACGGATGACATCCTCACCTCTGATCACAGGTGTATTTCGTTTAATATTAACCTTAAACGACCGCCTCTTAAACCTTACCGCAATCGGAAACTAACCGATTGGGGTCTTTTCTCTCTCGAGCTAGGTTCTTTACTTGAGCCTCCGAAGGTTATTCGGTCGAGGGAGGACATTGAAGATAAAGCATCGTCACTTGCATTGGCAATTACGATAGCCTTCGAAAACTCGTGTCCTCTAATAACTAATCAAAAGATTCGGAACAAACCTTTCTGGAACTCTGACCTTAAAAAATTAAGGAAATCTACTAGGAAACTGAAGAACAAAGCTAAAAGGTCTAAGCAACAGATTGATTGGGATAACTTCTTGTTAACACAAAAGGATTATAAAAGAAGTTTAAGATCCGCTCAAAGAGCCTCGTGGTTGAAATTCTGCGAGGAAATCAATAGCCTATCTGCTGTCGCTGGACTGAATAAAGCTTTAGCTAAGAACAGTGCGTGTAAACTGAATTCTCTTCGTCTACCGGACGGACAGCTTACCTCTTCCAACAAGGAAATTGGTGAGCTGCTCCTTTCGGCTCATTTTCCTGGTTGTGATATTGTCAACTCGGATGATGTTGCTGCCGAGCTCAATAGGACGTCTGTTGCAAGTCCCGATTGGAGTATGGCTCACAAGCTGATCAATCGTGATGTCTTGCGATGGAGCTTATTTTCCTTCGCATCTTATAAGGCTGGCGGCCCTGATGGTATTTTTCCCGCTGAACTTCAGCAGGGCTTTCCTCTAATTCAGGATCATTTGCTCCACCTTTTTCAAGCGTGTATTGCTTTTAGCACTGTTCCAAGTTCTTGGAGCAGAAGTAGAGTTGTTTTTATCCCGAAAGCTGGTAAGTCCGATTATACGGATCCTAAGTCATTTCGGCCTATTAGTCTATCCTCAACTTTCCTTAAAGCTCTGGAAAGAATTGTCGATAGATTCATTAGAGATCATTTTCTAATCACCTCCCCACTCAGTAACATGCAACATGCTTACAGAGTCGGTAAGTCCTGTGAAACCGCCCTACATGAACTTGTAACCAGGATTGAAAAATCTCTTAATAATAAGGAGTTTCTAGTGGGTACTTTCCTGGATATTGCGGGAGCTTTCGATAGCACTTCGTTTGCTACGATCACTACTGCCTGTACCAATTTTGGTATTGATCGCACCATAATCTTATGGATTGAATCCATGCTCAAGTCTCGCACTGTGGAGGCGGAGCTGGATGGGGTGTTAGTTTCTGTTAAGGTTACCAAAGGCTGTCCTCAGGGAGGTGTGCTCTCACCTCTGCTGTGGCTCTTGGTCATTGACGAGTTACTGGTAAAGCTGCAGCAATCTGGCTACATTGCACAGAGCTACGCTGATGACCTTGTTTTGACAGTCTCAGGCAAACATCTCAGTGTCTTATCCGACCTAACTCAGCATGCCTTAACTATTGTGGAGGCATGGTGTGTTGAAAAGGGTCTTCACGTTAACCCTTCTAAAACTGATTTAATTGTCTTTACAAGGAAGAGGAATACTCTTGAACTATCTGTTCCCTCCCTTTTTGGGAGAACGATCACTAAATGTGACCAGGTCAAGCACCTTGGTGTTGTCCTGGATAGTAAACTTTCCTGGAAGAATCACCTGGATTATAAACTTCAAAAAGCAATTGCCATTTTTTGGCAATGTAGAAGAGCTTTTGGGAAATCGTGGGGTTTAAGCCCTAGGATGCTTTCCTTCATTTATAAATCACTGGTCCTACCGCTACTATCGTACGCTTCTATTGTGTGGTGGCCAGTGGTTAAGCTAAAGGCTTCTGTAGCCAAGCTTAATGGTCTACAAAGTCTGGCTTGCAGAGCCATAACTGGGGCTATGTCATCGACCCCACTTCTTGCTATGGAATCAATTCTTTCGTTGCCTCGATTATGCACCTTTATTTTAGGCTCAGCTTGTTCTGCAGCATATCGTCTGAGGTGCATTGGGGCATGGAATATTTTCGGTTCTATCGTAGGGCATCGACAAATTTTTAAAAATTATTCGTCATGTTTACCAGAAATCGATATGGTTAATGACAGACTACTGCCCGAATTTCATTTCTCTAATCTTTTCTCGGTGGCTTATCCTTCGAGAGATTTGTGGAGTTCGCAGGATTTTATTGATAAATTAGATGAGTCCATAGTCTTTTTTTCTGATGGCTCTCGTTCTAACCTCAGTGCAGGTTTTGGAATCTACTGTGCTTGGACGGATCTGAGACTTTTCGGTAGTCTTGGTTCGCATTGTACTGTTTTTCAGGCGGAACTTATAGCGCTGACACGTAGTGTTATTGAGGCTTTAAATTTTGCTTTTAAAAACAAAAGTATTCTACTTTGTACAGATAGTAAAGCTGTACTTAACTCTTTAAGAAATCCCTTGACTGTTTCTAAACTCGTCAAGGAATGTAAACGTTTCATGAACCTTCTTTGTTCTAACAATAAAGTTACGGTCATGTGGGTACCGGCTCATTGTGACATCGCAGGCAATGAGATCGCGGATTGTTTAGCCAAAGCTGGCTCCCAATTGACTTTTGTTGGTCCTGAACCAGCGGTTCCTGTTTCTTTCAACTACGAGATGAAAGTGATGAAGGACTACGCCTTGAAAGACCTAAGGTCTCAGTGGCTTGAGACTTTTAGTTGTCGTAAGGCGAAGTACTTCATTAAGGAGCCCAATTTGAGGTCAACGAAGTATGCTTTATCTTTAAAAAAGAACCAGTTAAGAATCTTGGTAGCGATTCTTACAGGACATAGTCGTTTTAAAGATCATCTACATCATATGCGGTTAGCTCATGATGTTATTTGCGAGGACTGCCTTGAGGAAGATGATGACTGCCTTCACTTCGTCAGCAGTTGTCCTGCTTTCAGTTCTATACGAATTCAGATATTCAACTTTAGGTCTTTAAATTTAGATCAGTTGTCTTCTCTGCCTTGGTCTAAACTTGTTCGGTTTGCGAAGGCAGCAGTGCGCGTTTGCGAATTGGGATAGAATCCTAGGTTTGCACCATGGGCCTTTCTGGCATTGAGTGCGGAATCCTCGTGGGTTCCAGCCAATTTTAATAATAATAATAATAATAATAAAGCATTTTTAAAAATTATTAAAAAAAAAATTTTTTCGCTTTGATTTTTAGGTTATAATACTTGTGCACGTAAAATATTTTTCTATAATGACAAAAAATTGACGACTTGAAGAATAAACAAAATGGTTTTGAAATATTTTATCCTCGTAGTGGTGCGAGAAATAAGTAGAATCAAAAAATATTTTTGATTAAAAAAGTGATTTAATGAAAATTTGAAATTGTTGTTAACAATAAAACTCTCTTAACCTTACTACAATATATGTATATACGTTTATTTTATGTTGCACAATTTTTAATCTAATTATTTTTCTTAAGCTATTCGATAACGACTGGATAAAATGATATTAAAACAATAAAGTTAAAAATAAATGGAAATATGCATAATTCACAATTTGCTTTCGTTTGCTTTTTCAATATGTATGCTCTGTTGTTGTAAAGATGGCAGGCAAATATTTATCTACATCAATATTTGTCTACATGGTTTTTGTCTTTGATTCATCCGACATTAAATCATCTAGTACTTTTTTGTGGCAGCACTCAAATATTGGTATGTTAACATTCCGCCTCCCTTGACTCGCTGGAGTCAAACATTGGCAGCAAACAAATTTTTATTGGACGTTTATAGATGCCCTTAGATGTTTTTAAGGTAACTACTCTGACTAGCTTATCTTTTCCCGGATGAACATCAATTATTTTGGCTATATGCCAAGTCGGTGGTGGTAGACCGTCCTCTCTTAAAATAACTACATCGTTGATATTGAATCCAGTGTTTGTTTTGTTGTATTTATTAAACTTTTTTAATGTGGTTAAATATTCTTGATACCATTGTTTCCATATATGTTGTACCATACCACTTTTTCTCCATTAAATTGGGTTCCGGCATTAAGGTAAGTGGATGAAATAAAATGTTATTAAAGGGTGTATAACTGGATCTTCTCGTTCATCATCTCTAAATAGTGGTCGTGAATTTAGAATTGCTTCGGTTTGCTTCAGTAATGTGAGTAACTCTTCATAGTTTAAATTGGTTCTACCGATTACTCTACGAATGTGATATTTACAGGATTTCACAGCCGCCTCCCAAAGACCACCAAATGTCGGAGCAGCAGGTGGAATAAAATGCCATTTTGTGCCTTGGTTGGCACCCCAATTAATTATCTCGTCTTTTGCGCGTTCTGAATTTAACAACTCGGCTAGCTCAAGCAGTTGATTGCGAGCCCCTACGAAATTTTTGATCCATTGTCCGAGAATATGTCACTTGAGATCCCACGCACAGATTGAAATCTTTTCAGAGCTGCAATGAAGTTTTCTTTGCTTAAATTGGTTACGTTTGGTTTAAATTTTCGATTCAAACTCCAGCGATTTGACCGTTGTCTGTAATAATTTAATCAACAGAGCAGCATCACACAATTCACATAGATTGTTGACGACAGAGTTGGGCATTGATGGTTTGGCCACTTGGCAACAGCTCATAGTGGATCACACTTAGCTGGTCCCACCAAATGCAGCATGATGTTAGCCCCGTGAATATTCGGCTTTGGTGTAGATGGGCCGGCCTCGCCTTTCTTGACATACGCTTTTTTGCGCTTGGGATTATCGTAATGGATCCATTTTTCATCGCCAGTGACAATACGATACAAAAACGACTTCTTTCTCGCTCGAGCAGCATTTCGGACATGCAAAATCGTATTTCCACGTCTCTTGGCTTCAACTCGTATGGCACCTAATTTCCCATCTTTTGGATGAATACCAAGGCTTTCAAACGTTTGAAAATTGTTGCTTGATCTACTCCCAATGATTCTGCAAGTTCTTCTTGCGTTTGACATGAATCTTGATTGAGTAATGCCTCCAATTCTTCATCCTCAAACTTTTTCGGCTGACCAGGACGCTCTTTGTCTTTGATGTCAAAATCACCACATTTGAAGCGACTAAACCACTCAAAGCACTGCGTTTTTGCAAGAGCATGCTCACCATACAAACGAAACCAAACCAAACCTCCACGTACAAACGATGACTTTCAGCTGCTGTTTTGTTTGCGAAAAAGTGACTCAACAAAACTTCCCGCAAATGCTGTTTTTTTCTCAAATTTGATAAATTTTCCATCGTTGAAATCGGTTGGATGTGCAAGTTATAGTTTCGTTTGAGCAGTCGTGTTAAAAAAAATTATTTTTTAATTAATTTTTTCTTTTTATTTTATTTATTTTATTCAAACTTTTATTTTATAACATATTTATTTATTGTTAACGGTTCGGACTCAAAAAATACTCTAAAATGTATATATCTAATATTTCTCTATATAATAATATTTATTGTCTGTTAAGCAAAAACATTTATTTTTTTATTTAATTGAAATGTCATATAATAATTTTGTAGATTCAGCATTTACGTAAAACGTGTGAAAAGTATATAAAAATGATATACTTGAATATTTTCTTGTTCGTTGACCTATACTGCATATGCCGGTGTTATGTTGCTTTGTCGCCTTGTTGTTGTAATGTCTTGTACAACGGTGAAGTGTAGGGCTGTACCGATATGGCGGTATAAATAGGTACAGAACGTAGCTCCTCCCCCCTAAGAGATGACCTTACAATTTCATTGTTATGGTCATCAAGATTCTCGATGGAATGTGATGTTGTTGTATCCTTGCGAGTTGGCCACATGATTCACTTAGTAGAATACTTGGTGAATAATAGGTATCCGATTATACATGCAAATAGGATACCACCTATGATCCATGTGGTTATTTGGATAGGATACCACCTATGATCCATGTGGTAATTTATGCAGTTTTTTTATGTGAGTGATTGTCCAATTGTTTAATTGTGGGAGATTTATTGGTATGTTTATCTCTTTAGTATTTATTTCGTGAAAAAGTTGTAGGTTGATAATTTCTTCGTAAAATATTGGTGCTGTATTAGTGTAGATGGTGTTATTTATTGATATGGAGCAATTTAACATTTTAATTAATTTTATCCCTTCGTTGTATCTCTGGTTTTGTGGGCCGCATGTCGTAGTGAAATCCATTGGTATCATAGTGTTGATATACAAGTATTGATTGAAGATCTGTGCTATGTTGTCAGGCATTGTAGACTGAACTAGATTGCAATGTGCTGGTTGATTCAATAGAATTTGAGCTACACAGCTGTCCTTGGTTGGTTGAGGGTCATTGTATGGGCAATAATATTGATCTTCGATTTTTTCACATGGTTTGTGCATATATTGGTAAATTTGATCATTAAGGGTTAGGATGTTAAAAGGAATACGTATGGAGTAGGTTTTATTTATGGTAGTTGGTTGCAAATAACATTGTTTGAATAATGATGTGTGAAATTTTGGAATTTCAATTGAGAATATAATTAACGATTGATTATAATAAGCTTTTAGATGTAGTAATTCATAGATGTTATGTTCAGAGTGAACATGTATAGTTTGTGATTGCAATTGATCATCAACGAATATCAATTCTTTTTTATTTAGTAAATGGTGTGATATGATTTGAAGTTTTGCATGTGTGATTGTATCTAGAATATTATCTAAATGGTTTTGTAATTGATCTATCATGTATGAGATATGAAGAATATATTGTTCGAATGATGCTATTTCTAACATATCTTGAGTTGCATTCTTATATAATTCTAATTGTTTGTTAATTTGTACTGCGGATTCATTTAGGATTTCCTTAATTTCGTTGAATCTGTTAATCATCTGTGTATTAATACTAACTTGTCCATTGATCTTGTGTGTCAGAATTTCTTGGTTTAAGTTGATGTTCGAAATTGCTTCGCTGATTTCTTTATAATCATTTTGGTCTAAATTACCTGTGATACCTTTAATGACTGATCCTAATCCGTCTATTAGTCCTCGTTTGTTACGTTTGGTATAGGATTTTACAATGGCTCTAGGTTTAAGGTGTTTTAGGGTGGTAAATAGTTGAGAAGTTTGTTCTGATAATATTCTAATTCTTTGATTATAAAAACGATGTAAATTATCGTTTTTTTCTGTAATTTCGATTATTTTATTTACGTTTAATTTTATTTTTGAAATTAATGGATCATATGTCGTGAGATTAATTATATGTAGAAGTCGTTCGTAACCTGTTATAACTCGAGCGTTTCCTAGTTGGATAGGTATTATTCCGTTGTTATTGTCATAGTCCGTTATCAACATCTGTTGACCCTGGGTTTTCATTAACCTGTAATGAGCGTTTGATTTTATTTTTGTGAATACGTTTGTTTTTTGTATTGGTTATGGTGACTGTATTATTTTTTAGAACTTGGTGTTTAATATACGGGGGTTGAACTTTATTTCTTCTATTTGTTCTTTCGTATATGATGTTATTCGGTTCAAATTGAATAGGGTCTTTCCTAGTTTTATTGAGACGTTCGATTACTTTAATTTTTGCGTTATGGTTTTTCTGATAAATAAGGTTACACAACTTCTTATAATTCTCATTTTGTTGTTTAATGTAATCATCTAATGGTAGTTCTGTATTTACGGGAAATATTTCTTCAACTTGGTAATGACCGTTTTCTTAGTTCCATGGGTGTGAAGTTGGTCGAGGAATGGATGGTATGGTTATATACTACTAGAACGTCGGTCATTAGTTCGTCAGGTCTTTTATTTGGAGATTTTGAGATTAATACTCGATAAATTTCGATCAATGTTGAATGGAAACGTTCAACTGGGGAGTTACCTGTTGAACTTTTGGGGGTAGTAAAGTGTAGTAGAATATTGTGAGTTTTACATAAATCTTTAAATGTATTATTATTGAATTCTGTCCCTCGGTCCGTGACAATTTTGCTTGGGATTCCGTGAATTGATATATATGTAGTCATTAATCGGGCAGTTTCTGTTCCACTAGTGTCATTTAATTGAAATATTGTTCCATATTTCGTAAATTTATCTAGGATTGTAAGGAATTTATGATTTTGAATAAAAAATATATCTAAATGAATTATCTCCAAAGGTTTTGACGGGGTCTCTGTAATTTCGAATTTTGTATCATGTTTCTGTCTGTCGTATTTAATTGTCAAGCATATATCGCATTTATTAATGTATTTTTGAATTAGGTTTTTTAGTTTTGGAAAATAGTATGTTCGTCTGATTTGATTATAGTTTTCCAGAGTGCCGCGATGTCCGTAATTGTCGTGTGTATCTTGAATTATTTGGGTTTGTCGTGTGGGGTCTTCAATGTCTTCTAACATTGTCGTACATCTTACGAGTTTGAATTTGCTTCCTTTATATTTTGAGCCAAATAGTTTATTGAGTATCATGTATGTATCATAATTACAGGCTATTCCAATTAGCTGGTTTGGCTGAAAGTATTCCGTGATTATTGTTTCCAATATTTGTTCTGTGAATTGTTTTGATGTAATTGTGTAACGATTTTTTGATGAGAATAGAGTTTTAACTTCTAGAATAAAGTCTTCGATAACATCTCCGTGTGGTTTCAAAATGAATTGTGTCTTGAACTCATTCAAGTGAGTGGTTGTGGTGGGTATAGTATCTTTCTGGTGGTTATCCGAAATTGATACAGGTTCGTTAGAAATAGATGATGAGGATGTGTTGGAAGTATTCACTTCAATGTTGGGTTCTATACGAGATAGGGCGTCTGCGTTTGAATTCAAAGTTCCCTTTTTATAACTGATCTCGTAATCGTACTCTTCTAATTTGAGGCGCCAACGAATTAATTTTGAATTAGGCTCTTTCAGATTGAAAAGCCATGTAAGGGGTTTATGGTCTGTAATTATTTTAAACTTTCGACCGAATAAGTAAGGCCGGAAATATTTACATGACCAAACTATAGCAAGAAGCTCTTTTTCAATTGTGCTATAATTCTGTTCTGTTTGGGTAAGGGTACGTGAAGCGTAACAAATTGGTTTATCTAATCCGATTTGTCCTTGGGATAATACTGCACCGAGTGCGAAATTACTGGCATCAGTAGTAAGGATGAATTCCTTACTGAAATCAGGATATTGCAAGATCGAATTACTGCACAACAATTCTTTACATCTGTTGCAGCAGTTGATGTAAGCTTCGTCTAACACAATATTCTTATCTTTCCTTAAACATGATGTGAGAGGTTTTGTTAGGTCAGCAAAGTTTTTAATAAATTTACGATAGTAACCGATTAAGCCTAAAAAGCTTTTGATTTGTTTTTCAGTACGAGGAATTGGAAATTCCTGAACTGCTTTTACTTTGTTAGGATTCGGTTTAACACCGTCTTGTGACACTATATGACCTAAGAAAGCTAATTCCTTGTGGAGGAATTCACTCTTATCGAGTTGAACTTTGAGGTTTGCTTTTCTTAGCCTATTGAATACGGTTTTCAGACTTTGAATGTGTTCCTGAAGGGAAGTACTGAATACGATTATATCATCCATATAACATAAGCATGTTCTGCCTTGAAGATCTTGTAGAACGTTATCCATCACACGCTGAAATGTGGATGGTGCATTTTTAAGTCCAAAGGGCGTTCTGATATACTCATAATGCCCAAAATCGACGGTAAAAATGCTGTCTTCTCTGTATCCTTAGGGTTCACTTCTACTTGGTGGAACCCACTTGCAAGATCTAACGTCGAAAAGTACATATATTTCCCGAGTTTGTCTAGTATCTCAGTGATGTTAGGCAATGGATATCGATCTTCTATCGCCTGCTCATTGAGTTTCCGATAGTCAACCACTAATCGCCATTTTTGCTTGCCAGTGGCATAACTTTTTTTTGGGACAATCCAAATAGGACTACTCCAAGGTGAGTAACTTGGACGAATGATACCTTCTTGTAGCATTTTATCTATTTGTTGGGCTACTTCGTCCTTGTGAGGATATCGATATGACTTTGTGAATATTGGTTTGTCATTTTTTAGATCGATACTGTGTTTTACATTGTTAGTAAAGCTTAGGCGTTGAGTTTCCCTTTTAAAAATAGATTCGTATTCTACACATAGATTTGCAATTCCTCTTGATTAAGGTGAGAAGTTCGAATTAACTTTCGGATGTCTTGATCGGTAGTTAGAGAGTCAGAACGTATTGACGAATGATTAACCTCGATTTGATAATTTTCAGAGCGTTCCACTTTGATCGGTTGCTCGAATAAGGCACTTTGCTGCTCGTTTGAGAAGTTGATAATCTCTACAATTGCATGCCAATTGTGAGAGGTATACAATCCTTCTGGGATTATCATATGTTCATTAACTTGTATAGGTTTGATGTAGATTTCTCCGTTTTCTACATCGACAGGTACTTTAATTACCATTTTGTTCCTAGGTGGTATATTATAGACAGGGGATTCATAGTTTGGTTTATAGAGTAAGGGTATTTTAACTTTATCCGTTTGTAAAGTAGAGTTTGAAAAATCCAATTTAATTCCAAGTAGTTTAATTATGTCTAGACCAATAAGTCCGTTGAAATAGTTATGAAATTTAAAAAGTAGGAATTTCATTGGTTCTTTTGTTTTGAATTCTTTAAACCCTGGAACTTTAACTTGATCCGTTAAGGAATGTTCTTTAAATAGTGTTTTAACTTTGATGGGATTGATTTTTTGAATTTTGCTGGGAATAATAAATTTTGGATCAATGAAGCTCTGATTAGCTCCGGTATCGATTAGAAATTTTAATTTAGTTTTCGGATTGACTTGTATATTAATATATGGTAAGGGGCTGACTGTTTGGTGTGAATTAATGTTTAAGTATCCGATTGGTTCTCCGAGGCATCTGCCAGAAAAACCGATTCATCTACTTCTGCATTTGAGGTAGGTATTTGATCATGAATCTCTTCTAAATTTGGAACATAGTCTGTACAATTATGTGAATTATCTTCATACATATATGGTTCGGATTCGTATGGAAATTGAGAGTTACTATACTCGTCGGAACTGTATTGATATTGTTGATTTTCTAAATTATGTAATTCTCTTGATTGAAATTTTGGAGATGTTGAAGGGCGGAAATTATAAGTTGGAAGGTTAGGCGTAAACCGTGTAGGTTGCCTGTATCCGTTTGTATTGACGAGGTGTCCATTGGCCCGTGCCTGTTATTCCGTGAAAGAATTGGTGTTGGTCTTGAGTTGTTGTGGAATTAATTCCTATTAAATGGTTGATTGTGGAAAGGTTGGTTTCTATTCAAAGATAGTGAATTTGAATCTTGTTGACCTGGAGGTCGATTAAATGGTTTGTGATTATAATAGATGTTGTTTGAACTCAAGGGTTTCTGTATGGAATGTTATATTGGCTTTGGGGAATGAGTTGGTGATTAAATCTAGGTTTGAATATCGGTTGTGGTTTATTCGTACTTGTTGATTGAATAAACATACTTGGTTTTTTTTATATAGAACATATTTTGTTCTCGCAAACATAGATTTAAAGCATCTGATATCGTACTGGGATTTCTAGCCCTGATTAAGGATCCCATTGGTTCCCTTATTCCAGCCAAAAATGTTGAAAGACACATCTCACGATATAATAATGTATCTTTCGTGCTTTTCACAATCGCTTGAGCGTTACTAATTCTAACATGATTTACGATGGTTCATTGAATCTCTATAATCCTACTATAGAATTTTTCAATCGTATCTGTACCCTGATAGATCGTGTGTAAGTCACGTATTAACGAAGTCTCATTATGTTTGTCTGAATAATGAGTAGTCAGGTTGGCTTTGATATCTTGCCAGTCGACTGTAAGGTCATATGCCGCCAGCACTTCGTCTGCTTCATCTGTAATTTTTTTACCGATTCACATTGATCCACAATTTCATCCACATTTGAAATGAAATCGTGTAGTGTGTGTCTAGACCCATTGAATCTTGGTAGATCCTTTATGGAGTCTGGTAGTTTCATTGCTAGTATTACAGCATTTAATTTATCAATGTCTTCTTCGAAAACCATTTTTTCTATTTCTAAAATTTTTTTTTCTGAATCTATAGATAAATTTTGAATTGAATTTACTAATGTGTCCACTTCGGACATTACGAATTGATATTACGAGTTTAATCAAAAGTTTTTATGTAAAATATTTATTTAACGTTATTTCGTATATATGTAGAGTGAACCGTGAATTTTATTATAATGAATAATTTATGAATTATTATTTTCAATTATATATTCAATTGAACTTTTAATTTCAAATTTATAATGTTTCAATTTAATTTTTGATTTTATTTAATTAATTTATTTATTAATTTTTTATAAAGAATATTTTCTTTTTAAATTTATTTTTTATTTTTTTTTAACTAATTTTAAAAAATTTGATAAGCCGTCAAATTTCTTAAAATATTCTTCATTAACCGTGAAGATATGAGAGATTTTTTGTTTTTTTTTTGGATAAAAAAAAATAGGAAATGATCAATGCAATATAGTCACTTACCAAGTCCCCGTTATGATTAGTAGGTAGCAGTAGCTGTGGTTCTCGTGCATAGCTGATTCTGGATATCACTTGTGTTCTTTTTTTTTTTTTTTTTTACTGAAGTTTGTATTTTAATTAATTATGGAGCACGGCACAATAATCTGATAAGCCGTCAGATTAGTTATATACGCCCGTGTCAAACTCACAATTAATCACTTTGTCCAAAACTCACTTTATCACTTAAACTCAATTGTACTTGCTCTTGGATTTACTGAAAAAATTACGCCAGTTATAGTTTCGTTTGAGCAGTCGTGTTAAAAAAAATTATTTTTTAATGTTTTTTCTTTTTATTTTATTTATTTTATTCAAACTTTTATTTTATAACATATTTATTTATTGTTAACGGTTCGGACTCAAAAAATACTCTAAAATGTATATATTTAATATTTCTCTATATAATAATATTTATTGTCTGTTAAGCAAAAACATTTATTTTTTTTATTTAATTGAAATGTAATATAATAATTTTGTAGATTCAGCATTTACGTAAAACGTGTGAAAAGTATATAAAAATGATATACTTGAATATTTTCTTGTTCGTTGACCTATACTGCATATGCCGGTGTTATGTTGCTTTGTCGCCTTGTTGTTGTAATGTTTTGTACAACGGTGAAGTGTAGGGCTGTACCGATATGGCGGTATTAATAGGTACAGAACGTAACTCGTGTTCTGAATTTAACAACTCGGCTAGCTCAAGCAGTTGATTGCAAGCCCCTACGAAATTTGATCCATTGTCCGAGAATATGTCACTTGAGATCCCACGCACAGATTGAAATCTTTTCAGAGCTGCAATGAAGTTTTCTTTGCTTAAATTGGTTACGTTTGCTTTAAATTTTCGATTCAAACTCCAGCGATTTGACCGTTGTCTGTAATAATTTAATCAACAGAGCAGCATCGCACATTTCAAGCTTGGGTATAGTAATAGTTTTAATAGGCGCTACCCTTGATTTCGCTGCTATCAATGTCACCTTCACGTTCGGGAACACTATTCTTGCATACAGTACAGCTGCATATGCATCCTTTGATGCATCGGAGAACCCGTATATTTCGATTGTGTTTGACGTGTATAGCTATCGTGTTATCTCCAATTCTTGAATTAGATTTAGTTCTCGTCTAAAGTTTAGCCAGATATGGAGGATCCTTTCTGGGAGCTTGTCATCCCATCCAAGTTTTTCCAACCAAAGTTGTTGGAACAAAATTTTTATGGTCACAGTTACGAGTGTCAGACAACCCATAGGATCGAAAAGCCTTGAGGCTTCAGAAAGTAACTGTCGTTTGGTTGTATTGCAGCTTTCCGGCATATCCACCTTAAATTTGAAAACATCACGTGGGTGATGGGTGTATGCATTAAAAACCGGAATTTTTTAATGAAATTTGAGCCTTTATTTTGGAAAAATGTTACAAGATTTTTTATTAAAAATATTGCCCATCGCTACCCACTACTTTTTCCCATCTTTCTGGCAATTTATAGATTCCATCCCAGAAAAACTGCGCCGGCTTGGCGGCCAAACACGAATCCAGCCAATTTTCGATACCTTGAACTGAAGTGAAGCGTATTCTTAATAGGGCATTCTGCATGGATCGAAATAGGTGGTAGTCGGAAGGTCTGGGCTATAAGGCGGGTGAGGCAGAATTTCCCATCCGTTATTCTCCAGGTAATTTTTGACCGGCACCGCAATATGTGACCGAGCGTTATCGTGGTGGAAAATGATTGACTCGTGTCTGGTCGCATACGTTGGCCGCTCTGGCTGGATTTTCTGCTTCAATCGGATCAATTGTTGACGATAGAGTTGGGCATTGATTGTTTGGCCACTTGGCAACAGCTCATAGTGGATCACACTTAGCTAGTCCCACCAAATGCAGCATGACGTTAGCCCCGTGAATATTCGGCTTTGGTGTAGATGGGCCGGCCTCGCCTTTCTTGACATACGCTTTTTTGCGCTTGGGATTATCGTAATGGATCCATTTTTCATCGCCAGTGACAATACGATGCAAAAACGACTTCTTTTTGTAGCGCTCGAGCAGCATTTCGGACATGCAAAATCGTATTTCCACGTCTCTTGGCTTCAACTCGTATGGCACCCAATTTCCCATCTTTTGGATGAATCCCAAGGCTTTCAAACGTCTGGAAATTGTTGCTTGATCAACTCCCAATGATTCTGCAAATTCTTCTTGCGTTTGACATTTATCTTGATCGAGTAGTGCCTCCAATTCTTCATCCTCAAACTTTTTCGGCTGACCAGGACGCTCTTTGTCTTTGATGTCAAAATCACCACATTTGAAGCGACTAAACCACTCAAAGCACTGTTTTTGCAAGAGCATCCTCAAACCAAACCAAACCTCCACGAGGAAACGATGACTTTCAGCTGCTGTTTTGTTTGCGAAAAAGTTACTCAACAAAACTTCCCGCAAATGCTGTTCTTTTCTCAAATTTGATAAATTTTCCATCGTTGAAATCGGTTGGATGTGCACAATCAAAACAAAACTTTTAGCTGATTTTGACAGGTATTGAGTAGAGCTTTCAAATGACATAGATGTCATTGATGTACTATTACGCATAAACAAGTAATGACATCTAGTATCAAATTCCGGTTTTTAATGCATATCCCCAATTGATAATATACTCCTAAAATTGCAATCATTTTAGTGCCATTGGAAATTTCATGCAATGAAAGACTCTGTTGATCTTCAGGTAAATTTTTTAACAAATCCGGATGATTAGCTGACCACTTCCTAAGTTTAAGATGGGCAGACTCTAGAATTTTTACAACTTCAGATTGTAAGGTTAATGCTTCAACCAAACTGTCTGCACCGGACATCAGGTCATCTACATAAAAATTCCTTCCAATGATTTTGGCTGATTTTGGAAAGCTATGCTTGCACTGATTCGCTAGATATTTAAGTGCGTACGTGGATAAAAATGGAGCGCACGAAGTTCCATAAGTTACGGTCAATAATCTGAAGTACCGTAATGATTCTTCAGGTGACTCTCTCCACAGTATCCTCTGGTAATCGGCATCCGCACTTGTGATCTTAATCTGCCGAAACATCTCTATATCGGCTGAGAATACGTATTTATGTTTCCGGAATCGCATTAATATTTCGAATAAGGTTTGTTGTACAGTAGGACCAGTCTCGTCGTAGTACTCGATTCGTTTAATACTCCATGATGTGGTAAATAAAACACTTGCTCTGATGTCTTGTGTAAGTCTTGCTCTGGTACAGGTTTCATATGTCCCAATTGAATATACTCCCTCATAAATTGAGTGTATTGACTGCGGAATTCCTGGTTTCTTATCAGTTTCTTCTCTAATGCATAAAACCGATACGTACCTTGTTTCAAGGAATTGCCCAAGGTTGGTAGGTTTTGCTTGAATGGGAGAGTTAGCACTAATTGCCCGTTATGATCCCTTTTTTATTCGTTTCAAAAATATCTATGCATTGTAACTCATCCTTCGAATAGATTGGAGCTGGCGGTATTTCCTCGATCTCCCAAAAACATCTCAAAGATTCGTCAATATTAATCTCACTGCAGACACTTAAAAGGGGTCGTAGCGCAGGTTCATTTTACTCCTGTTCACACATTCCGGCTATTATCCAGCCGAATTTGGAATTTTGTGCTACAACATTATTTGCTTGATTTGTAATTTTTCCATTTTCAAGTATATTGAAAAAATGATCGCAACACAATCGGTTGTCGATAGGTCCTCGTTTATTAAATGTGGGGTCAGTCAAAGGTAGGGAATCAACCAATTCAGGTGGCCTTTTAAAGGAAGCTGGAAGATTTGATGTGATATTCGATACTATTAATGCGGCCACTTCTACGATAAATAATTTATTTATTCTTGACCTTAATTCGATCCTTGAGACAGCCCGTGAACTTCCGGCCTTCGTTCCATTTATTGTTTCGATTATGATCCTTGAATTTATTCTAGAAAGACCAAATGCATAAACGCATGATTCTGTGATAAAGGATCTCGTTGATGCGGAATCAAGTAAGCCTCTGACCTCTCACCACTTGTTCATATTATCTTTTACTTGAAAAACTATAGTTGGAAGTGTTGCATTTGCAAATTGTACGATGGAAGCCATTACTCATTTTGATCTGGTTCTGAGCAGGAAATATTAGCGCTAGTAACTGGTTCAACGTTCGAATTATTACTCGTAGTAGAACTAGAGCCCTCAATGGTATTGGAATGAACTAAAGTGTTATGCTTTTTATGGCATAATTTACATCTTCGTTTGGTTCTACATTGATAAACGGTGTGATCGCCTAAACAATTAAAACATTTTTCTTTAGTTTTGACATATCCTCTACGTTCCGCGTTACTCATTGCAGTAAATGGACATTCAATCTATGAGTTAAACCTGCACAAAGTGCCCATGAAATTACTGAGGACGAGACATGGAGGGTTTGAATAGGCTTTTGATTCTGGTGCTTAAATACCGTTTTATTTTCTACGGGTGCTTCAACTAGCGAATCCATTCTTCGAATTAAAAAATCCAAAAATGAATGGAGTGGTGGAAAATCTTCGACTGCTGTTTCATATTTCCAAAGCCTTTGTGATTCCGCTTCCTTCCCCAGGGACTTCAAACCTCGAATGACTTCATCGAGATTGTCGTGTATCGAAGCTATTGTTGAGGAGTTGATCTTGGTTATTTTTGGATGCTCAAATAATGACTTGATATATGATTCGACAATTGACCTTTTTTTATCATAGCGTTTCACTAACCGCTGAAATGCCTCGATATAACTTGCATCATCAACTCTCGGATGCCTTATGAGATTATATGCATTTCCTTTCAGTAACCCTTTTAAATATTTAAATTTTTGAGCAGGTGAGAGTGTTACGTTTTCATGTACCGTAAGGTGAATATATCATAAAATGATTCCCAATCTGCTAAATTTGAAGTCGTAAGTAGCATTTACAACATTTGTACCGTTCAGGGTTTGATCAAGATTAGCTGTGTTGACTGTATCTGAGTGTTTTCTTAACAGCATTTGTATTTTTGGAATGATATGATAGTATTGATCATCTATCACGTCCATTTCGGAGACTACCATTGAATCACTTCCAAACATAGCATCTTCCACCTCAACGAACTCGCTATAAAGTATATTCACCCTATCAAGACGTACCTTAAGTTCATCGTAACCATATTCTTCACCATGTGCGTTAACATTATTTACGAGTTTAGTCAACTGTCCTTTTATAATTGCTCTTCTTTTAGTAAAGGCCTCCATTAAAATTAAATAACCTTGCACAAAATAACGGAGTTGCTAGTTTCGTTTAACTAATTTATACTGTTTAATTTATTAAAAAATATATCAATGTTTGAGGGTACTTATCGACTGTAGAATAATTTTCTGGAGTCCCACGTGGCCGGTAATTGGTATCTTGGTAAATTTCCACAATGTCGCTCGTTCAGTTTTATTATTTTACAGGTTAACTTGTTGGTAAGTTGAGGTAATCCTGCCTAATGTTGGAATCAATCCTACGTCGTCCAATTTAGTAATTGAAGAATTAGGTAAGGAATCCACTGAGTTAGCCTGCTGTGCACGTGCCTGATATTATAATCAATCCCACGTTGCTCAATTTCAAAAATCGCCGTCTTTTTAGTATCCGGCTCGAAGGACTAAATGAATTAATGAAAAATCGAAATTGTTGTTAACAATTAAACTCTCTTAACCTTACTACAATATACGTTTATTTTATTTAGCACAGTTTTTATTCTAATTATTTTTCTTTGGTTATTCGATAACGACTGGATAAAATAACATTAAAACAATAAACTTAAAATTAATGGAAATATGCACAATTTGCTTTCGTTCGCTTTTTCAATAGAAGTTGTAAAAATGGCAGGCAAGTATTTATCTACATCAATATTTTTCTACATGGTGTATGTCTTTGATTCATCCGACATTAAATCATCTTGTACTTTTTTGTGCCAGCACTCAAATATTGGTATGTTAACAAAAAGAATTAAAGATTTCCCCGCCGCAGTTTGATGGTGAAGAGGAAGGAAACGAAGAAAGAATCAAGAGCAAAGAATTAAAGTGTGGAACTGCACCTTGTATTTAATATGTTGCATTGGTGTTGTTGTTATTCTGCTGGAATTGTGGCCTTAATCATAGGCTTAAATCTGTCCGGTTAACCAGCTAACATATACATATGTACCAGTCCATTCCTCAGAAATATCAAATTTAATGTCATTCAACATTTGTGTTGTAGTTTCAATTGTTCCTATGTAATCTTCAATGGATTTACTCTCAACCAACCTTGTTGTGATTAATTTTCTCATTAATGCTACTGGTTGAGACAATCTATCATCTTGAAAAACTGATTTCAGTTTACCCACAGTTTATTTCTGTTTGTTTAGATGTGTCAAGACAAAACCGTCTATAGATACAAGCCAAAACATATTCAAATTTCAAAACTATTAAATTTTTTTGCCCCACACGCAATAGTATGTGTATGTATATGAAAATACAAATATCGTATATAGGAGAAATAATTTAGAAATTGTAACCCATACTAATTGAATTCATTATTTTATATGAGCGAGAATATTCGGTTTTTACGAAAGATGAATAAACGTAATCACGACAAACAAAATTACAACAACACAAACTATCTATTTCATAAAATTAAATTCTATTTCGTGAATATTTTTGTGTACATAAAATGTTCAAAATAAATGCTCCAAGGTCAAAGCTCAAAATATATAAATAAGAACACCGCAATAATTATTATTAAATCAAATTAAATTAATTTTATTGGTTTTATTATTATATTTAAATTATAAGCACAATCATATACATAATTTAAATTTAAATTAAACAAAAAACAAACAAAAACTGAAGCCAAAAAATTTTCTAACCTTAAAATGTACTTACACAAAAAAAAATTGAATTTTGACAACCAACATGTAACAGTGTCGGTGTCGTGGATTTACACGAAGCAAAATAAATTGTATCAATTTACATCAAAACCGTCTAAAGATCTATAGACGGTTTTGATTTACACTCATACCCCGCCTATCGTCTTTAATTGGTTCCGAGAAATCACGACGTTAGGCGAAACAACGTTATGAGGGGTAAACGAATTTTAATTATTTTAATTATTAATTATTTACGAAATATTCTTTGAACCATTTCTGAAACAAGAGTTTTGTCATCTAGGCCTTCTTATTCGCCTTCCATTGCACCCGGCAATTTATTTTTATCAATATTTTTGACCGCTCTGGGATTCGCAGATCTGTAAACCAACATTGGTTTTAATTTAAAATCTCCTACTGCGTTACCACCCAATAATAACGTAAGTCTGTCCTTAGTCGCTTTGTGTCCTGGCATCGATTTTTCAGCTCTCAACGGCATCTTTTTCGAAAATAACCCCGTCTCATCCACATTGAACTCTTGTTGAGCTGTGTAACCACCATCTGCTACAATTGCTTTAAATATGTGCAAAAATTCAGTCGCTGCTTCTGTATCGGCACTTGCTGCTTCTCCCATCAATTTTACATTATGGATTCCTGATCGTTTCTTAAAACGGTCGAACCAACCACGACTACCAGAGAACGTTTCAGATGTTGAAGACTCACCACCATCTTTTTTTAAATCGTTATATAATTTTAACGCCTTTTGTTGAATGAGCATTTGACTCAAAGGCATACAATGGTGGGTTTGATCTTCGATCCACATGATCAATAATTTTTCCATTTTAACAATTAAGTTACTTCTTGGTTTATTACCTTTAAACTCCATCGGGATTGCATCCATCACATATTTTTGATATTTTTCTTTGCTTTTGAGAATTGTCCTTATTGTTGTAGGTGGAACTGAAAGATAATTAGCTATATCAGATGCCCGTTCACCACTTTCTAATCTAGACTAGGTTTGTGCCATTGTAATAGGCTTTTAATTGTAGAATATAATACACCTGTTCTTGAGATTTTAGAAAAACTCTATTTTGGTTTAATTCCTTGATATTACGTTAATTTTTGAGAACGTTATTATCTCGTGTACTTCTTGAGCTCGTTCTGTTAGAGTTAGTATGTTGTCTTTTATTAATTCGAATATACTCTGAAACGTGGAGTTGGTTTGTGATTGGTTCAAAAATGACCATTCTGTTTTTAGAATTCCGTTTACGATGGTAGTTAAGTTATTTACTGTTCCTGTTATTTGTTCAAATCTTTTAATTATCTGTTCGTTTAACTATATTTACTCGTTAAGTTTATTTACTACTTTGTACTGACCTTTTTCGTTTACTTTAGTATGTTTTCGTAGATCGTCGTAATCGTTTTGATCTAAATTTCCCGTGATTGCTTTTATTAAACTACCCAGAGGATCGAAGATTCTTCTCATCGAACGCTTGGTCGCTTGAGGTAAGGTAGGCATTACGTTGTCGATTGATCTTTTTAGATCAATTATTTTTCTTTTGATGTTTATTTAGTAAATCTTGTAACTCGATAGTAGTTATGATGGGGCTTGTAGTGGGAAAATTTCTGAAAGCGTGGAAAAATATTAAAATTCTAGGAAAAACAGACAAGAAATAAACCCAATGCGGGGTATTTAAAAATTTAAAGATTTATGTTTTTTGTGTGTTAAAGGGTTAAAATAAAAAATGTAATTTGAGACTGCCGATAAGACATATTAATATTGTATCTTCGATCCATAACTCAATGCGGGGTATTATTTTTATAGTGATGTAAAATTTAAAGGTTTGTGTTTTTTTTGTGTTGTGAAGGGTTTTTAATATTAGATCGTATGTAATAGAGATTTTTGTTGTAATTTCATTTTTGTTTTTGGAAAAAATATTAATGTACACATCATAACAACAACAAATCTGCTGGGTGAAAATTGAAAGTGATATAATATAATGCCGGATAACAATTTGAAAATTTGGTATTGTAAAATAACCAATGTGGGACTGAAGGACCGTACGGTTTTCCCTCAGACAATGTATTCCTCAAATACAACCAAAACACGGTGTTATGGAACACGTTGGGCGGTCCCACTAATCGGAACACGAAAAGATAATGTATATTATTACAGTCCACTTGCTGAAAAAGAGTAAGTAAATTGACCGAACTTTTTATCATAAACGTATTTAAAATTGACCGACCGGTCTTGTCCAATAATAACGATTTTGACAGGCCGCATTTTGGTTGAAAACTATATAAAGAAACCGTACTTGGGAATATCTATTATTATTATTATTATTATTAAAATTGGCTGGAACCCACAAGGATTCCGCACTCAATGCCACAAAGGCCCATGGTGCAAACCCAGGATTCTATCCCAATTCGCAAACGCGCACTGCTGCCTTCGCAAACTGAACAAGTTTAGACCAAGGCAGAGAGGACAACTGATCTAAATTCAAAGACCTAAAGTTGAATACCCGAACTCGTATAGAACTGAACGCAGGACAACTGCACACGAAGTGGAGGGAGTCATCATCCTCCTCAAGGCAGTCCTCGCAAATAACATCATGAGCTAAGCGCATACGATGTAGATGATCTTTAAAACGGCCATGTCCCGTAAGAATCGCTACCAAGACTCTTAACTGGCTCTTTTTTAAAGATAAAGCATACTTCGTGGACCTCAAATTGGGCTCCACAATGAAGTATTTCGCCTTACGACAACCAAAAGTCGCAAGCCACTGAGACCTTAAGTCTTTCAAAGCGTAATCCTTAATAACTTTCTTCCCGTAGTTGAAAGATATAGGAGTAGCTGGTTCAGGACCAATTAAAGTTGATTGGGAGCCAGCTTTGGCTAAACAATCCGCGATCTCATTGCCTATGATGTCACAATGAGCCGGAACCCACATGACCGTAACTTTATTGTTAGAACAAAGAAGGTTCATGAATTGTTTGCATTCCCTGACGAGTTTGGAAACAGTCAAGGGATTTCTTAAAGAGTTAAGTACAGCTTTACTATCTGTACACAGTAGAATACTTTTGTTTTTAACAGCAAAATTCAAAGCCTCAATAACACTACGTGTCAGCGCTATTAGTTCCGCCTGAAAAACAGTACAATGCGAACCAAGACTACCGCAAAGTCTCAGATCCGTCCAAGGACAGTAGATTCCAAAGCCTGCACTGAGGTTAGAACGAGAGCCATCGGAATAAATGACAATGGACTCATCTAATTTATTGAGAAAAACATGCGAACTCCACAAATCTCTCGAGGGATAAGCCACCGAGAAAAGATTTGAGAAATGGAATTCGGGTAGTAGTCTGTCGTTAACCATATCGATCTCTGGTAAACATGAAGAATAATTACTAAAAATTTGTCGATGTCCCACGATAGAACCGAATTGATTCCATGCCCCAATGCACCTCAGACGATAAGCTGCAGAACAGGCTGTTCCTAGAATAAAGGTGCGTAACTGAGGCAAGGAAAGAATGGATTCCATAGCGAGAAGTGGAGTCGAGGACATAGCCCCCGTAATGGCTCTGCAAGCAAGGTTTTGTAGGCCATTAAGCTTGGCTACAGAAACCCTCAGGTCAACTACTGGCCACCACACTATAGAGGCATACGATAGTAGCGGTAGGACCAGTGATTTATAGATAAAAGAAAGCATCCTAGGGCTTAAGCCCCAGGATTTCCCAAAAGCTCTTCTACATTGCCAAAAAATGGCAGTAGCTTTTTGAAGCTTGTAGTCCAGGTGATTCTTCCAGGAAAGTTTACTATCCAGGATAACACCAAGGTGCTTGACGTGGTCACATTTTGTGATCGTTCTCCCAAAAAGGGAGGGAACAGAAAATTCAAGAGTATTCCTCTTCTTTGTAAAGACAATTAAATCAGTTTTAGAAGGGTTGACGTGAAGACCCTTCTCAACACACCATGCCTCCACAATAGTCAAAGCATGTTGAGTTAGGTCGGATAAAACACTGAGATGTTTGCCTGAGACTGACAGAACAAGATCATCAGCGTAGCTCTGAGCAATGTAGCCAGATTGCTGCAGTTTCACAAGCAATTCGTCAATGACCAAAAGCCACAGCAGAGGTGAGAGCACACCTCCCTGAGGACAGCCTTTGGTGACCTTAACAGAAACTAACACACCATCCAGCTCCGCCTCCACAGTGCGAGACTTAAGCATGGATTCAATCCATAGGATAATGGTGCGATCAATACCAAAATTGGTACAGGCAGTAGTGATCGTAGCAAACGAAGTGCTATCGAAAGCTCCCGCAATATCCAGGAAAGTACCCACAAGAAACTCTTTATTATAAAGGGATTTTTCAATCCTGATTACAAGTTCATGTAGGGCGGTTTCACAGGACTTACCGACTCTATAAGCATGCTGCATGTTACTGAGTGGGGATGTGATTAGAAAATGATCTCTAATGAATCTATCGACAATTCTTTCTAGAGCTTTAAGAAAAGTTGAGGATAGACTAATAGGCCGAAAGGACTTAGGATCCGTATAATCGGACTTACCAGCTTTCGGGATAAAAACAACTCTACTTCTGCTCCAAGAATTTGGAACAGTGCTAAAAGCAATGCACGCTTGAAAAAGGTGGAGCAAATGATCCTGAATTTGAGGAAAACCCCGCTGTAGTTCAGCAGGAAAGATACCATCAGGACCGCCAGCCTTATAAGATGCAAAGGAAAATAGGCTCCATCGCAAGACATCAAGATTGATCAGCTTGTGAGCCAAACTCCAATCGGGACTTGCAACAGACGTCCTAGTGAGATCGGCTGCAACATCATCCGAGTTGACGATATCACAACCAGGAAAATGAGCCGAAAGGAGCAGCTCACCAATTTCCTTGTTGGAGTAGGTAAGCTGTCCGTCCGGTAGACGAAGAGAATCCAGTTTACACGTACTGTTCTTAGCTAAAGCTTTATTGAGTCCAGCGAAAGCAGAAAGACTGTTAATTTCCTCGCAGAAGTTCAACCACGCGGCTTTTTGAGCGGATCTTAGACTTTTTTTATATTCCTTTTGAGATAACAAGAAGTTATCCCAGTCAATCTGTTGCTTAGACCTTTTTGCTTTGTTCTTCAGTTTCCTAGTAGATTTCCTTAATTTCTTAAGGTCAGAGTTCCAAAAAGGTTTGTTCCGAATCTTTTGATTAGTGATAAGAGGACATGATTTTTCAAAGGCTATCGTAATTGCCAATGCAAGTGACGATGCTTGATCCTCAATGTCCTTCCTCGACCGAATAACCCTCGGTGGCGCAAGTAAAGAACCAAGCTCGAGAGAGAAAAGACCCCAATCGGTTAATTTCCGATTACGGTAAGGTTTAAGAGGTGGTCGTTTAAGGTTGATATTAAACGAAATACACCTGTGATCAGAGGTGAGGATGTCATCCGTCACTCTCCAGTCTAAAATTAAATCAATAATGGACATGGAGCATAAACTAATGTCAATCACCTCCTGCCGGATAGAGTTGACAAAAGTAGGCTCACTTCCAGTATTGAGAATCTCAAGCTCAGAGGAGCTTATATAATTAAACAGCGAAGAACCCCTGTGATTAATGTTCGTACTCCCCCAGATCGAGTGATGAGCATTAGCATCACAACCGATCACCAAAGGGGTACGCTTGTTCTTACACCATGTCACAAGATTAGTGAGTTCCTCAGAGGGAGGAGGTGAAGAAGAGTCATACGGCAAATAAACTGAGGCGATGACCAATTTAATGCAGGAATTAGCGGATACCAGAGTAATAAGTACAGCCGTAATATCGGCCGAGCTACACTCGTGAATAAGAACTGCATTGATATTATTGCCAATAAAAATGCACGCTCGGGTTTTATTGACAGAATTCTTACAGATGATTCTGCCATTAAATAAGTTCAATCCAGAGACAGCATTATCAAGAAGATATGGTTCCTGGATTAGACAAATATCTGTATGCATTACAGAAAGCAACTTCCTTAACTCAAAAGAAGCAGACTTACTGTGTTGCAAGTTGATCTGTTTTACTCTAAGGATGGACGACATTGTAGAGTCGGGCAAAAAGAAGAATAAAACCTACGGCCCTGAGATAACCCTGAAACGGATCCTCTCAAGGACGTATTGTAGCGACAATCCGGACCCAGTAATGTGATCGAAGGACTTCTGGTCAACCCTGAACACAATCGATTGGCGATTGGCCTCTCGCTTGTATCGGATAACCTTCCATCCAGTAGTCGATACATTTGGATTCATTATGCCGATGTTCATGGTAACTACACTCGGATTCTCAGGTGGCCCAGGAATCCATGAGTGCAATATCAAAGGTTTTGGGGGCTCACCAACCGAAAGTTGACAACCCTCCCAGACGTCCTTGATTCTGTCGATTTCCCCACAGAACCAAACGTACGTCTCATCATTGCTCGATTTGCAAATGATGACACCATCGGCCAGGTAGCAACCTAGCAATTGCGGTACAAAACCGGAGGATTTAGCCGTCTCGAGAATTCGACGACCAAGCTCTTTGCGGAAAAGATGCAGATTTTCCTCATTAAGAGTAATGGCTGCGTTCATTTCCCGCACACAGAATTTTTTGGCTTTATCACCGGCTACTATTTCCGCGTACGTTCGCGGTTTTTTTGCGCACATTTCAGGTGTAGTGCCTGATGCTGAACTGGGCCTTTTGGGTGTACCCGAAGAGCCAGGCTCCTCGGAGATTGCACCCAATGCCAGTCCGGACAGCTTCTTTTGCAAACGTTGGCGGCGACGTTTGCCAATCCGCTTAACTTTACCGCGATGGCTTGGCTCCCTAATAGAGCCCTCACCACCCGAAAGTAGTAGGGCATTCTCCGAACCCGAAATGATTTCTGAGTTGAAACCGTCAGCACTTAATATGCTGAGGTCATCAAACTCTAAATCGGACTCATTGACACTCCCCATGGTAAATTTAAAGCTTTACGATGACGTTGGTCCTGAAAACAGAGAGAAGGCTAGAGCAAATCCAGAACCGAAAAACACGAGGTCCCGAAAGCCCAACCAAGCAAGACACATGCAAAAAAAACTATACGTGAATCAGAAAACGTGCAAAGAAAGAACATACAGCAGAGAGAACCGGAACGGTATTCGCAAGAAACCAAAAAAAAAATAAAAAATATGGAAAAATTAAGCAACGGAAAAAAAAAAAAGAATAGAATAAATAAATAAATAGGAAATACAGTAATCTATAACAGAAAAAAAAACTAAATATGGAAAAACGGTATACTCATCTGTTGTCATAATCGTTATAGAGCATGACTCCTAGACCACATGCAACTACACAAGCACAAGTACAAAAAAAAAAAAAAAAAAATATAAAAATAATAATGTAACTGATTTGACGGTAAACATAAAAGCACTAAAAAAACACAAATTAAAAGCGTTTGGTTATGCACAAACGTTGCAAAACTCTGCATAATACCGTTCCCGTTATCAGAAACTAAACACAATTTAAATTAACTAAGAAACTAAACGCAATTTAAATTAACTAACTGGAAATGAATATGAAATTGCACTGCACACAAACCACCGTTAAAACGGTCACAAGAACCTGAAACCCACAAATGAACAACGGAAAAAAAAACACATCTAGAAATTTCACTGTAAATTACACTACGAATGCACTGGAATAATAGAATTCACTAATAGTTAATAGTTATGATCACTTGCACTTAATTAAGAATATATTTTATTTTAAGTAAATAATTATATTATTATATGCAAATATATCAATAAAAATATATGTATAATGATTAATCACTAGCACTGACGCACCGGTAAATCGAACAAAAAAAGTAAAAATATATTGAATAAAATACAATATTATAAGTAGATGTTTACACATCGGAGGTTGACGATAGAATGGGAATATCTATGGTATTTATAAATAACCGACTTGATGCTGGAAAAACCCTCACGATTTAACAAAACTGTTTCTGACAAGAAGTCATATAAATCAACCACGCTTAGGGTATGCCTTAGGTATCAACAAATAACCGACGTGACATGGAATAGTTCAAGCAATTAGGACGACCATTTGTCATAGGAAGCTACGTAATAATTTCATATTTAGTAATGTCTTACGTATTGATAAATAACCGACGAAAGTCAGTCAGTATAAGTTACACAATTAAGGTTGCTATTTAAATAAAGGGTGTTGTGGAATACCTTAAGTACTGATTAATTACCGACGAAAGTCTACTAAATGTATTATTGGAGAATCTGGACACGTAATTTTGAATTGAATTCCACCTAGTAATTCTCTTTGTGGATATCTGTTAAAATTCCGTACACATTGAAATTTTACCCGTATATAAATATTTAAAGCATAAATATTTTATATGTTTTCCAATTTCAGGTAAATTAAAATTTATTTAGATTTAATTCATTAAAAAATACAATATAAAATATACATAAGTATGTATATTGAAAAATAAAATAAAAACAATTCAACTATATCAAAATTTCATTCGATCGACTGAATCATAATATAAAATCATATAGGTGCCTTATCATTATAGAAACTTTTTTTTGTTTCTAAAATTACTTCGCTTTAGGTATTCTTTCACGCTTAACCTTATATTTTGGGTTGTAACGGCAATGGCAGCCTTCAAATAATTATGGACACTACGCAATAGTTCCAAAATATTTATGAGCTCAGCAAACACATGTTTATTTATATCTAAACAGAAAAAAATGTCATTTAGTAGTCGCAATATATGGCATATAATAAAGTTAGTATTAAAATTTATATGTACGGTTACAGGACCGATTTAAGTACCATCTGCGCATTGCACAACTCCAATGTCATCCTGTACTGACATGAAAGATGGCTCTAAAATACGTTTCAAATGATATATCAATAAGTTTTTATACCTTTCGAAAGTGAATTTTGCCCAGACCATGAATATTTTATTAGCAATTCACTGGAACATAAGTAATCAAGACAGTTTCTCACAGTTTTATTTACTTTATCAGCTGACAATTTATATAGATGAAGTGTCTGAAATATAACAAATGATTAATTATTTAGTTTAATTTATTAGTAAATAATCAATAACTACCATTTGATCCATAAAATTCTGTGATGATAACTTTGAGTTGAACGATGCTAAATGCTCCACAGATGTCATGGGAAAATTTGGAATTATAAATGTAGCATCTTTTGAAATTACACTTTCTTTTCGTTTCGGAAAAAAATTCATAACCACCTGTAAAACTTCCTTTATATCTGCTTGATTTTGCAATATTCTATCTTGGTTTTCCAATATGAGCGATATTTTCGATTTTGTCTCTTTAATGAATGTTTTATTGTTCCTTTTTTTTTACTTCCATTTTTTCAATTTTTGAACTAGTGTCGTTGCTGAGGTTTAATTCAGGCAGATAAGTTATGAGTTCTGTATGGTTACTAATCGGCAATAAAGCTGGTAAATTCTGATGTATTTCTGTTACTAGTTCTGTGTTGTTACTAATAGAAGATAATACTGGTAAATGCTGGTTTATTTCGGATACCAATTCTGTATTGTTACTAATCGGTGTTAAAGCTGGTAACGATTCAACAATAATAAGGTTGGCTGCTGGATCAAAATTGTCATTAAAATCAGGCATATTGTATTTCCTTTTTTTGGCTCTTATTTCTTCAGATTCAGAGTTGGAAAATTCTGCCAAAAATTTCTCCTTCTCTTTGGCTTCTCCATAAGTTGCTATATTTTCTTTTAGAATCTTGCATTTAAATGTTTCCCAATCTGGATTTGGATCGACATCTTTTTTGATAGCTTTATTATAATGTTTTGGCCAGTGGACCATACCATTTTTTGTCCAGTTTCTACGGACCACTGATACCTCCTTTTTGCCATCCTGACTTATTGTTTCGATTATGGAATACATAGTTAAATAATTGTAGCTATAGATATATAAAGAAATCGTATGATTAAATAAATTTAAAAAAAGAAAAATCATTAATTAATAAAGTGTAGTAGTGGAAAAAATACATAATATCTGTTGTCAGTATTTTTCATAGCAAAGAGCTTCTTTTGTATATCAGAAGTTTCGAATTTTTCTGTAATTGCTTTAGTTTTTACAGGGGTTCGATAAATATCAAATTTACTGGATGAAATCGGTAAATGATAAAATTCAGAAATTGTTTCCATTTGTTTGCCCCAAATATATATTTTTTCTTCCAATATTTCTGCGTATTCAAACATAACTATTTCCTTTTTTTTTGTCAAAAACCATCGATTTCGTTTAGTATTATCCAGTTCAGCACACTCTAATTTAATTCGATAATAAAGTATTTTCCCCGCTTTGTTTGATTTCTTCTTTAAAATGGGATACGCAATTTCTAATCTCTGTTCAATCAAACTCGCAGTATTAATTTCATAGATTCTGTTACATATTTGGGCCAACGGTTGATTTGGTTTTCGTAATAAACATTTTATTTTGAACATATATGACTCAAATTGGAAGGCTGAGAAATTGTCTACCGTACCAAACTCTTGTACATCAGCGGCTAAATGAGATAAACTGTGCATGTTGTATGTTATATTATGTTCACCATAAAGAAATTTAACTCTTTCAATAAAATTTGTAAGAATATCATTGGCCAGGTTAGATTTTGTTTTGGAATACTCGGGATGGCATAAAATCATAATTCCAGTATGAAGGCACAAAAAGTTGTTATATTTATCTGCTGGTAACACATCTTATAGAGCAAATGGTCCACAATACAATAAAAACGTTCGGAATTCTGTAGCTTTAAAATACGAGAGGTCAGATAAAGTTCTTATCTTCCGTTGAAAATCGGTCGGTTGACTATGAGCTATTTGAGAGAGTCTTTCGGATATTTGATTCACACTTGTAGTCGGCAAAAGCGAGTTGGTGCCACCTCCAACCCACATCTGAAGTAGTTTCTTCATCACTCCAAGGCAGACAAGGTGCATGTATTCCAATGGAAAGCTTTAATCATGTCAATGGGCAGCTCCTCCAATATAGAGTTCGATCTATGATGTTCTTCATTTTCCCTATTTCTAAAAGATTGATTTGTTCTCCTTTGCGCCATAGTATTAATAGGGAAAATCACCCTATTTTTTATAAAATCCCTTTCCACATTGCATTTGAGGCAACCAAAATAACCAGTGTTACCTTTCGTCCCAAGAATACTGGACCGTGCAGGGGCACACACATATGAATGATCGTATTTTTACAACAATTGATTCATTTTTCCAAGGAAATCCTTCAGTCAATAGTGATTTAAGTTCATCGACGAGTTGTCTTAAATATTGATTGAAGCAATCTGGTTTATTGAAGCCATGGTAAATTCCTATAACCAATATTTTGTTGTTTATAGAATTATAAATTCTACCTAAAATTGGCCAGAAACAGCTTTGGTTGCTTCTTGTTATGGGTAACCCATCTATATTTATATCTAAAACAAGAGCCGGTGGTGGTTGTTGATAATTACTTAGTAGAGTTTCGAAAGCTGCAGTACATCCGATATGTACATATTTTCCAGGTGAACAATCTAAAATATCTCTAGTTTTTGGCGTACTCCAAAGGGTTCTGCTATCCAATGGGATGTTGTAGCCTAATGACTTATTGAAAAATACTAGTAATTCATTTAAGGCGTTGGCTTTTATATTAAATTTTAGGGACCAGCTTCGTAAAAAGTCTTTAATTTTAACATCATCTCTAAGTTCTAGTTCATCTCCTTCAAATTCTGATAAGACTTCATGACGGTTTTCTCCATCATTTGTTTCGACATTAACATGCCGATTTTCGTTTTGATCGTGATCAATAACCGGAAATTGAGTTTGACATAAGGGATCTGAATTTCGAGGTTCTTCGTAACAAGTCTGAGTTTGAGCTCTGTAGGATTTCGAGTTTATGTTGATGTTCAAAAGACGTCTTTTAATCGATTGCTTCGAAAGTTCGTTTAAGCTTTTGTATTTTGGCATTTTTAGCTATAAATGGGAAATTATTATACCGATAAATGATAGATCATTGTATAAATAAGCATTTGAGATTGCTTTAAAAAAAACTAATTTCATCTCAACGACTTTGAACTCAACTAATATAAAGAATAAAACAAATCACGAACAAAAACGTTCTCGATATAAACGAAATTATAATCTACCACATATATGTATATATATTTATTATATAATTACAAACCAAATTGTCATTAATTCCACTACTTAAAAACTTTTAAATTATGTTTTTATATTAAACTCACTTGTATTTGTATATTATTAATATAATTACTTATTTATTTAATATATTTAATGTATGGTAATGGTTTATTAACCACAAGATGCCACATGTGTTTTCTTAACCAAATTTTCAGCAAATGAATATTAATAAAAATTGTTTTTCGTGGTATACTCAATCGTATATCGTTCAGAATGCAATGTACACTTTGCATAATTTATTTTTCGCTTTAGATTATAAACTGACATTTTACGGTGAAAAGTAGTGCAGTAAATTGTGTCTTCCTCTTGGTTTATTCTTCCAGGCTTTTTAAAATCGTAAATAATTCGTGTAGTATTTTCACATTTCGTTAATATTTTTAAACCAACTTTTTGCGGTTCAGAAACCGTAAAGCTTTTTTTCAAATTCGGATAGCCTTTACATTAAACCGGCCTTTTACAGTTCCGAAACCATAAAATTACGGTTTCGTTTGAATGTATGATTAATAATTTAGGACTTGTTATCGTATTTGTTAGTTTTCAAATATTTCATTTCCGTGTTAAATTCGGTATAAATCGAGATACCGTTGTTTATTATTTTTATTTTATTAAAATCGGACAGAGTTCGTGTTGATATTCTATACTTCGGCAAAAATCAAGACGTTATTTTTGATTATTATTTAATTTTTTTAATTTTTTAAACATCGGATAGACGTCGTGTAGATATTTTGTTTTACAATTAAATATTTCAACCGACCTTTTACGGTCTCTAAACCAAAGAGTCTGTTGCGGTTGCAAATTGTTTGTCGGGATCGCCTACACAAAAATTTACATGTTTTCATCATTGTTTTGATTGAAATTCTATAAGTAGGAAAGATAAAGAATTAATTTTTTTAATTGTAAGATGATGTCTGTATCCGACTACTACCTTGATTTTATTAATCAAATTTCCCGATATCTAAATTGTGATGAAAACTATACCAGGAAATTTCGACCTAAGCATGAATTACAAAAACAAATTATTTTTGAAAAAATTTATGTCACTAACTATCATGTATGTAATCTATGTATATAAATTTGTTTTCGCTGTGTATTTTAAGTTATACGAATAGAAGTCTCCTATTGAAAAGTGTATTGTTGTTGAAAAAGTATATTGTTGTTGAAAAAGTGAAAGAAAAAGAAAATTTTAAGGTAATTTTAATTTTATCGTTTACAGATAATGGATTCTCCTAAATTTTTAATCGTAGATGAAGTCGTTCACGAGAATCGTCGCTTCAACGTCACGAGAAGCGGGATTCATTTTAAAATACAAGGTGTTCCTTCAATCGAAGAAAACCCCCTGGAGTGGATTAAGTCAGGAGTAAATGAAATTATAGAGTACATCATTAAGTAGGTGAACCCGTGGGATAAAATAGGGTTCACCTCCGACAAATTTAGCAGGCCTGCATGGCTTAAATTTGGCTATATGCGCGACATCTCTCTCCTTTAATGATGTCTGGGGTTTATTGGGTAGCATATTCCAGAGTAACGCTGAAGGTTTAAACATCGACGCTGAAGGTTTAAACATCTAGAAACCAACTACTATGACCCGAAATCAGTTATCTAGGGGTACGGGACCGAGAAGATGGAAATACTAGTACAACATTTTTGAAGAAGAGTGTAAAAAGCATAGGGATTTAATTACGGTTCCGTTCTATAACGACAACTTATGTCTAGCCAGGGCTATCATTATTGGTAAATACTATGCCAAAGATAGTCCTGAGAAAACTAAATTTATTCATAAGGCGTCCGTGGTGAGATAACAAAAGGTGAGAAAACTGATGCAAAAATCGGAGATTATTATTCCTGCTGAAGGAAGTGGTCTTACAGAGATAGTTCAATTTCAAGCTTATCTCAAAAATTATCACATTATTGTTTACGATTACGATACACCTAATAAAGAAATAATTTTTAAGGACCCTGAGGTTGGAATGAAGATGGAAGAGTTTAGTATGAATGTGGAAGAGTCTAGTATAAGCTGTTATAACTTTGGCTTCCCCTAGGTCTATACCGACCATGCCCTTGTTATCCTTTAGATCAAAGGCTTGAAGACTCTTTGGTGTAGTGAGCCTGGAAAGTTAAGAAAATACTTTGGTTAGCGTGTTCTGATTTTGTTTTTATGCACAGTTCTTCTGTTTGTAGTTAGAATTATATCATTGTCTGACATCACTGTGTGTGGGATGTACTTTCTTTGGAATTTATTGCGAGTTGCATCTCTTTCGTAAATTACATCACTTGTGTTATACGTTTTAGGATCGTCACGTGTAGTGTTTAATCTTTCTATAACCTTTGTTTTGGAATTAAGCTTTAGTTCTGCATTGCGTGCTGCTATTTCTAAGTAACCTTTTCCTAATTGATTCGAGGTAACCCGTCGATTGGTTTAGAATGTCTACTGTTAAAGCATTTTTTATGACGATATGCCTTTGTAGAGTTCGAACGGTGTTATTTTCGTTGCGGAGTGGATGGAATTATTGTACGCAAATATCGCTTTTTCCAACAATTCCTGTGGAGAATTACCCTTATTTTTGAAGTGGATAATTTTTACCAATTCCGTAAGAGTTGAGTGTAAACTATGATAGGCGAATTTCCTGTGGATGATTTTGGTGTGGTATGGTGTAAATTTATACCATACATATGCATAGTTTCAGAGAGAAGCTTAGCTTTTTACTCTGGTGCTGAATCTAGGACCAGTGTTCGTGTTAAGCCTTCTCTGCTAAAGAATCCTTAGAACTTTTTTACTATCGTTGGTTACGTGGTTTTCCAATGGTATAGCTGTTGCATATTTGGAAAATTTATCTATCAACGTGAGGAAATGTTGACCTGATAAAGAAAATAAATCGCCATGTATTATTTCCATAGAACCATCTGGGGTTTGTGACAACTTAAATTTTATGTGTGCGGGTTGTCTTTCATATTTATACTCTTTATATGTAGAGCAGTTCGTAATAAACTGTGAAATTTTCCGCCTCATGCCGGGAAAATAAAGTTTTCGTTTTATTTTTGTATGATTTTCTTGTATGCCTCGGTGATATGGGAGGTGTTCTTTTTCTATAACTGATAGTTGCTCAATTTCACTCTCTACATCGGTTAACAAGGTATCAGACTGGATTATTTTGTAATTGTTGTTCTTACAAATATTTTGAATCAGTTTCCAGACTTCGTCATCCGCTAAAATAGTTGTTATCTTGTTAGATTTTGCATAACTGTTCAAAATGATGGTTAGGTCCAATTCTGAGAAATTGTCCTTTTTGATTCTTGCCCGGTGGTTTCTATTATGAAATACTCTAGCGTCTTCTTTAAGTTTGTTGCCAGTTTTGGTCCTGGTCAAAACTATTTGGTTTTGAAATTCGTTTAAACAAGTTGTAGTTTTTCGAATCAATCAAGCAGCATCAACGTCTTGATCTCTCGTTAAATTATTTAATTTGAGCAATTCCTGCCTGAAGAGCTCGTTATGCATATTATCGAATTGATTAGTATCGATGTTAATGTTCTTTAAATTAGAATCATTAACTTGGTTAACCTGGTACCTATTCAGCTAACTGCCACTTTCCTGGTTGTCAGCTTTGCTTTTTTGCTTTTCGGGTTCAAATATTTTGCTAGAATTATTATTATTATTATATGTGAAATTCTTTGTTCCGAGTTGGTGATTTAACTCGATACGTGAAAGCGCATCAGCATTGGTGTTAGCTGAGCCTTTTTTGTATGTGATCGTGTAATCCTATTCTTCTAGAGCGAGGCGCCATCGAATTAGTTTCGATGTCGGATCTTTGGCGTTAAACAACCAAATTAATGGCTTGTGACCGGTGATGATTATAAATTTCCGACCATATAGATATGGTCTAAAGTATTTTGTTGACCATACTATCGCAAGACATTTCTTCTCGATTGTAGAATAGTTACATTCGATTTTTGATAGTGTACGGGATGCGTACGCTATAGGTAAATCCTTCCCTTTAATAGTTTGGCTCAACACAACCCCTAACGCATAGTTTGATGCATCCGTGGTTAACGTGATTTGCTCATTAAAGTCTGTGTAAATCAATATTGGTTCATTTGTTAGGATTGACTTGCAAGTTTCGAAACATTGTAAGTACTCTTTGTCCTGCTAAATTACTGAACCTTTGTTCTGTTGAAAGACATGATGTGAATGGCTTCGTTATTTTTGGGAAGTCCTTGATGAACTTTCTATAATAACCTATCAAACCCAAAAAGGATTTGATTTATTTTTGAGTAGACGGTAATGTTAGATTTATAATGGTTTGAATCTTTTTATGGTGTGACTTAACTCCTTCTGGTGTGATACCGTGTCCCAGAAAAGAAACTTGGTTTTGGAGAAAATGTGTATTTTCGAATACCTGAATATTCACGTATTACCTGATATATGTCGTGGTATGTTCTTGTAGACTCGTGCTGGGAGCATTTTTCAATCCAAATGGCATTCGAGTGACTTGACCTAATTTCTACTTGATGAAATCCGGCGGCTAGATCTATTGTAGTAAAATAAATAGCTTTGCCCATTTTGTCTAAAATATTTTCTATATTTGGCATCGAATACATATCATCTATAGTTTGCGAATTAATTGTCGAAAATCGACTACTAGATGCCATTTTATATTTCCCTGTTCGTCTGGTTTCTTCGGCACCATCCATATGGGCGAAACCAAGGACTGAACGATGGCTTAATGATACCGTTCTTGATTAGTTCTATTTTGAAATTTAGTCATTTCTATTTTGATCTCTGTTTTTTTACTACCGGATGCCTAAATTATTTAGTGTAGGAAGGTTTTTCCTTTAATAAGTTAATCTCGTGTTTTATCGTATTGGTAAACATATATTCACTATTTTCGTCGTAAAATAGACCACTGAATTTTCTACATAAACTTAAGATTTTGTTTTTCTCCTTCGGGTTTAAGTTCTCGGTTTGGATTTTTCATTCTATCTCATTGGTTTTACCAAAAGTTTGTTTAACAATATGAAAATTAATTTCATTGAAATTGTGTTTAAAATTTGTCGTGTTTATTGGTTCCTTTAATTTTATTATAGTCGAGGAATCGTTATAATTACTA
This sequence comes from Tipula unca, assembly GCA_951394425.1. Taxonomy (NCBI): domain Eukaryota; kingdom Metazoa; phylum Arthropoda; class Insecta; order Diptera; family Tipulidae; genus Tipula; species Tipula unca. The sequence continues at coordinate 95,805,277 of OX596380.1, forward strand.
ACTTCTAACATTGCTTTATGATATCCATTAGTTTCATATATTCCTTCTTGTAGATTTATTGGCTTCTGCCACAAATAAGAAACCAAATTTATTGCTCACTGGTGTGATTAAAACTTATGTATATATATTTCACTAGTTCTTATTATTTATATTATATGTACACATGTATATAATGAAGTAACTATAATATTATAATTCAGGTTAGTATTTTTTGAACACAAAAAAATATTATTATCACTCTTCACCAACTTGATAATTATTTTAGAGAATATTAAGACTATAATAATTAATTCGTATATATCCGCCAAATATCGTAAGATAATGAAATCACAACAGAACTGTTAAATAGAAGAAAATACGACGATGACTCTTTTGATGGTAGATGGTAGAACATGGCTACCACCATATCTATATTCTACCATTCTGCGTTCGTTTGCCATTGTTGGTTTGTTCATTGTTGGAGCTACTCGTTGTAGGATGGCGCCGCAGATTGTTACTGATATAAATTGGTGTTGATCTGTGGTGTACACAGTTGATCAACCTATGCGCGCGCGGATTAGTCTGTTGGAGTGTGGAGAATGTTATAGTTGAACATTCGAGTCGCTACAATACTCCCCCTCAAGTGAAAAGGTGGTTGGAGAGAAGGAGAACTTATTGATTTGCAATACGGACGGTTTTGTGTGTTCTGGGACCTGATATTTGGTCAGTAGAACAAAGTATTCCGTATGCTGGTTTCAATCGGTCGATTGAAATGTTGTGGTTCTTGCTTTTAATCGAGATGATAAAGTGTTTGCGAAGGCGTCTTATGACTTTATAAGGACCTTCGTATGGCGGAGTCCAACCTGTGCGTACCTTATCTACCCTCACAAAAACAAAATCACAGTTGGCCAACAATTTCGGAACAAAAATGTCGTTTTGTTTGGATTGTCGTGTGTTTGTGGGTATGAGGTTTTGCATGGTTGTGCGAAGTTGGTCGATAACAGTGTCGTTGGTTGCTGGAGGTGAAAGAGGATTTTCTACGAAGAACTCACCGGGTAGTTTGATGGTTTGACCATAAACCAGTTCAGCAGGTGAGCACTTCAGATCTTCTTTCACTGTGGCTCGGATACCAAGTAAAACGATTGGGATTTCCGATCTCCAGTTGATTGTGTTACCGCGGGCCTTTAGAGCTGTTTTAAGCTGTCGATGAAAACGTTCGACCATGCCATTAGATTGTGGGTGATAGGAAGTAGTCCGAATTCGATGTGAGCCCAAGAGTTTCGTTAACTCTGCGAATAGTTTGGACTCGAATTGGCTTCCTTGATCGGTTGTTATGTTGACCGGTACACCAAATCTGGATATGTAGTGTTCTACAAATGTAGTGGCTATGGTTGCTGCAGAGATGTCTTTAATGCAGTACGTTTCGGGCCATCGGGTAAATCGATCGACACAAGTTAAAATGTATGTATATCCGTTAGATGGAGGAAGAGGTCCTACGATATCTAAATGGATATGCTCAAATCGACCAGGTGGAATATCGAATTGCCCATGTGGTGATTTTGTATGTCTCTGAACTTTACATTTTTGGCAAGATAAACAGGATTTTGCCCACCGGGTTACGTCTTGATTTATCTTAGGCCAAAAGTATCGAGATGTTATCAATTTACGCGTGGCACGGACACTTGGGTGCGAAATATTATGCAGAGTATCGAAGATGGTTCGACGTAATGGTTCTGCAATGTAAGGGCGATTATTCCCTGTTGATGTTTCGCAGTACATTTCTAATCCAGGTATCTTTAAAAGCTCTAGTTTCATTGTTGAACTAGTGTGACATACTGAACCAGAAAGTAAATTCTGAAGTTCAGGGTCTGCTTTTTGCGACTGGATGATTTTGTTATAGTCGAAGTGAGTCTCGACTGAGGCAGTTTCGTGATCTGTTGTGCGAGATAATGTATCTGCGACCACATTGTTTTTGCCTTGAATGTGTAGAATATCCGTGGTAAATTGAGATATGAAATCCAGATGACGTGCTTGTCGTGGATTTCGTTCAGTTTTCGACTGAATTGCTTTTGTCAGAGGTTTATGGTCGGTATAAATGGTGAAGTCCCGACCTTCGACAAAATATCTAAAATGTTTCACTGCAAGATATATTGCAAGTAATTCTCTGTCGAACGCAGAGTATTTCTTTTCGGTGTCCGATAATTTCTTTGAAAAGAATCCCAGTGGCTCCCAACATCCTTTATTATGCTGTTGCAGAACTGCCCCAACGGCAGTGTTTGATGCGTCAGCTGTAATACTGAATTTTGTATTTCGCTTGATTGAATTTGGTGCTGGGAATTCTCTAATGGCATTAATTCGTTCTTGAGACGGCAGAATACCATTAGGTGTTATCTTGTGGCTGAGGAAATCAAGAGTGGTTGCGCCAAAGACGCATTTTGCACTGTTGATATGAACATCAATCTCGGTTAACTTATGGAAGAGTTGTTCCAAGTGGAGTTTGTGTTGTTCCTCTGATTGTGATGCCACAAGAATATCGTCTATGTAACAGAAAACATAGTCGAGATCTCGAACGACTTCATTCATGAGACGCTGAAAGGTTTGTGCGGCATTTCGTAATCCAAATGGCATACGGGTGTATTCGAAGAGGCCAAATGGTGTCGTGATTGCCGTTTTGTAAACATCTTCAGGCGCGACAGGAATGTGGTGGTAACCTCTGACGAGATCAAGTTTGGAGAAAACTTTGCAACCATGCAAGTGCATGGAGAAGTTTTGTATATGAAGTATCGGGTAACGATCTGGTACTGTGACCGCGTTTAACCTTCGATAGTCTCCACATGGTCTCCAATCAAGATCTTTTTTTCTCACCATGTGTAATGGGCATGACACTGGGGATGCCGAAGGTTGGCAAATCCCCAATTCCACCATATGTTGGAACTCAGTGAACGCAGCCTTATGACGCACAGAATCTAGTCTGCGTGGTCTTGACACTGGTAAATGACCCGTAGTAACAATGTGATGTACTACGTTGTGTCGAACCGGCAATTTGTAATTCGGCTCTGCTGTTAAGGATGGAAATCTCTTAAGCAGAGTACCGTAGCCGTTGTCGATTGTAAAATGCATTGGAGTTGGTGTGTTAACTCGAATGGTTGAGGCATTGATCGATAGCTGAGTTGCTGGATCAATCAACCTTTTGTTTTTCTGATCGACAAGTAAACCAAACTTTGTAAGAAAATCAGCGCCAATAATCGGACGATTCACTGATGCTAAAATGAATGCATGAGGGAAATTTCGCTTGAGTCCGATATTTACCTGGAGCAGTTTGCTTCCGTAGGTATTTATGGTTGTGCCATTGGCGGCTGACAAGACTAGTCCTGTATTTTTAGATTTATAATCATTAAAATTGCGGAAAGGGATTACAGAAAGGTCCGCGCCAGTATCAATTAAAAATGTTATTTTGTTTGTTGGGTCGTGAATAAATAAGCGGCTATTTAATGCTTGTTTCTTATGGTCTGCCGCCGCAACCGTAAGATTTATTGGTTTGGGGTATGGTCGTCGCTGACTACTACCGATTTAGTTGACCCAAATTTGCAGGGTTTTGCACACTTTTGAGCTTGTATTCCAAATTTTTGGTGGTACCAACATATATCTTGTTTTCCACGGCGGTTTTTAGAAATGGATCGGTTTCGTGATTGAAAACGTCTGCCATGAGAACGACTTCGATTTGAATTTGTTAACCTTGTTAGCATCACCTCCATTCGCTTCATGCGTTCCTCCATGCTAAGACCAGTGGATTGTGATTGATGATTACCCGTGGTTGAGTGGTTGTATTGTTGCCTGGTTGCCGCTCGTGATTGATGATGGATGGAACTGATATTTTGCGAGGTGGATAATGCTTCATTCAGCTTGTCGGCCGTTTTGACTAGCTCATCTGCGGTCTTGTCATCCCCTTGTGGAATCAATGCTAGGCGGATATATTCCGGCAGTTTCCGCATCCATAATGATTTTATCATTTTTGCATTGAAATTTGGCCCAGCCAATGTCTTTATTTGACGTAGAACTTCGGAAGGCCGCCTGCTCCAGTCTCTGATTTGTCAAGCAGAGCCTCTAGCTTCCTTTCCTCTGAGAGCGAGTTACGCTCAATCAGAGCTGCTTTTAGAGTTTCGTACTTGTTAGTTGGTGGTGGATTTTCTAACAAGTCTAGGACCGATCCACACTGGTCTTGCGACAATGCCAAGATAAGTTGGGTGTATTTCGCATCATCCTTTGTAATTTTGTGGACGGCGAACTGCAACTCAGTGGTAATGAACCAAACTCTTGGGTTGTCGGACCAGAATGGTGACAATCGAACTGTGTTGGTCGCAGCGACTTCCGTCGATGGCCCAGCTTCCGTCGTATCCATTTTAACGGCGTTTCCTGTCGTATTTTCGTTTGTATTTTTGTTATCGTTATCACCTCCCATTTTGATAGATATTTTCGTTTCGGATTGAGTGAGATTAACGAAAGACAATAAATATTTTGAATAGCGGAAGCGATATTAAAAGAAGATAATATATATGTATATGTGTAGGTTTACTTAAATAAATTTACCAAAATATCAAATAGAAAATGAAAAAAAAATTTTTTGGAATATCGAGAGGTAATGATTATAAAATAATGAAATCAGTTGGCGAAAATTTACATAAGCTCTTAAAACTATTGTTAGTAATTATGTACTTATATTGAATTTAATTTAAAGAAATCTTGTAATTTAATTTTAGCAATTTGAATCAGACAACAAAAAATAAATAAAAAAATTTTGTTACAAAAGAAATGTACTTAAAATTCTTACTGTTTTTCTTCCTTTTTCTTTAATGCAGAATTGATTTGATGTTGTTTGATGTTTGATTGTTGATGTTGTTGTTAATAGCTGATAATTTATACAATTGGTCCTTGGAGAAATGCTCATGTAATTTTCCGTTAAAACGCGTTGTTGATTTTGTGATGCTGTTCGTTTTATGGTATTTCGCAGCTGTCCGCTATGTGGTATTTCACCGCCGCTCGCTGTATGGTATTTCCGTTTTAGTTATACGGTGTATTTCACCGCTATTCACTGTATCCGTTTGATTTGTTCACGTTAGCTTTAACTGCACTATTATACTATGTATATTGCGACTTCAGCACCTTACAATGTATCTGCTGCTGACTCCTTATATTTGAGTACTGCAATATTAATTAAGGCAGTTATTATTCTTGCAAAACCACACGATAATTATGTTGGGACACTACGTACCTTTAGCTTGGCACGTGAATACGTACCAAGCTTCAATGGGTGATGGCACACCGTTATCCAAAGATCACAGCTAACTCCCAGGAATATCTTGCGGGTTGTTTGCGCGTACAATCTAGCGTCGAGGTCACCACTATTGGCTTCTGCCACAAATAAAACACCAAATTTATTGCTCACTGGTGTGATTAAAACTTATGTATATATATTTCACTAGTTCTTATTATTTATATTATATGTACACATGTATATAATGAAGTAACTATAATATTATAATTCAGGTTAGTATTTTTTGAACACAAAAAAATATTATTATCACTCTTCACCAACTTGATAATTATTTTAGAGAATATTAAGACTATAATAATTAATTCGTATATATCCGTCAAAATATCGTAAGTTAATGAAATCACAACAGAACTGTTAAATAGAAGAAAATACGATGACTCTTTTGATGGTAGATGGTAGAACATGGCTACCACCATATCTATATTCTACCATTCTGCGTTCGTTTACCATTGTTGGTTTGTTCATTGTTGGAGCTACTCGTTGTAGGATGGCGCCGCAGATTGTTACTGATATAAATTGGTGTTGATCTGTGGTGTACACAGTTGGTCAACCTATGCGCGCACGGATTAGTCTGTTGGAGTGTGGAGAATGTTATAGTTGAACATTCGAGTCGCTACAGATTCACGTTATCATGTATGTGATAGCTGTGTATATAAAAGTTACCTTGTTTAATTTTTACTGGGAATTCTATCATTTGTTTGGATTTTCCTTGAATTTCAATTTGTGGTAATATGTTTGAGATTTCGTTATATATTTGAATATTATGAGTGGGTAACTCTAGTAAGTTTCTTAATATGTTTACATTCGCGTTCAGCGTTTGTAAGTTTTCGTAACCGATGAAGCCATCAAAAACATTGTGAAACTTGAAGATAAAGAATGGTAATTCTTGATATATTATTGAATTTTAAAATGACTTTTTGTATAATGTCCGTTAAGGCGGAGACAGATTGAACTTTACAGTTTACTTCTGAAATTTTATTGGTTTGGAATAGGACTAAAAATTTGGGATCGATAAATGATTTATCGGCTCCTGTGTCTATTAGTAATTTTAATGATTGGTTTTTGATAGAAAGTAAAATAAATGGTAAGTTAGTTTTGGTATTAATATTTTGTATATAATTGAGGTCTGCGAAGAGGGTTCTTTTAAAAATGTTTGCTCTATATTATTAAGATTCTCCGTTTTGACGAATGGTTTTTGGAAAGGTTTTCTATAATTTTGTTGATATTGGAGTTTTTGTTGGAATTTATTTATGTTGAGGTTGGAACTTCGGTCTATCTCCTTCTTGTTTTATTTGTGGCTGTTGAAAGTCATTTTGTTTAAAATTAGATGTGGATGGGTAATTTTTAAAGTTTGGTCTTGATGCGACTAGATTTCGTAGCCTAGCAATACTCTGTTCCCCCTGAACGAAGTTATAAGCCTCCTGTAGTGTTTTAAATTATGAAGCCCTCAACGCATTACCTAAAGGTTTCCATAAGCTGGCAGAAAAGCCATCTGTGACTTCTTTGCTATTATCTTGTGCTAGTATTTGGTAAATAACAGTGTCAAAATTGCCTGTATTTTATCGTAGAGCTTTGTGTGCTCTAAATTTAATTTTATCAAGCTAAACAATTCTAATTGCAAGTTTGCGACCGTCCTATTATCAGCATTGATGATGGTTAAATAGTGTTTAGTGTCGGCGCAATCGATAGATACGTTATGCGTCGTCAATGACTGACTTGCATGACCTACGATTTTGTTGTATTATTTGAAAACTAGGTGCTTGTTTCATTTTATCACATAATAACATAGTTTGGTCAACTACTTTTATAAAGGGATATAGTTCGTCCCGTTTTCCATCAAGAACTTGTAAGTTACGAGTAATTATATCAACTTTATAGATAGCCAAGATTGCATCTTGGTTTTTAATATCTTCCTCCATTTTAATTTGCTTTCTATATTTTATTTCAGCTTTGGGTAATAGTTGGTTTTTATTTTTGTGTTTTCGTAGTAAGTACACTTTTTGTTTAGTTTTATGTAAATTATCTATTATTGCTTGATCGTCCAAGTCGTCGTCTGCGAGAGCAAATAATGAATTTGGAGTAGATACTGAGTTACTAATAGAAGACGTAGATTTTTTAATTATAATCCCTTCCTGATTTGATTGAAAGCTCATGGAAATTTTCACGATCAAAAAAAATTATTTGGAATTGTTTAAAGTACTCCCGAAGTACTATTGGTTTCGCCCGGTTGTAAGATAAAGCTCCCGATTTTAGGTTACAATATTTCACAGTTTTGAACGATTTTATGATAAAATATTTTGTTTGTGCAGTATATTTTATTTTACAAATGGGATTATTTTCACTTGGATTCACTAAACAACACAGTTTCACTTTACGAAAATTGAATGTTTTGATTTAAATTTTTGGTTAAAAGGAACATGAAAATTTCTTACCTTGATAGGCATTAGGCACAATATTGCTAGTATTGGTGCATATAACATTATAGATGATCAGGCTACGATGTGTGGTACGTTTATTGATGTTGGAATATTCACTTTTTATTATTTATTTTTATTAATCGAAATCATTTGAGACCTTGGATAGGGCAAATAATTTATTTAACAGGAGAAAAAAAAATTTATTAAGATTTTATATTTAATTTCACTATTGTCTGTTTCTTTTACACTAAAGTAAAATTATTATTTTCACAGATTAATTTTTGTATTATAGTTTGCTCGCAACAACTGCGCCAGTTATAGGTTTGTAGCCTGTAACGAATTTATTCTCGCTCGCGGAGAGGACAGTTCGGCGGTACAGGCAATAATTAATTAACACTTAAACTTATTTCTTACTATCTTGGGCAAAAAATACCGGGAATTTGTTTATAAATCAAAAAATCTTTTTTCTTATAAATTCATCACATCTCCCTCAAAGTAGCCCCCTCGAATGCAATACACTTGTGCCAACGTTTTTTCCAATTTTCAAAACATGCTGCAAAGTCCTCTTCCGGTATAGCCTTCAATTCTTTCTTCGTTTCGGTTTTTATTTCTTCTATCGATTCAAAACGGTGTCCACGCAGCGGTCTCTTGAGTTTAACGAATAGCCAGAAGTCACATGGTGCTAAGTCAGGCGAATACGGTGGTTGCGGAACGATATGGGTCGAGTTTCTGGCGAAATGATCACGAATTACGAGTGCAGTGTGAGATGGTGCATTATCGTGATGCAAAAACCAAAAATTGTCTTCCCACAAATCCGGTCTTTTTTGACGTACAGCATTACGCAGACAACGCATAACACCCAAATAGTATTCCTTGTTGACAGTTTCGCCGGTTGGCAGGAATTCATAATGCACCACACGCCGATAATCGAAGAAAACTGTCAGCATAACCTTGATTTTTGAGCGACTTTGGCGCGATCTTTTCGGTCTTGGCTCACTTTTGAGTTTTGACACGGTATTCACCCGATTGATCGGCTATTTCCGGGTCGTAAGCGTAGATCCAAGTCTCATCTCCAGTTATGATTCGTTTCATGCTGTCTTGATAGTCGGAAAGCATTGTTTCACACGCTTCAACGCGGCGATGTTTTTCCATGAAATTGAGCGTTTTTGGCACCAATCGAGATTTCACTTTCCTGAGGTCCAAATGGTCACTCGAAATGATTTTCACTGATCCTTCCGATATTCCAACAAGGTCAGTAAGGTCTCGGACTGTCAATCGACGATTCTGGAGCACCAATTCTTTGATTTAGTATATATTTTATTTTTATTTAAAGTTTTAATGACCTGCGTTTACGTCTACAATTATGTTTTATTTAATACAATTTATTTATATTGTTACTACGATTGGACTTGTGGGTCGTTGCGTTTTTGATATCATCATATTTAAATGCTGTTTGCTTGATTTGGAATTGTTGGTGTAATTGATATTAACTGCGTTGTTGGTGTAACTGGTGTTAACTGCGTTGTTGGTGTAACTGGTGTTAACTATGTTGTTTAAAAAAATATAAATTCTCTATAATAAGATGGAATAAAAACAGATTTCGTTAGTTTCTAATTTTATAATCTTTGATTTTATCAAACAAATATTGAAATCTTCTAATTTTGGAACAGCAAAATATTTTTAAGTGGGTTGATAATAATGTTATTTTAAAGAACTGCTGAACATTAATTACGCTTTACTCTCTTAATTATACGCTTTACCCTCTAATATCAATGATCTTGACCATTTCTTTTTAGTATTGGAATTATTTTAAAAATTTAGTTGTTGAAGAGGTTGAGGATACTTTCAAGAATTCAGTTGGCTGCGCAGATTTTGCAGCCGGTCGTTCAAAAATTCAGTTCGACTGCGCAGTTCGACGTTCAAAAATTCAATTTTCGAGTGCAGCCGCAAGCAGTTTTGGCAGTCGTGTTATACCAACTGCAATGGCTGCTGTAGTTGTCAAATTAATAATGTCGGAATGTTGGATTTATTATCCAAAAAATTAGATCACGGGAAATGAATTGATTCTGAAAATTAATGTGATAATGTTATTAAAAATACGCTGTGAATTACATTTTGAATTATTTTTATTATATACTTTATTATTTTTAACATTTGAAATTAATTGTTTTAAATTGATAATAAATGGATAACATTAAATAATAAACAAATTACATTTTAGAAACATTCACCGAAAGTTTCACTTTCACCCGTTTCAATTTACTTACCAGCCTTACTTGCATTTGCTGGTAGATCGTTGACCGATGCATTTTCATCTTCTGTATTATCATCGTTATATGATTCTAAGTAATTCTCGGTATCGTCTTCGAAACCAATAATAAAATTGCGAAGAACAATGGCAGCCACTATAAAATATTTTGCTTTTAATAAGTTTAGAACATTTAAAAATTTCAATCGTCTGAAGCGACATTTTAGTAATCCAAAAGATAATTGGTCGTGTAGAACTAAGCTTCGTTTTAAACTTAGTTTGTTTTCTGGTCAGATAGCCGCTATCTCGAAACGGCACTATTATAGGTATGAAGCTAAGGGGTATGCTGAATCTCCTAACAAATGACAATTGGTAGGTAAGTTTATTTCTGTTTTCAAAATTATTGTATATCGCACTGTACCTCCAAATACTGGCTTCATCCAGGCCATCCAAAAATGATATCAATAAACCTCAGATCACTGTCACATATGGCCTAATAGACATGCAAAAAGCGATAAATATACTTTATGTTATATTATGTGATGTGTACTTACTTGGAAGATAAGGGAATGGAAACCTTTCCTGTTGTAATTGTTAATTTAATTTATTTATAAGATGGGATAGTGTTCACTGAATTAAAGACGGATTCTTATTTCTAATAATAACCACTCTTTATTCCCCATCTAATTATTATCGCACAATAATATAATACATGTTATCTGAATAACGTGTTACAACAGACTACTATTTATATATAGAATATACATTCATTTCACTTGTCTTTTTCTCTTTAGAAAGCTTAGCCTACATTATATTGATTGATGAATATGAATACAAATCATTTTTCCAACACTCCTCCTTAATTTGCATTCAAATTCTAGTAGAATCAATTTACATAATTAAATAATTCACATTTATCTCTAAATAATTGAAATTTTGCTTTAGCAAGATCTTTTGTAAACATGTCTGCTAACATTTCATCAGTTGGACAATATTTGATTTTTATAAGATTTTTGTCCACGTATTCCTTTACGAAATGCACTTTGGTATCGATGTGCTTTGAACGGTTGCTAAACTTTTCGTTGATTATCATCTTGATCACGCTTTGGTTGTCCTCGAATATTTTTGTTGATTGATTCTCCAATCCTGCCTTTTACAAGACGAAATTACGATCTTATGTTTTGCTGGTACGAAACATCTGTATGCTTCGATTCGGAATCAAAAAAATTGCCTCTTCTGCTTTCAAATCCAATTTCTTACGCTGGGCATCTTGGATTCGTACAAATCATTTTGCGCCAATCTCTCCGCGATAGCAATCTGATACTTGTTGTCAGCTGACCAAATCTCACAGGTATCTTCGCTGAATATCACATTTAGCCCTTTTTCCGTCAATCGTTTCACAGAAATTAGATTTCCGCCAATTTCTGGAATATACAAAACATTTTCAATTTTTACATTACTATGGAAATTCCATCTTTGTTCATAAAATGCACAACCACACTGCCCTTGCCAGACGATTTTATTTGCTGGCCGTTTGCAAGCGATACATTTTCAGTATGTAATCCATCGAATTCGATGAATACATCACGACGACAGGAAATGTGACATGTCGTTCCAGAACCGATTATCCATTCGCTTGGACATGTGCCAACAATGAACAAGATTTCATCTGTATTACGTTGTTGAACTATATTCGCCTTCGATTTGTTATCTTCATTATTATTTCTTGCCTTCCATTTTGCATATTCATTGCACATATTTCGAAAATGACCTGACTTTTTACAGAAGTAACAGCTGACAATTTTCTTTGTTATATGTGATTTGTCACATTTAATGCATTCGCATCACAAACAGAATTTTTGGATACATCGCGATCTTTTCGTCGTCTATGCTCCTCTGTAATTTTTGCGCGTACCAATTCTGGCGTCAATTTTTCCTCGTCATATACCTCGAGTGCTGTAATCAATCCATCGTAGCTGCGTGGCAGAGAACCAAGTAACGTAGCACTCATGAAAAATTCTGGACTGAAGTCTTCACCAAGCGCAAGCAGCTTCTGGGATAACTCGTTCATGTGGTTGACGTGCTACCTCAGTACAATTTCTAGACACCCTAAAATGTGATTGAAAAGAATCTCCATCATACTTTAATATAATATTGTGGTAATTTCGAATTTTAACCACACTTCTATTTTGTAAAATTATAACAATAAAGTAAGTAATAAACTTTTTTTTTGGTTTCGTCTTTTTGAACGACGTATCAAGTAATTATACGTATTATTACTTTATTATTGATTGTTTCGGCAGAAATTTCCATAATTAAATTTTTAATTATATTTTCCATGTTATTGTTTAATTTATTCGTTTGCTGTTTACAAAATTTGCTAATAGGTTATGTTCCTGGCTGCCATTTTTTTTGGAATCGGTCATATTAAAACTCAGGTGGCAGCCGACTGCATTTAGGATTTTTGGACTGCATTCGCTGCGCAATTGCTGAATTCTTAAAAGAAACCACTTTTTTTCAGATGTTCCATTGCATTATCAAATTTAAAACCACTATGTAACTGTCTAAACTCCCTAAAGTTTTAACATCTGTGGCCGCATGGTTTAAATTATGAACATTGTATCCAACGGATCTACAATTGAGAAAAATTCTTTACATATTTATGTAGCAGGCTTTCAGAACATTGATTATTTTTATACATTCTTTATGTCACACAGAAGTCTAATTGCATATTGAATATTTTTTAATACAAAAGCACCAGTGTATTAAAAAATAGGAAAAGGCGAAATTCAGTAGCTTTCCATCTTTCAACCTCGCATAACTGGCGCGGTTTCCTTGTAAATTCAGACGTATTCCCATATTTTACTTGCTAGAATCCTTTTGTTGATGAGTTACATTTGCAATTTGTTGAAAGAATATGGTGTCGTTTTAAAAGTTCACTCAACAAAATAAACCCATGTGATTGGAAAATAAAACTCAGGATCTGTACTTCACGAGATATATTTTATTATTATTACAAAAATGTCAAAATATATCGGTTTCCTCTGGGACTAAAAGTACTTTACTTTGCAAATAAAATGTTCTGGTGAGTTTACTTACTGACAACAAATTACACTGTAACTCAGGGACTAATAACACATCTTCTAATTGTAATTGACTAATTGTTGCAGTTTTGAACCTGACTGTTCCATTACCTTTAATTTGTAGTTTTCTACCATCGCCCAAGGTCACTGTACTTCTTTGTGATTCGTCGATTTTGTGTCATTGCACAAATGTGCCGATGCACCCGATTCTACACACCACTCCATAGTACCGGATTGTTTCGGTTTCGCGACCATCAAACCAACATATGCGACTTGATTTTTCGGTTCTTCCTTTTCGACTTTATTTATTAATTTTGTACTACCAATTTCCCTTTTACTTTTCCATGCCAAAAATTTTCTGCAATCTGCTTTGATATGGCCAGTCCTTTTGCAAAAATAACATGACACTGACTTTGAGTTAAACTTTGATAACTGTTTATATTCAATGCTCTTGCCGTTCCTAGTCGAATTTTCCATTTCCTTTCTTCTAACGTATTCCTCCAGCAATTTTCCTTTCACTAAATTTGAGGTTAAATCCGTTTCGGGACGCGATTCAAGTGCTGTAACGAGCGTAAATAGCTCTCAGGCAAACTGCTTAAATAGAACGCCACTGTCAATGGCTCAGTCAATGCATCACCTAAAATTGCTAGTTCATCTATCAATTCCTCCATTGCTACATTCCCAGATGGTTTTTGCGAACTTCTCCTTCTTGATGTGAATTAATTGATTATCTTCGACAAGAAGACCAATATGTGCTTTTGCTTTAGCATCTTTTGTAGACCATGCTGTTGTTACTGGATCTGGTGGTGCTGACTCAAAAATGCTCCATAAATCCTCCTTTATTAAAAGTAGTTCCAATTTATATTTCCATACTTGATAATTATTATTATTCAGTTTGTTATTCTGTATTTTGGTTGAGTCCATAATGCCGGTTGATACTAATAGTTTAAACTTGACCATCTCTTTTTACTCTTTCAGATTATTACCGTGGCTGGGCCCATAACCTGTTTGATGGCCGGATGATTTGAGATTTTCAGTTCACTAAACAAAAATAAACCCATGTGATTGGAAAATAAAACTCAGCATCTGTACTTCACGAGATATATTTTATTATTATTACAAAAATGTCAAAATATATCGGTTTCCTCTGGGAGTAACTAGCTGCATAGGCCCACAGCTTTATGTTGTGGATCCAATATTTTAATGATTGACGCCATAACTCCAAGTAATAAGGAAAGCATGTAATCCGCTGGAAATTGTATTACACAATTTACGTTTAATTTTTCGAGGCTTATTTCTGACAATTTCAGGTGGTGTTCCGGCAGTTCTCTAGTGCGGAATCCTCGTTTGTTCTTAATGGTGCATTCATATCCAAAAATACTACATGATTTTGAATGTACGCTCCTTTTCTTTTACATTTGGTGCACCCAAAAAGCCATCTTTTTGAATAATTTTAAATTCTTCAACAAGTTTTTCTAAATATGTATCAGCATAAAATAGCTTTTTGTAGCCATGGTACGAGTATGTCCCTACCACAAAATATTTTTAGTTCCGGTTATATTGCCTATATTTGGTCATAATTGACTATTGGAACTTTTAGCCAATGGAAGACCGTCAATACCAATATCAATATTTAATATGTCAGAATTTGTTGGATAAGTTTTCAATATTTTCTCCACACCTGTTGTGAGACTAAAATGGATATATAAACCACTTCCCATTGACTATACATTTGTGTATTTTGGTGTACGCTTCAAAGTGTGTACGTCTTTTGGTAGAGTTAGGTGATATTCCCTTAATATCATTAATATCGAATTTGCCGCTTTGTTTGTAGGCCAGAATTTTATACATCAATCCACCAAATTGTTTTCTAAATTTAGTGACGATTCTGTGCTTTCATCAAAATCATTTTCATGAACTTCCAGATCACATAATTCGCGGAGCTTCTGTAGTCGTACTGCAGATAATGGTTTTGTTAGCATGTCGGCCAACATATTTTCGGTTGGACAGTATTCGCATCTGATTTGTCCATTGGCCGCGTTGTCTCTTACGAAGAGTTCCCGAGTGTCAATATGCTTTGATCTATCGGGTATATTTTCTTCTTCAATTAATTTAACGCAGCGTTGGTTGTCTTTTAGAATAAGTGTTGGATCATCCATCTTTAGGTTAAAGTCTGCCAGAAGTCGTCTCATCCATATGGCTTCTTTGCAAGATTTTGAAAGGGAGATGAATTCGGCCTCGGTTGATGATAAGGCAATGCGTGTTTCTTACACTTCCAGCTGACGGTTCCTCCAATCACGAAGCAAATATAGCCTGAATTGGATTACCTGTCCTTTTGATTTTCTGCCTAATTTGCACTGTTTTATAATGTTTGATGAAATGTTTTATAATGAATATTTTAAATGTTGGAATGATTTGCAAGTAATATAATTGATGTAATAATGAATAAATGTTATGGAGAATTATGGATACATGTTTGATAATGGGTGATGGTTATGATAATGTTAAGAAGTATTAAAAGTATGAGTATTTTATTGATTATATTGAAATGTATAAATTATTTCATATTTCTGAAAAAGTGTATGATATTGTTGTATGATATGTTGGACGTGTTTAATGTTGGTATGAAATGATATTATAATATTATTGTAAGTATTTTGTGTGTTATTAAATCATCCTTATAATTATAAAATTAACTCCTGAATTAATTTTATAGTTAATTTGCGTCGATTAGTATTTCGTATTATCACCACTACGTATCATGTAGTTAATTCAACTCACTAGCCTTGTGCTTGGCTAAACAGATGTGCCTACATAGTGGCCAACGTCCGGTGAGTGTAAACATGTATATAGTACATATATTAACTTACCAATTTAGAATTCCTCACTAAAAGATTTTATTTTAGTTTTAGCTACTTTTAGACTTTATTGATAAAATTTAAAATTTTATTATTATAAATTGACAAACTTAAGGTTTAAATAATAACTTTATTATTTGTAAAATTTTACTAATTTAATGACAATTGAAATCTTTACTTAATTTAATGACTATTGAAAAATATTACTCTAATGACAATTCCGTTTTTTAGTTTTTTAGTTTATAATAGACACCTTTATTTACATTGATTATGGTAATACATTGATTTAAATACATTTTTTGACTTATTAATTACTACGAGCCCTACTCTAATACAAGTATTTGCCCTGAGCTGAATTTGTCTTATTACTATTTATTTATTTGTACATTAGATTATTTTATATTGAAAGCTTGGTGTCTTCAAGTCTTTATTCCACTTTGACAATCTTAAACTATTTAACTACTATTTACAATATTTACAGGTCTTCGAGGTTTTACCCTCTGTGAACATCAAGTTTGTGATTTATAAAATCTACAAGATTGATGTTGCACACTTCTCTTAAGTTGACATATCTATTTGGGCTTACATTATTGTTATTATTATTTACGTTTATTTCTGTCATGAGCTGGTTTTCATGCGTATTTATTCTTTGTGTTGATTTTTGTAGTGAATTGTCATGCCAATCGGTTACGGCACGTATTATTCCGAGTCGGCTTGCCTATAGGGGGGTCCGTTTGATTGGCACTTAACGAATTGCACTAAAAATTTAAACGTACCAAATAAAAATATACGTCAAGCTCCTTCATCACATTCCCTCCATTAGAAAAATTCAAATCTTATTCAAACATTGTTTTTATTTTAAATCTGTATTTAATTATTTATTTTAACGACCATATTGATTTTAAAAAAAATATAATAAAGAAATAAACTAAAGAACTAATTTAATGTTGCTATTAATAATTTTAGGACATTAAACTAACACTAAAGCAAAGAATTAAAGCTAAGAAATAATTACTTTTAAGTAAATGAATAAATTTAAGAAATTCGTATAGATATAAAATTAGGAAAACATGCCATATTGCGGACAAATGAAAATTTTTTTTCGCGAAAACATGCAATATGGATGCGATTTGGAATTCACTCACTTATTACAAAATTTCACAATAATTCTTAACACAAACTATCAAAATTATTATAGCAACTATATAAAAATTACACTAATTTATAACAAAAAAAAATATATGTTAAAGAAGGTTATGAAAAATAGATTTTAATTTAACTAATCACACATCCCAAAAATAGCATGCATTGTACATAAAATCATGTACTAATATTTTATAGAAGCTTAGAATTTGCGAAACTTAGTTTCTTTATATACTTGAAACTTATATAATAATTAATATTGCTATGCTTATTTATTTATTTTCACTTATTTTTAACTGATTTTATCAAGTTGTATCCAATTTTAGAACGGTCTTTCCAATTTTATAACGTGGTCAAAGTAAGCACAAACATCGGAATTAATGCCCACGATAGTTTATGCCCGATATAATGTTTTTGGCACTTTCCGTTAATATCTGCGACACGGCTTCCTTAAGAACGGATGCTCGAGCTTGTTTTAATACGGCAAACGGCTTACTCACCACGTTAAAATATTGATTTGTGTTAGGACTAATCGTGAGCACGCGTATACAAAATTTTTACAAAATTCTAAAGATATTTTGTAGATTAATAATAAACGATTAGTACCTAAATATTATCTAAATAATCTAAATAATTTATATACCTGATATTTCTAAATAATTTATTTTAATAATGCAGCAATTATCATCTGATTTATTTGGACTGAAGATGAGTAATGATTAACCATCCGATGTTGAATAACATTTAAGCCGCTATTTAAGCTAATTACGGAAATGCACAAAAAAGAAATGAACAAAACCGAAAATCTATATGCAATACTCTCAATTTAGCCAAGAGATGAATACACAGATACATTTGAGCTTAAGTTTTAAACACCATCGCTGTCATGGTGTAAAAGGCAAATCGCGCGACTCTACACAACAGGTTTCAATTGAATTTACTTTAAATTAAAGTGGAAGCTGAAAAAAAACAAAGGAGCGTTGTCAAACTGTATCAGAGTTCCAATGTGGTAATACACGCTTTAAAACGAGGTTAGGATTTTATATCCTTGGCATGGTATAAACCAATTTTCTTTCCTTTTTCATCTTCCACTGAATATGTCACTGTACCATGTTTTTTTATAATTTTGCCTATAATGTATGTGGGTGCTAACTTAGCAGAAAATCGGTTACATTTATTGCTAATCGGATGAGTTTTAACGAACACCTTTTGACCAGGGTAAAATTGAATTTGTCTCGAGCGTAGATTATACGTGCGAGAATATGTCTCAAAAGCCTTATTTAAATTATCTTTGATCATTTGGTGAATAATTGGTTGTTTTATGTCAGGTGTCAACATTTCAACTTCCGATTCATTTAGGCAGCCTGCTTCTCGTAGAAGTTTATAAGTGCTTGCATGATGTATCATTTCATAACCAAACAGACTAAAATAGGAAGAATAATTTGTAGAACGATGTACTGCACTTCGTAATGCTGCTGATATTTCATGAATATGCTCGTCCCATAGTTTATGATCTGTTTTAATATACGATCTTATTGCACTCAAAACTGATCTATTAACCCGTTCTGAGGCGTTTGACTGAGGCGAATAGACCGGTGTACGCTCATGAATTATTCCATATTTCGAAACGAATTTTTGAAAATCCTTACTAATGAACTGAACCCCATTATCTGAGAAAATGGTTTCTGGGCAGCCAAATATTGAAATAATATCAGACTTTAGAAAATTAACAATATTTGTGGTTGTTCCTTTATTGAACGCTTTCAAAAAAGGGAATTTTATCAACTGATCCAGAACCACAAAAATAATGGTTTTTCCGTTCCTTGATCTAGGGTACGGCCCAAGAAAATCGACGTAAATTTTCTGGAATGGACGGTCGACAAAGATTGTGCGTCCCATAGTTGGTCGTGTTACTGTGTTTGGTGATTTTGTGCTTTTGCACACGTCACAATTTGTAACATAGTTATACACGTCTTTTGCCATTTTAGGCCAGTAATAAAGTTTTCGAAGCCTAGTTAGTGTTTTCCGTATACCTCCATGAGCAGCGGTTGGTTCATCGTGTTCTGCTCTAATTAATTCTGGTACAAGTGGTTCGGGTATCCATAACTTCCAAACGGGTACACCAAGGAGCGGTTCATTATTTTTGGGTTCGATCCGTATGTACAGGCGGTCGTTTAATATTTGCAAGTTCGGATATTGAATAGGCTTAGCGGATATGTTTTCTTTAATGGCTATATAACTCACATCTTTAAATGCAGATGAATTGAGGTCTATACTCGCTAAACAAAATTTGCGAGACATCTTCAGCTCGTCCACTGTATCACAAAATATTCTAGATAGAGTGTCAGCTACCACATTATCTTTGCCTTTTTGGTGAACAATTTCAAAATCAAAGGATTGTAAGTAAAGGCTCCATCTTGCTAGTCGGCTCGTTAGATCGCGCATGCTCATTAGCCATTTTAGGCTGGCGTGATCGGTGATCACTGTAAACCTATAACCTTCGACATATTGTCGGAATTTTTTTATAGATAAAACCGCAGCCAAGCACTCCAGTTCAGTCACCGTATAATTCTTTTGTGCTGAATTGAGCTTTTGAGAGAAAAAGGATATCGGCTGCTCCACATCGTCCTCACCCTTTTGAAACAGGACACCTCCAAGCCCCTCCGTACTCGCATCACAGCGAATAAAGAATTGCTTAGAGTAAACAGGATTTGTAAGCACAGGAGCGGTGGATAGCAAACACTTTAATCTCTCGAAGGCTCTCTGGGCTTCGCTGTTCCAGTCAAGTTTCACATTTTTCTTTAACAGATCTGAGATTGGAGATGATATCTGAGCGTAGTTGGGAATAAATCTCCGGTACCAACCTGTCATTCCGAGAAAGCGTCTTATTGGTTTCACTGACTTTGGAGTAGGGAAATTTATAATGGCTTCTACCTTTGCAGGGTCAGTGCGGAGTCCTTCTTCACCAACCACATATCCTAAATAGCGTATTTCTCGCATACAGAAGAAGCTTTCTCGATATTAATTGTTAGGCCAGCGGAAGATAAATAACTAGCGACTATAGAAAGTAGTTGAAGATGTTCATCAAAGTTAGAAGATACGACTAAAAGATCATCTAAGTATACAAAGACTCGATCGTGTAGCTCCGTTGGAATGACCTTGTGCATTAAGCGGCACATAGCTTGTGGAGCGTTACAAAGCCCAAACGGCATCACTCTAAACTGGTAAAGGGGCCTACCTGGGATTGTAAACGCCGTCTTTTCTTTTGATGTCTTTTCCAACGGTACTTGCCAAAAAGCTTCTTTTAAATATACTTAGTATCTTTCAGACGGGAGAGAAGGCCATCTATAATAGGAAGTGGATAGGAATCTTTCACTGTAACAGTATTAAGTTTTCTTGAATCGAGGCACAGTCTTGATTTACCATTCGACCTTTTAACCAATACAACAGGAGATGACCAAGGACTTTGACTTGGTTCTATCACATTAAGTGAGAGCATTCGATCGATTTCTGCATACAGTTTTTCTTGTACAATTGGGGATACCGGAAAATATCGTTGTTTTATCGGGAGCGCAGAACCAACATCTATATCCTATGCTCATGCAAATGAGTACACCCTAATCCTAGTTTGGTAAATGATGGGAATTGATCTTTAATTAAATTCAGTCTCAACATTTGTTCGTTTGTTAAATTATGCATTTTATCGTCATCCATGGTAGCACAAAGTTCATCAATCATCATAGGAGCGATACCAAATGAATTCCAGAAGTTTATGCCCAAGTACAAATTATTTTGGAGTGAGGGCACGATATAGAATCGTATGTGTTTGGTTTTAGTTCTATATTGCACGGGTAATTTAATATGACCGATAATTTTATTTGAAGTGCCATCGGCGGTCTTAACAGAGGCATTAATTTTATGATATGTACAATTAATATCATTCAAAAACTTAAGTGAATCCTTTCCCAGTATACTGATACTAGCTCCACTATCAAGTAATCCGGACAATGTTTTACCATGAATAATGACGTTGAGATAAGGACGAATGTCGATTTCTGTAGAAGGAAAACCTAAGGTCGTAGTAGCACATTCGCGATATAATTTCTTTATAAATGAAAAATATTTTCTAACACGCGAAACTTTAGTCATCGACGAACGTTTTGGCACAGTGGACGAATAAATTTGGGATGAATCACTATGCACAATTGTTTCAATAGATTCAGGTGTGTTGTTGATAAAATTTAATTTATGGTCTAAATCGGTAAAGGTTGATATATTGGGATTAAAATTTGTATTTATTGGTTGAATTTGTCGATTTCCATTTATTTGTTCGGTCTGGGAGCAATCCTGTTTTGCGAACTTTGCTGCCCAGCTCTGGCAAAGCTCGATCTCACGTTTTCCGGGCTGTTATATGCTTTACAATGAGGACAGTTGATTTTCTTCACATTCTCTTTGCCACATCCAAAACAAAATACCTGTAATAAATCTCGAGGACAATCTTGGTAGTAATGTCCAAGGTCTCTACAGTTCCAGCATATTACAAATTGAACTTTGTTGTGAGGGTTATTTAAGGCATCAACACAATTAAATTCAGTAACCTCGGATGGTACTCTGTTTGGCTCAAGTTCATTCACATATGGGTGTGACATGCGTTTTGTAACAAAGAAAGTGCGAGGATCATAACCGGACTGAGTCCACAAGTTCTCATAAGACTGTGTTAGGACACGCAGCTGGTTGATAGAAGAAATGTTTACGTTCATTATTTTGTCTCGGTAAACTGGTAAAAGATTACTTTTAACAACATCGAGCAATTCTGGTTCGGTGAGTTTTCTCAGTAACCGATTATTATGAATTTCAACATCAAGAATAAAGTTTTGGACTGTTTCTCTGGTGGTTTGTACCCTTCGATAAATGTAACGTCGAGTTTCTGCCTCCTCTTCAGAATTGTTGAACCAAGACAACAATGCATCCTTCATTTGATTCCAGTTAGCAGTCGGATTACTTCTCACATAGTTCCATAAAAATGTATCTGCATCACCTGAGACATAATCAAATATATATCTGTCTAATGTATTCTGATTATAGCCACAGCGTCTAGCTAATGTTTCAAATCTAAAAACAAAGTCACTCACGTTGCTACCTTTAGAACCGTTAAAGTTCAAATTTTTCCATTTAGGAAATTTTTCTTTATTAGCAAATGAATTCTGATTAGCAGAGTTATACTCGCTTTGGGGGTTAACTAGCAAGGGTTCCATGTTAATATGGCCACCTCTGAATTGGACGTGATTGTCGTTACGTAAATTCATACGATTGAATTCGGCAGTTATTTTGTCATATTCAGAAAGAACTGGACCAGGTTGGTACAGATTTGGTAAAGCTAAGTTAAATTGATGTTGTGGAATATGTTGCACATTAGGGTTAACTAAACTTGGTGTATCTCGATAGATTGGCAGCTGAGATTGTGAAACTTTAGGTATCGTTCGTTTAGATTCCATCTCAGTATGTCCCCGTAGTTCAAAAAAATTAGTTTCGGAATTCGGAAGCGATAACTCATATTCGTTTTTAGCCACGCCGTCGTGTGTAGTAGCCCGATCTCCTTTTATCGTTTTTGGTGATAAGGCAGTTGCGCCAGGTTTTTTGCCTACACTCTTTGACTGTTCATCATTTTGTTCTGTATCAACTATCGCTATTACAGGTTTGGGCTTAAAATCAGGTTTGGTTTTTGGAACAGCTCCAGCACCTACCATGATTTTGGATTTTTGTGTGTTACTATAATCGTAATTTGGATCTATACCTAGATAATCCTGGAATAACTTTAAAGCTCTTCGGTTTGATCCTAAAATTTTTGTGATTTCTGCAAGTTGCACCTACTGACTTTTTTATTCTGTTAGCACGATCATTCCAATGCAATATTTGAACGTAAAGCTTACTTAGTAGCTGACGAGAAGATCTCTCGCTTAATTTTTCTACTTCATAACCAATAGAATTAGACATCTCACGGCATTCACGAACTTCGTCCGCCGGTATGATTGGATTATGAGGATTTATAGGTTTTAAACCTTTGTCAAATAATTCATTTTTCAGACATTCTCTGAGTTTGTCTTGAGCATTGCCATCTTTAGGATCAATGTCTCGTACTAAATATTCAACATTTATTTCTTCTGGAGTAAGATAATCAAAAATATTTAACTCATCCATTTTCATTTAATTCAAAAAAAAATATGATCTCAAAATTTTAACATACGAAAAAAAATATTTTTTTCTTATTCAATTCAATTAGTCGTTCTTACAAATAAACTTCAATTATTACTTATTAAATAGGAATAATAATTAAAAAAAATATAATAATACCTTATATATTATGAAAATAGAAATGTATTCTTATATAGAACATCAATGGAGGTTAATAAAGGGAATGCGATGAATTTGAGCTATGACTAACCCTGTAAAAAAAAATTGTAAAACAAAAATTTGAACTCTGTGGTAAAGTACTTATTCATCCAGCTATATACTTCAATCACATAAAAGTTGATTACGTTTGTTCAAATGACGACCAACCGTATTAGGAAAAACAGAATCACTGTTAAAGTCAAAACTAATACGTCGTCATCAAAATACACAAAACTCAACTGTAGAAAATGAGTTTTACATTTTTAACCAGTTTTGGTTGTACAGAAAGTTTGCCTAAAGCATGAAAGGAAAGACGGAATCACCGAAATAATCAAAACTTTCTTGCCGCTTAGGAAACAAAATCATATTGGCATTAACCAAATATATACAACACTAAAACTAAATCAAAATAATAAAAAAATACGTACGTATTTGGACTGAAGATGAGTAATGATTAACCATCCGATGTTGAATAACATTTAAGCCGCTATTTAAGCTAATTACGGAAATACACAAAAAAGAAATGAACAAAACCGAAAATCTATATGCAATACTCTCAATTTAGCCAAGAGATGAATACACAGATACATTTGAGCTTAAGTTTTAAACACCATCGCTGTCATGGTGTAAAAGGCAAAACGCGCGACTCTACATTTTTTTATTAGATTCTCAAGGTAAAGGTTCAGTTTTATTATTTTGGTGCTTTTATAAAGTTCGGTGTTGCTGTAGTAGTGGTACCTGTCTTCATATTGGTTATATTTTCTGATTTTACCCGTCACGTGCCTAAGGATGTTTCTTTCGAACCTTTCGAGTTTTTTGTAACTTGTGGGTGATATAGTAAACCATGAGATGAAACCGTAGGTTAGTATTGGTCTGATCAGTTGGCTATATATGATTTCTTTTGTCCGTTGAGGTAGTTGCACTTTTTTGGTAATCGGTCATAGTATCGCATATGCTGCTTTAGCTTTTTCTATAGTTTTTTGACTGTGTAGGTTAAATTTAAATTTGTTTGTGAAGTGTACTCCTAGGTATTTTACTGTGTCCGTCGTTTCTGTTTTCTTCCCGTTAATTAAAAGATTGGCTTTTCTACTTTTTGCTACTGCTGATTTAATGCATCTGCCCGAGGGTGGTCTAAAGATTATCAATTTAGATTTGTTTTCGTTTATCTTAATGCCCCAGTCTTTGTAGAAGTTTTTTAGTTTTTGTATGTGTTTTTGTATTTTTCTAGTTGTAATATTTGGACAGAGGGATGGCGCTAGTATTACGGTGTCGTCTGCGTACAGTATCATTTCTATGTCTCTATTTAAAGGTTGGTCTGCAATATATAAGTTGTAAAGTATAGGCCCCAAGATCGATCCTTGGGGTACTCCGCGGTTTGATGTGTAGCTCTGGGATTTAATGGAATTTATTTCCACAAAAAACTGTCTGTGGTGAAGGAAATTGAAGATTATTCTTATCATATTTTGTGGGAGATTGAAATTTATGAGTTTAAAAATTAGACCTGTGATCCAGACAGAATCAAATGCCTTATGGATATCTAGTAGACAAGCAGCAGTGACTTGTCTTCGGTTCAAGGATTTAGATATACTGTGGTGGAACAGCGTTAGGGCATCCGTAGTTGAATGTCCTTGTCTGAATCCAAATTGAAATTGGGGAATTATGGATGGGCCTGCTAGTGGAAATACTATTGTCCTGAGTGATTTTCATATAACTTTCTCAAGGAGTTTCCCTTGGTTTGAAATTAAGCAAATGGCTCTGCTATCTTCTGCTTTTTTTAGTTTTTTGACCTTAGGGATTGGAATTATGTGAGCTATTTTCCACTCAGCAGGGAACTATGATAAGTTAAGGCAGTTGTTTATTATAATTGATAGATGATTAAAATATATTATTGGGAGTTTTTTGATGATGAAGTTTGAAATTTTGTCAGGTCCTGACGATTTTTTCGTATTTTTTACTAAGTATTTAAGTTCTACTGGGTTAGTGAAGCCCTCCTCTAGTGGTTCAATGGATGTGTTTGCACTGGAAAATTCGGTTAATGGATCGGGTGGGGTGGTGATGAAATTTTTAACCTTTTGGCACACTGTTTGTGAGAGGGTAGTATTATTGTTAGGAATTTCTTCTGTGTATAGAGCTTTGTAATACTTGGCGAAATGTTCCGTAATTTCGTTCATGTTGTACGTTATTTGTCCCTCTATTTCAAGTTTTTCTGGCGTAACGAACCTTTTTCTACCTGTTACTCTGTTTATTTCTTGAAACATATGGTGTTTCCGGGTTTGATTTTCGTGATTTTTTTAGTGAATTTTTCTGTCATATGTTTCGAGATGTGATGTTGGATGATATATGTGAGACAGTTTATCTGAGATTTAATTGAGAGGTAGTTGGGATCCCGGTTATTTAGCGTTCTGTTATATACTCAGACGTAATATAACTAGTGGTCCGCTTATTATCGATAATTTTTTTCAAATGTCACGAATGCGTATCCCAGCGACGAAAATGCAACGAGTGCGCAGCACGAGTTGCATTTTCTAAAGCTTGGGATACGCATGAGTGACATTTGGAAAAAATTATCGATTCTTAAGAGGACCACGAGTTATATTTGGGTGGAGAATATAATGAATTGGTGTGAAAGATAAAACTTAAATTCACAACATGAAAGATTATATTTGTAATAACAATTATTTATTATGCAAGAATACCATTGAAACATATTATATTTAGAACTGACAGTTGTTGAAGGTACAATTTTCAAATCGGAATTGTCCTTCATTTTTGTTGTTAATTTTAGATGAAACGATTGGGTTTACAGCTTTTGACGGCTCAGCAGAATTTCCTCGCATCTTTTCTAGAATATTGTTGTGTTGCTCTGGCTGCATATTTAAATATGGCTGAATTGAATTAGCACTGCTAAGGCCGGTTATTTTAATCAATTGTTGATCTGAAATACCCGCATTTGCCATTATAGTAACCGCAGTTGATCTATGACTATGATTGGTGATTTTATTATTTTGCACATCAATTCCAATTGCCTGGGCCGTTTGTTTGGTCCATTTTGATAATTCATTGACACCTACAGGAAGATTTTTATACCACCTTCCAGTTGAATTTTTCCAGAAAGGATTGGGTGTAAGAAACAATCTTTCGGAGGTTACATGATTTGGCCGTTTATTCATTAATTTATTGAATAATCGTACGGGACAAACGTTGATATTATTCACATTTTGCGTGAGCCACTTACTATTAGCACAACGGCTTGCACCTCCTTGTGTAGTTTTGGTGAATATAGGGTTATATTCAATTCGTCCCGTATCATTACCGAAATGGTCTGTAATCCTCTTAAAATAATGAGTTAAAGCAAACGCGGCTTCGTTACCACGCCACGCTAATTCTGTCGCAACAATGTTGAAGAATTTCTTTTGAAGTCCATAAGGGTTATCTTCATCCCAATACGTTTGCATACAAGTAGATTCATTTGACGTAAAAGCTACAGCACTTAATTTCCGTTTGTTCGGTTCACTTTGAAGTTGTTTCCGTTTTGAATCTCTGGCACATCTCGCCTGTTTAAACTCAATATCACGAAATGGATCAAATTTTATTTTAAATTCTGCATAATATTTTTCTTGAAGCATTTTCGCTAGCGCAATCCAAATAGTTTTAATTACAGTTTCCTTGTAATTTTCTCCGTTAGACTTACGCATATTGCATGCATAATCTTTTAAATATGACGCGAGCATATCAATTGATGTGTCTCGCTCAATTGTGTATTGACGTGTTGCACAAAAATCCATAAACTGTTTCCAAATACTTTTCTTATTTCGTTCCGTGTTTAAAGGAACACTATTGAGTATTAACTCTTCGATTTTTTTATTTGTACACTCTCCCCATCTTTGATTATCACAATTATCCATCTTTGTATCAAGCAGTAATCAATACTAATTCACAAATATTTTGTAATTGCATAAGTTGACAGATAGTTATATAAGAATTTTGTTTTTGTTGTGTGTTACTTTGATTCTAATGAATTTATTTTTATTAATAAAAATCGCCAAAAATAATAAATAGTAGGCTATTGCCATAACAACGTTTTTCCCACAGCGACAATACAACAGTGTTGTATTATCACTTATTAATAACAAAAATAACAAAAAAATTGCATAGTGAAATAGATGATTTTTAGGTATGAATTATATTCTCTGTATAATATCTTTTTTAGTTTCCTACGGTAGTCAAAAATTTTTGGAGCAGCGGTGGAAGGTTATTGTATGTTTGGTTTTTCTGTTTAACTTTAGGAATCAGCGTACTGATTGAATTTTGCACGGCCATGGTTAGTGTCTGAATATACTTGTCAATTTCCTTTTCTGACAGATTTCTATCGTTTACTATTGGTATCTTCTGTAGGTTTTGATCTGTTTTGTTTGAGAAATTTGTCCAGTTTGTGGCTGTATAGTTAAAGTGGCTAGGAGGCTCAATTCTTAAGAAATCTGTGATACCTAGAAGATCTATTGATAGTTCCACCGCGCAGTGGTCTGAGAATGATGGGATTGATTTACACTGGAAATTATTTTTTCCTGCGTAGCTTGTGACTATGCTAGTTGTAACTAGGTAGAAATCAATAATGGATCCTGATCGAGGGAATGTTCCTTTTTTAGGTACAATTTGTACGAAGTTGTGGGATGATGAAGTGAGCCAGTTTTGAAGAGCGTTGCCTGTTATATTGTCTACAGTGTCCCATGCCGTATTACGAGCATTAAAGTCTCCTCCAATTATTGTCGTATGATAGTTGTCGCTTTGGTTTTTGAGAATATGTAGATCGTGATTCAGTCGTGTAAAGTTAGTACCATTTGGAATATAGATGGAGACTATTAAGATTTTTTCTTGGTTTGCTTTCGTAATAGTTATTGCGGTGTAGTTAATGTAATTTATGTTGGGAATAAGTAGTTGGTCTATTTTATATTTCTCCTTTACTAAAATTGCGGTCCCTTTTGAATTTTCAGTTTTATTATGTCTAATTATTTTGTAGTTGTCAACTACGAATTTGTGCTTATCTTGGAGATTTGTTTCCTGTAGTAGGAAAAGGTCGGGTTTTTTTTTGTTTCACTAATTGATAGAGTTGGGCTCTATTGAGGTGGTTGGCAATAGAGCAACAATTTAATGTGTATATTTTCAATTTGTTGAACCCTGGCATAGGTTGAAAACGAATGTGATATACGATGCTTGTCTGTCTTCTAGAGATTGTAATTTTTTATATAGAGGTAAAAAACTGTTAACTTTCTTGATTAAGGTTCCCAAGTTACACCCAAAGAGCTCATGACTTTCGTTATTTACAAATTTCGTAAAATTAATATTATTGTTATTATCTATATTATAGTTGTTGTTTATATTCACCTTTTCTGCTTCTGATGTTATTGTTGTTCTGGAACTTCTGCTGTTTCTGGTGTGTTGTTGCGGAATAAATCGGCAAATTTTATATTTTGGGATACCCCACGTTGTGCTGATTTAGTCGCAAATATCCTCTGGTTGTATTTTTTTGTACGCTCCTCCTCCTTTTCTTTGCGAATTGCTTCCTTTCTGTGTTTTATTTTTAAAAATTAGTCGCAGCCTCTATAATTGGCTGGATGTCCATGTTTTTTGCAGTTAACGCAGTAGGCTTCCGTTTCTCGTTCAGTTTTTTGACAGCATCCCGGCTCGTGCTCTTCCTCGCATTTGACACATCTGTATTGATGTGCACAATTTTTTGCCACATGTCCAATTCGTTGGCATCTTTTACATTGAATTACCGATGTTTTTCTCAACGCTTCCCATGAGATTTTGTGGTGACACATAAATTTTATGTTGCGTAACACGTTGACGTTTTCTTTATTGATCACTGTCACTATATGGCAATTCATTTTAATGCCTTTTTTATTTACCATGTTTTTAATAACTGTGTTTATGCCGTATACGTCTTTAATATCTTCTGCTATCTCTGCATTAGAAAAGGTGTGTTGTACTCCTCTCATCACTATGCTAGTGGTTTTTTCGTCGTCTCTTGTGTATGTATGAGCAGCTAGTTGGTTCGCTTTTATCATTTCGAACATTTTTTTGTGGTTGTCCATGTTGCAATTGCATGTAACAATTTTCGTATTTGCTTTAGTAATTTTTACCGTATATTTAACTTCCGGTTCATTTTTCAACATGTCTCTCAATTTTTTTGTGTCTAAGCTGGGCACTATTATCGGTGGCACTTTTATTTTTTTAATTATTTTCTCCGCTGGGCACTGGATGTTGCGGCTTTTCTCTTGATCTTTTTGTGTTTGTTGTTCTAATTCCGCTAACACTGAGAATGTGTTTTTCAGCGGTATTGGTTCCGTGTGGTTTATTTTTTGTTTCTTACTTAATCCTTTTCTGCTATGATGAGACGATATCGACCTTTTTGTTGATGAAGATATCATTGATGTATCGTCATCACCGGAATCTTCGTCTTGGTATTTTAATAGCAGTTTGGACATTGCCTCACTGTAGTCAATGTTATGTTGCAAGCAGTGCGCTTGCACTGCCTGCTCCAGCTCTTCCACTAACATCACCTTATCACAGTTTGTTCACTTTTAATAAAAACTCTATTTATTATTTTTGAAAATTTTTCGTTTTTCCTTTTAATTTTTAAACACTTTTACACGCTTTTAATTTAGATGTTTTCCTTTCGGAGGTCACAGTCACCATCTAACGATGATCGATGCCGATCTGTTTGACCGATCGATCTCTGACAATTCCGTTTTTTTTTTTTTTTTTTTTTTTAGTATTTATTTATATACTAGTTGTTTATTTTACATCGATCTACAAGATTTGACTTAATTTCTATTTTCTTAATCTAAAGGGTTTTACTTATGCTAATTGATATATCCCCTAATTCTAACATTTATTTAATTCTAAGCATTCGATATTGTTTCTTATTTAGTTTGAAATATTATTATACTGATAATATTTACCCTTCGGTAGTGCTTAGTGCACGTAATTCAAAATAATACTAAAACTAAATAACAATGATAATGATAAAAATAACGAAATAATAATATTTACAACAATAATAATAATAATAATAATAATTTGATATGTACATAATCATAAGATAACTGAATTCCTTTTCTTTGCACTTATCCTCTATGTTCAGAGTTTCTATTTTCTATAAAATTGCTTAATGAGATTCTGTCCAAATCGTTCGTTGTTGGGTAAAATCCCATTGGTGATTCATCTTCATTTGATTTTTTAATTAGGTTGTTACTGTGGTTTTTATATCGCGCGAGAAAGCTATTCAGTATTACGTTTAATTGATCGTTAATTTTGTTTATTTTTGTGCCACTGTACAAGTCGTTATTACTATAATTTTTAAATGAGCCGAATTTAATCCTAGCATATTTGCCCGTTATTGACCTCATTATTTTCCGTTCGAAGATTCCTATTTTTTTATAGTAGATTGGCGATGTAGTCATCCAAACTGGGAATCCATAGCATAGTATGGGCCTGATTAGCTGTTTATATAGTGTTTCCTTTACTGATTTTTGCAGGTTCAGCTGCTTAACAATTGGATTAATCATGCTGAATGCTGCTCTGGCTTTAGCTATGGTGTAGTTCACGTGTTTGTTGAATTTTAATCGATTGGTGAGGTTAATACCTAGGTATTTAATATTTTCTGTAGGTTTGATCGTATGCCCGTTGATTACCATTTCCACCTTCTTGCATTTTCTGGGAGTAGATTTACTACAGAGCTTTTGAGGAGGTTTGAATATAATAACTTTTGACTTTGCCTGGTTTATTTTAATGCCCCAGTCATTGTAATATTTAATTAAGCTATCTATGTGGGCTTCGACTCTTTTAGTTGCTATAATAGGGCACATAGATCTGCTAAATACCAGTGTATCGTCTGCGTATAGCAGAGTTTCTGTTTCCCTGTTTTCGCATGTTGGCTGATCGTGTGTAAAGATGTTATATAGAGGTGGACCCAACCTTGTACCCTGCGGTACACCTCTGTCAATTTTAAATACTGGAGATATTGCATCTTTTAACCTGACTGTTGCTGACCTATGGCTTAGGAAGCTTCTAAGTATTTTAATTAGAGTAGGGGCCAGTTGGATTTATTTTAGCTTATAAATGAGGCCGTTTAACCACACAGAGTCAAAGGCCCGCTCAATGTCCATCAGGCAAGCGGATACCACTTTCCTTCTGTTCATAGAGTCGGACACTCTGTCCTTGAAATAGTTTAGGGCGTCAACTGTTGAATGGCCAGCTCGAAAGCCAAACTGGTTATCAGGGATATGTGAGTTTACTTCGTAAATATGGTCGCTTACGCTATTTAATATAACCTGTTCAAGAATTTTGCCTAAGTTATTTGTCATGCTTACAGGCCTGAAGTCTTTTGGTGTTTCTGCTTTTGCGTGTTTGGGTATAGGTAGGATTGCCGCCTCTTTCCATTTGCTTGGGAAGTAACAGTTATTGATACAATTATTAATAATTATTGATAGATTTCTAGTGAAGGGGAATGGTAGTTTTTTGATAATATAGTTGCTAATTCCGTCTGGACCAGAAGATTTTTTACTATTGATATTCCTAATTATTTCTCCGCGGTGGTGTTGGTAAAATATGGTATTTCTTCAGAGGGTGAACTAGCTGGGTTTTCCTTAGTGAATGATGATAAGGGAGAATCTCTTTCATTCTTCATTTCCATTATTACTTTGTCTACCGAGTTTCTAATAGAAACATCGCCTAATGGTGGGATTTCGGTATACAAAGATTCATAGTATTTTGAGAATTCAAGAGCAATCTCCTCCGTAATGGACAAATTTTTTTGATTAACTTTAATACTCTCAGGAGCTGAGAAGCGTTTCCTTCCCGTTAGTCTATTAACTTCCTGAAATATATTCGGGCCTGGTTTGATTTGTTCCACTTTCTTTATAAATGTAGATCTGAGATGGTTGGATACATTTTGGTTTATGAGAGTTGTTAAGCAATTAATTTGGGATTGAATTCTTTGAAATTTCTGGGTATTGGTGTTATAGGTCTTCTTCCGTTCCCGGGCTAGAGCTTTTTTTAGTTTGCGTCTTTCTTTAAATAGATTAGTTAATAGAGGAGGGAGGTCAGCGTGGTTATTATGGGTTATGGTTTTTTGTTTGATGCAGGTCTTACATACATCAGCAATTTCCCGTGTGGTTAAGTCGATATAGTTGTCAATTTCCTCATTATTTAAGTTTCTGTCTTCCGCTATATGTAGTTTGTCGAATTTTTGGCGGGCAATGTGTTGAAAGTAGTCCCAGTCCACGTTCTTATAGTCTAGGCATTTGGAAGGTGTTACAGTCAGGAATTTGGTTATCTCGGAAAAGTTGATGTTTAATTCAATTGCCATGTGGTCGGAAAAGCTAATTCTATTTTTAATTGTGAAATTTGGTGGTGATTTTACAATAATATTATTTGAAATTAAAAAGTGATCTAGAAAAGAGCCCGTTCTTGGATATGTTGGGTGTTTTGGGACAATGTGTATCAATTGGGTCATTGACTCGTTAAGCCAATGTTTAAGCGCGCAACCGGTAATGTTATTACTGCTGTCCCAATCTGTACATCTGGCATTAAAGTCACCCCCGATTAAACAAGAGTCGAATTTTTCCCCTACTCTATTTAATTGGTCTAAATCTTTAGTTAGTTGGGAGAAGTTTGTCCCATTAGGGACATAAATGGAGACGATTAACTTTTTCTTAAGGTCCATCGCACAAATTTCAATGGCGGTATATTCAATTCTACTCAATTTATCAATCTCTATTCTTGTTACCTTAAACTTATTTTTAATTATAATGGCGGTTCCTGTTTTGCCATCCTCCTTATCTGTTCTAAAACTGTTATAACCCTGAATTGAGAGCCTATATCTGCTCTTAAGTCTGGTTTCCTGTGCTAGTAATACATCAGGTTTATGTTTTTTAATCAAATTTTCTAGCTCGAGCCTATTGGCACGGCCAACAAGGGAGCAACAATTTAAGGAAATTACTTTTAAAATTTTTAGTTCGAGCATATGTCCAGCATGAAGGAGATAATAGCCGATTGCTTCTCTGTTTTGTCTAAAATGTTTTTGTAATGTGGCACAAAGATATTCACTTTTTTGATTAGGTCCAAGAAGTTAAAATTAAAAAGTTTCATGCATTCAGTAGTTAAAAAATCAAATGAGTTTTGACTCACCTGGCTCCCTTGATGTGGTACTTGGTGTTGTTTTTCCCCTACTACTGCTGCGGCGTATGATAGTCCTGGTTTAACTGCCCTAGTTGCTGACTCGATTGCAAAAAATTTATGGTTCCACTTTTCCTGGGCCTGTTGTTGCTTTCTCTCTTTTGCAAGCCTTACTTGCTCCTTCAAGCGTATCAGCATTCTACATCCTTTATAATTTGCTGGGTGTCCATATTCTCCACAATTAATGCAGAAAGCTTTAATTTCCTCGTTTTCTGGCTGAGCTTCTTTTTTCGGTGCTTCACATTTATATGGTTCATGTGATCTATTGCATTTTACACAGCGGTACTGATAGGCACAGTTTCTTGCAATGTGACCATATCTCTGGCACCGTAGGCATTGCACGATATCCTTAGTTTTTAATTTGTCCCAGCTGATTCTATGATAGCAGATGTAGGTAAGTTTGGTGATTTCTTTAATGTCATCCGCATTTTTCGTTGATATACTGTGGATGTTTAGTTTATAGCCTTGCTTCGCTGACCTATGAGTTTCGTGATTCCTCACAATGCATTCTATTCCGCATTGTTTTTGTATATCGGCTGCAATATCCTCTGCTGGGTAAGAATGGTGGACTCCCTTCAGTATGATTATACCTTTTTTTTCTTCTTTTGGCGTGAACGTGTGCCCTTCGATGTTTTGTTCTTTAAGCAAGTTGAATACTTTTTTGTGACCTTCAGCGTTCTCGCAACGTATCACTTGTTTCTCATTCCTAGTAATTTTAACGTTGAATTTGACTTGCTCATTCTCTAATGCCTTTGCAAGGTCATATGTTGTTAACCCAGATACCATAATTGGTGGTACCTTGCTCTTTATTGCTGTTTTTGCCGGCATTTTCTGGCTTTCAACTTTCTCGGTTTCGACGTTTTTTGGTTTATTTCTCAACTTAACCTCTCTTCGGCTGTTCGTGTCTTTGAATCTGTTGCTGGTCGTAGCAAGCACCCGCTCGTCTCTTTCGAGTTGTGGTTTAAAGGCATCAAACCGGTTATGTTGTTCAACACCCTTCTCATTCATTTTCTGCACTTTTGCTCCCTCAGGGACATTGGAGGGATTCTTCCTCTTTACCGTTACCGATTTTAGCGATGAAGCTGAGCTTGAGATTGACGACATAGAGGCAGTATCGTCTCCACTATCATCACTAAATTCATGTAAGCGGTCGATCACATCATTTAGTGCCAATTTTTCTCTTCTGCAGGCTTTTAGCAAGTTCTGTGACACGTATTCTAATTTATCCGATTTCTTTATTCCCGGTTTTTTCTCCACGTTTGTAATTCCACTGGTGCCTGGCATTCCATTGCCCGTCATTTTAATTTCCAATGAGTTGTGTGGTTGAATACCACCAACCCCTGCCCTTAATAATTTCACCACTTCTATTTTAAAATTGTTTTCTATTTTTACTATTCACTTAAAATGAGCCTTGTAGGCAATTTTCACTATAGTTTATTTTTACTTTATAATAATAATTTCTTTTTTTTCTCTTAACACTTTTTTAAAAACACCACTCTAATATTTTTTTTTTTTTTTTTTTTTTTTCCACTCACGTTCTGTTCAATGAATCCAATCTCCTGTTTCTACCTGTTTCGATCTCTCGATCTGAATCTTCAACTCCTACTCGATCGATCTTGATCTGATTGATCTATCGTTTCGATAAAATAAAACTGATCTGTTTCTTTCCTTTTTCTTTTCTCCTTTTACTCCTGTTTCCATATTCCGTTATAAGAATGACAGGTTTTTATTCCGTTATAAGAATGACAGGTTTTTATACAGAATTTTGGGGGAGGAGACTAGTTTGGTATTCATTTTTTATTTTTTTACTTTTTTTATTTTCTATGATTCGTTCGTTTATTTTATTTTTTTCCTATTTTCGCCTTCATCTCCTTTCATTGTATGGGCGTATTAATTATGGTAAATAGTTTTTGTTTTATGTGGTTTTAAGGTGATAGTTGATGAGGGTTTTTTTCATGATTTTGGTTTTTTCTTTTATTATGCAATTAATATTTTCTTATTGTTATTTTATAACGCGACAATTGATAAAGACTCTAATTTTCTTTTCTTAGTATTTATGTTGTAAAGTGACAATTTATAAAGACCAAATGTATTTCTATTTTGTTGCGTAATTATATTTTTTATTTCATGGTGTGATAATTGATAAGGACTCTAATTTTATTCTTTTATTATTTATGTCTTGCAAAGTGACAATTTGTAAAGACCATATGTATTTTTTATTTATTTTCTAATTTTCTATTTGTTTGTGTTTTGGGGATAGCATTTTTATTACTTCTGATGTATTTAAATAAATGTAAAAAAATAAATAAATTTTGTAATAAGTTCTTTCGTGTCAATAAGGAAATTGCGGAAGAGTGTGTAGAATCTTTGTATAACTATCTCACTCTTACTCATCAAAAATAAAAAACCAAAAATTTGTTTCGTATAAATTGTATTGCGAAAATGAAGTAAGAAACGAAAAAACCTTTGCGAATATTTTAGTAACGTTCCGTTGCGAAAATTTTTGGAATCCGATAAATTATATAAACAAAATATATCAGCCCGAAAAAAAATTATATTTTTGGTTCGATTTTTATTTTTACCTTATTTTGCTTTGTTCAGTACTCTTTTTCTCATCTTATTGTTCGTTTTATCATAGAAAAATATGTCTTTCTATGGGTTTACTATGAATTTGTATAGTACATAGTAGAGAAACACACCATTTCTTTAAAAGACTTTCTTCGGGATGGTTTTTCGGGCTAACTTCACAACGGTTAAATTTGTACTGATATATTTGATTGCCTCCCATACCATGAATGTGTCGCTGCTAGGTTCTCCGTAAATAATATTTTTAAACACCCACGGATAAATTTGTCGTACAATTGATGGTTAAGTTTTGAAAATTGTTAATTCTAATGAATTAAAAAACTAATTAATCAGTTTTATTAAAATAAATACAATATAAAAAATATATTAAAAAATTTAACCAGTGATTTCTCAACGTTGCAATCTAATGAAATTTTTAATTCTTCTAGTTCTTTCAATTGATCTTCTGTTTTGCATGGCAGGTCGAATAATGTTGGTAGTTCTTTCCTTATTGTGCAGCTCGAATCTTTACTGTAATTTATTTCCCGACGAAGATACATTATTTCTTCCATAACTTCTTTAAATATGATTTTTACTTCACTGTAACAATTGCAATTCATTTTGTTGTCGGTAGTATTCGATTCAAGTTTTGAAGTTGAAGGGGGCGGCGTTTTATTATTATACTTGAAGAACTTGATTTTGGAGAAACCGATTTATAATTGAATTTTTGGGTGATTGCGGACATTCGGTACTGGTAACGTTCACTGAAGTTGTGAAGTTGATGCGGCCATTTTAATATTAACACTTGCAGAAGTTGTATAGTTTGTTGACTATGGAGTTTTTTTAAGTTGAAGGGGCTATTTTAATATTAACACTTGACGAAGTTGTATAATTTTTGTTATTTTTTAAATTCTTTCCATAGTCAAAATTGCTTGGTGATTTTGGAGAAACCGATTTATAATTGAATTATTTGTGTGTTTGCGGAATGAAATGTTGAAGTTGAAGGGGCCGTTTTAATATTAAGACTTGACGAAGTTGTATAATTTTGATTATCCGATTTATATTTGAATTTTTTGGGTGTTAGCGGATTTTCGGTGCTGGTAGTTTGTATCGTATTCTTTATCGTTCGAAATTGCCTGTAATTCTCGTAATCGTCGTCTTCAAATTTATCATCTGACAAGTATTCCTCATCTTCTGAAATAAAAAGAAATTAAAATAATTTGTAAATCAACATCAAAAATTTTATTTATTTTCTTACCAAATAATAATTCATCCTGTTCTAACATTTCGTGCTAACTTTTATATAAAACAAAATTTAAGATATTAAATTACATAAAAACAAATCTACATATGTTGTAGTGGAATGTATATAAAACTGTTATTAGCGTTAAGTTTTATAACTTTGTTTGTTATTTGTTGTATGTTATATTGCTGAGACACGGAACTACGTAATTCCGAAGTAGTCATAAATATTCCTAAATGAGAAGATTTAATTGGATATTCAAAAGCATTTTCTAAATTAAGTAGTGTGTGACTTTCATTATTATTTAGTTTATTTATTTTAAATATTTCATTTTGTACCGTGCAATAATTGTTTGGATATGTTGCTGAAAATGAACATTTTTTTTTCATGCTGAAATTTTATAAAATTCTTCTTTTTCTTTGAGTCTATTCAAAATTTGTTGTACAGGAAAGGCGCCTTTTGAAAATTTGAAACAGTGCTTTCAACTGTTTAAGTTTGCATATTCCTTTAGATCATTAGCTAAATGCAATAAGCTATGAACGTTGTACGGTACCTGTTCAATTCCGTATAATACACCGAATTGTTTCACAAATTCTTTTAATACTTGAGACGCACATGCGTTATTATGTATACAGTCTTTTTCGTGACTTAAAATTCGAATGGCAGAAACTAGTAACAGGAAATGATGAAAATATTTTTCGGGTAATATTTTTATTAAAACAGACATTCCTGTGTAACAGAGGAATGTTCGGAATTCTGTGGCTTTCCAGTGATCTAAATCGTATAACGTTCGTTGCTTCCTTGTAAAATCATTTGGTAAACACTTTCTAATAGTTTTCAAATGTTGATTTATGGCTACAATGGCATCCTTCTTTAACGAATATGGTTTCTTTCTCAATTTAATTTTATAATAACCCGAATCCGACTTCACTCCTAAAATTGTTTATTATTTTTATAATAGACATAGACCAGGACAAATCGAATAATAGAAGATAATATACATATTACCTAATATGAATAACCGAGCCGGTGCATCACAAATAAAAGATCTTATTTGCACGTAATATTTTTTGTCTTTGAATTTAATTCGAATTAATATTAAATGTTTCATTTTCTCGACGAGCAGATTTAGATATTCGTACGCGCAAACTGGTTTCCTGTATCCATGAAATACTCCAATCAAAAATATTTCGTTATATGGATAATATGGATAAATATTCCCATAGAATAGGCCACAATTGACTATTGGAGCTTTTCGCAAGTGGTACCCCATCAATTCCGATTTCTATCTCTATAATATTACTTGTCACAGAGTTTTTCGCAAGGAAAGCACAACTATTTTTTTTAATACCAATATGGGAATAAATTCCCCAAGTAACAATGAAATTACTTTTTAGCTTTTATAGCAAAATTTTGTCACTTTTTTGGTCTCAGTGACCAGTTTCTGTGACTAAATAGATAATAGCTATTAAGCATTATTCATATGTCAGGAAATCGTTTTTTTGACCAAAAATTTAGCTAATTTTCTGATATGACTAAAAAGCATTTATACGAACAATTTACCCACAAAAAAAATACCACAATAGTCACTACGACAGCGATTTGGCTTTATAGCATATAAGTCATCATAAAAGTTATTATGATATATTGTTGTTAATTTTCGTTTATGCTGGCAAATTAGCCCGAAAATAAAATAGCACAATAGTCACCACAGTAAAACGTTAGTCATAACAGCAAAACAGTTATCTCAAAAGATGTTACGCTATATTATTGCTTTCGTGGCAGCTAAGTAGCAAAATTTACTATATAGCATTGATAGAAGTTATTTGGTTAATTTAGACAGCATAATTTTTGACATCAATTGTTACCAAAATAGCAAAAAATACTGTTTCTGACTTGTTCATAGTAGTACAATATTTCAGCCTACTATAGCGGCTTAGCGTGGTGAATAAGTTGTACTTTTTACATAAAATGGAAAAATACTTTCGCTCATTAAAAAGATATAGATACTCTTCCACATATTACAGAAATGTAAAAAAAATACAAAATGAAACGCGGAAAGAAGTGGAAGATTGTCAAACAATGGGTAAGTCCAATATAATTATTATTTGAAAGCACATTAGTACAAGTATACAAAATCTAATGAAATTCATATTCCAAATAAATGTTTATTTTAGGGCTTAAATTTGTGCTGTCAAATTTGCCTTCGACATCTGATTTGCCCCCGAATTCAAGTTCTTCATTAATTGTTAATAATGAAGTATAGATGAACAGCAATCTATCACCCACACACATTTTAAGTCAAAGTGAAACTGTAGTGAGCGACTATGATGATATAGAAATATTCGACCAATATACAAACCAGAATAGTGATTCTGAAGTAGATGAATCGCATGAACTTTATTTTATAGATAGCGTAAGAAAATGGGCAATTGAGCACAACATTTCACACTCATCAGTGAAACAGTTATGCTCCCTTTATAATGAATGCTACGATAAACAAGTATTGAAAAAATTGCCACGAGATCCACGAGTCTTGTTGTTTACTCCAACAAGAAAGCTAGAATTTCTGGAAATGAGTAATGGATTATACTGGCATAATGGATTTGAGAACTGTTTACAATCCTTTTTTCAAAACTTGGATGAAAATAAAACAATCAGTTGCAACTTTAACATTGATGGAATTCCTCTTTATAGAAGTTCCAAAGCTCAATTTTGGCCCATCCTTTTTACGATTCACGAAATCAAAGATTTTACTCCAATGGTCATAGGAATTTACAGCGGACCAAATAAACCAGACGCAAAGTTATTTTTAAAATCCTTTGTCGACGAGCTGTCACCCCTTCTACAAAATGGTTTAATAATTAACGGGCACAAGGTCATAATTAAAATTCGATGTTTTATTTGTGATGCTCCGGCAAGAAGCATGATTAAAGGTGGGTTTGGTTATTTTCTAATTCTAATTTATATTCCCTAATTTAAATTCGAAATAAAATAATTTCCAGGCACCGTAAATTTTAACGCATATTCTGGATGTCAAAAGTGTCTAGTAATTGGAGAATTTAATGACCGAC
This sequence comes from Tipula unca, assembly GCA_951394425.1. Lineage (NCBI taxonomy): Eukaryota > Metazoa > Arthropoda > Insecta > Diptera > Tipulidae > Tipula > Tipula unca. The sequence goes on from OX596380.1 coordinate 95,845,848, forward strand.
ATATGAGTTATCCACGAACTGATGCACGTCGACGCACAGATGATTCTTTTCGTAAACAAAGTGATCCTGATCATCATAAAGAAGACAGTGCTCTTCTTGCCCTACCAATGGATATGGTTCAAGATGTTATTGTGTGTGATATGCTGCATCAATTACATGTGGGAATAATGAAAAGGCTATTGTTATGTTACACCGGACAAATAAAAAGGAAAACAAAAACCGGCAAGTGGGATTCTAGAGCAATTATACAAATCAATAATTTTTTAAACAATTGTAAAATGCCTTCTGATATCAATCGCGCTGTTAGAGGTCTGGACACCATTTCATTTTGGAAAGCTACGGAATTTCGTACATTTTTACATTATATTGGGATTGTTGTTTTCCGCGATCATTTAGATAATGAATCATACGCAAATTTTCTCTGCTTATTTTGCGCAATTACAATTTGCTCCAACGAAAAATATTTTAAAGATTATCTCGATGTTGCAAATGTGCTTCTATTGCATTTTATTGAAGTGTACATTAATATTTTTGGCGTAGATTCCATTTCATGTAATATTCATAATTTATACCATTTAACAGAAGAAGTATCACGATTTGGACCATTATCTACATTCAGTGCATACGATTTTGAAAGTAAATTATTCAAAATAAAAAATTTATTACGCAGTGGTGCGAATCCATTAGCACAAGTGGGCCGCCGAATGGCAGAGGCCAATCATACATATCTATATGAAAATGAGAAAAATACTAATAATTATCCTATTCTACATGGCGTCATTAAAACCCTTTACGCTAAACTACCAGATGGAACTAAATTCTACAAAAAGATCGAAATAAGGAATGGATTATCTTTAACAATTAAAAATAAAAATAAATGGTTTTTAACTACTGATGGTGATATAGTTGCAATGAAATATGCTATTGATATCAACAGGAAAATATGTATTTTAGGAAATTCGGTGCAATTAAAAGAAAATTTTTTCACAGAGCCGATGCATTCTTCGAGACTTGGTATATTTATATCGGATCGTGTCATGAATATTGATGCACTGTATACACCTGCGCAAGTAAAATCAAAATTTGTTTGCATTGAGTATGAAGTGAATCTGAAAGAAAGCTTTGTATTCATCCCATTGATACATACCATTTAATATTTAATTAGTTTGGTTTTACTGATTCAGATTTAAAAAACAATAATGGAAACATTTCATAAACATGTATTTAAAATTATAATAAAATAAAATATGTTAAAAAAGTAATAATTCATATTTAAAAATATAATTCATAATACAATAAAATAAATAATAATAATAAAAATATATCAATAATTGTTAACACCATTAATCTGTTTTTAGCTCTGGTTCTTTCACGACTTTTTTGACTTCGCTGCTTTGAAACTGCTTTAAACGGCTGTTTGCATTTCGCAGTTGTTTTTTTAGGAAGTCTTCCGCTTCTTGCTTAGAATAACGCGAATCAGCCAGGTGAACGACGGTGTAAAATGCCTCGAAAACTCTTTTATAACTGGAGAAATTGATTTTTTTCATATTTTTCTCTTCGGTATCGTCTTGAGTGTCATCGGAAATATGCGGCACAGAAACAACATTGGTGGTGTTAGGTTTGGTTTTGGTTTTCATGCTTCCCGTCCAACTACATTGAACGAGAAATTCCCTTTTAAACCATTTGTCGACGATATTCAAAGCGACTTTCTGCCCACGCATTGTACCTGATTGGCCCGCGTAGCGGGACATATCCCCAACAAAGGCTTCATATCCTGCACTGTTTCTTAGCAAATTATCCAACTTTTACATTTGTCTTTCATCGGCGATTGGCAATAAATATGATGGATTTCGATGACCATCTTTTGAACCTTCAAGCGGTTCTTTTTGCGAGATCCCCAAAACGGCAATAGCCTCGGTTATTTTGTCCAATCTTGCATGGATTTTGGCGAACTCAGTACTTAATATTTTAGTAACAGTAGCTGCTATTTGATCTGTAAATAAATAAAATAATATATTAGCTTTGGCTGAACCAATTAGTAAATTAATTTATCCACAAATTGGTTATATAACTTATACACACCAGCCAATGCTTCGGTAGTGATATTCTGCACTTGCGTTTCATTTAATGAATCAGAAGCTGGAGTATACGGAAGCTCATTATCCAATGTCAATGTTTCGGCAGTGATATGAACTTGCGTTTCATTTAATGAATTAATGTCTGCATGAAACTTGTTTTCATGATTTCCTGAATCCTGTTGCGATGTAAAAGCAAACTTGTCTACTGCTGATTGCATTGGCGGGTCCATTGGATACAAATCAGATGATATTGAGCTCGTCTGTTCTGCTGGTCTTAACTCAACCTTACTCACTATATTTTTATCCGCCAACATTCCCTCAACACTAAATCCCGTGTGACCTAATTAAAAGCAAATTCACATCTATCAATTTTATCTATTCATTTTAAGATATAGCTACATATATATTTAATTTTTTTAACTAAATGGATACCTTTGTGTAAAGCATTTATGCTTCTCGGATTAGTACGAAATGTCTCCTCTTCAGATGTATCCATCACTTCTAAACGTTTCGCACACCCAACTGCCGAACAATAATCATAAAATTCACCTTTTAATGTGGCTGGAACAGTTATCCAATTTCCTCCTTTGGAGAACGGTGGCTTATCGGTTCGCCCTTTCCAGGAATTAAATTTAGTGCCAGTAGGATAGCACACAGTCCCGTTCTTTTTAGAAAACCAGCTTAAAGGACACTCGAAAATTTCTTTTTCGTCTATTCCGTGATTAATTTCAACCACGCAGAATAATGTCTAAAATTATTTAAAATCACATGATTAAAACATACTATATTTTAAGAAAAAATCAGGAAATTCATAAATATATGACCAAATTATACATACCATATTTTTAGGTTATTTCGATAAAGGTTATTTCGATACATTATTTAGGTTATATTGACATTACTGCTTCATTTACAGCTATTATGACATGGCCATTTTTAAAAGTTATTTCTTTAATGACAATTTTGTGGTGTGGATAGCCGTTTAGTCATATGGAAAAGTTATTTTGCTTTCTCTGCGACTAATTTGCTATAAATGCTATGTGGTAAATCTTGCGACAAAATAGCATTTTTTAAATGCATTTTTGACACCAGAATAAATAAATAGCTGTCGAATGAATATTTAGCATTTTACGTGAATATTATGTCATATTGACATTATTGCTTCAGCTACAGCTATTATGTCATGGCTGCCATCTTTTTCCACTATTATGTCATGACATGCTATCTTTCCCCGATTTTTGCATTATTTATTTTCTTAATTTTCTTCGTTTTTCTCTGTCGTCAATAGAAAAGAAATAGAGTTTCATTGCTATCTTTAAATTCCCTATCGATTGCATTTACAAACTATCCATAATTATCCCTTATTTTGGAATTTGTTCATAAAATCATATTTCTAGGTACAATAAATAAGCCGTATTTCTGCGGGGCGTTATGCTTTTTAGACCTACTTTTAAAAACTATCTGATGTAACTTTCTTCCCAACTAATTTTGGGTCGACATATACGCGTATTTTTTAGGAGAAAATAATATCTTTATTATAATGCCGCCGTTTATCATAATCAAAAATATAATATATTAGATACCTAATAAGAACAATGCAAAATGACAACACAAAAACAAAATAACTATTTCATAAAAATATGCTTTTACAAAAGTTATTTTATTAATCTTGAAAACAATTTAATTTTTTTTATATCCATATGGTCATTTTACATTCTTAGCCATGTAAAATGCGAACATGCTTGTTTGTCTAAATGACTACATGAACCGCTATAATGCAAAATAATTATTTTGCCTTTCAAATAACTAATTTTCGATAAATGCTATTTTGTCATGATTATTTCAAATTAGCTATAAAACCTATTTAGCTATGTAAGTGACTATTATACTTTATAGTAATTTAGATGAGCACACAGCATTATAGACCAAAAATTTAGCATTTGAGAAAGCTAAAATCATTCCCCACTTTGGTCAGCGTGACCAGTTTTTGTCAGTCATTGTGACGTTATTTTGACTTTTTAGCATTGATAGCAATGCTATTTAGCCCACAATAACTGGCCAGCGTGACCAAATTTTGGACACAAAATGTTACTTGGGTCCATGTCCCATTGGAATAATTTCAGAATTTATGGTATTGGTTTTTTTTAAACTTCTAATGTCTGTAATTAGACGTATCTGTTCAAACCTCAATGTCTGCTCAGGTTGATGTAACTGCTTAAACCTTTAATACGTGTTCGAATTAATCCTAAAAATGTCCACCTTACGTGCCATTTCTACCGCCTTCTCTGACTTTAGTAACTCATTTTCGTCTGTTAGTCTCGTAAAAATTGCGTCGTCGACACCGATCACAAACTTATTCACTAAATGTTCCGTCAAATTAGTACCGAATCTACAATTTCACAAATTCTTTCACTGATTCGTTTGTTTCATGCTGGCCTTTTATTGCATTGAAAAACAATCTCTTTTGTTTAAAAACGATTATTACAGGTTTGTAATAATCTTCTTTAAAATCTCCTCATATTTTGTGTCTTGTAGTTTTGCCGGCGAAACTGTGTCTCGAAAAATCCGAAGCACCTCCATCTAAAGATTATTAATTAATATATCCCGTTTTTTATCAGTATCTTTTATATCTTGTGAACTCAAATTTTTCTTCGTACAGTTCCCAATCATCGTTCTTTTTGCCTTCAAAGTATTACAACTGCTACATTTTATTTTATTTTTGTACATTTTATTGTATTTCAGCATCTTTTTGAATTATTTTACAATTCGTTTTTTGTTTTTATCAACTCGTCAACAATTTGTTATGTTTGACCCTTTTACACTCCTGATGAAACTAATTAATTTAACTTTTATTTATCCGTTTATTAAGATTACATACATCTCTATTACAACTAACTCGTTACATTTTTATTATTAGTATATATTTATTATTTATATTAAATTTATATACCTTAAATTTATTTTAAAAACTTACAATATATTTATAACTTTATACTTTTACTTTTTTTCACAATATAAGATTAATCTAAAATAACTATTAAAGTTAGTTTACACCCCATCTCCACCTGCTATATATCATCATAATATTTCATTATTTTTTACTCGATTGGTGGTGGAGACCAAAACTATCAACAAGTTAATAGAAATCATACTATCTTGTTATAACAGAATAGAAAAACTCGATGTTATAATATAATTTTGACGTTTCATAATAAATATTATATTTTATTATATTGCGTTTCAATATTGCCACCAGTAACCAAATATTTGACAACATTTTCACGTGCAACAGTTGCCATTTTGTTACATCCAACGTATTGGCTTTCGACTGAATCCAGACTAATCTCTGGTATATATATTTCGTCTTTTTGGATGACATGGCAAATTTCTTTTGTCAAAAAATTGTGTAAGGCACATGCAGCTTTAACAATTAAGTCGATCGTATCCAAAGCAGTTTCTATTGGTCTCTGGAATATTCTAAATCGTGCCACTACTCTTCCAAATGCGCACTCTACGATTATCCTTGCTCGACTAATTCAATAGTTAAAAATCTTGTGCTGGACAGTTAATTCAATATTTCTATTGAACGGTTTTAGCATATTTCAAGACAAGGGAAATGCGTCATCTCCAATGAAAAAAATGAGGTTTCTATGTCCTGCCCACGTAATCTTGCAGGTACAGGAATTTCTAGAGATCCGTTTACTAAGTTATCATAAAATGGACTCTCTTTGTAGATAGTTACCATAGTAAAGTATACTAAAATATTCTTTGTAACAATAGAAATTTGAACCAGTCTTGGCAGGCGCTGTAATACGTATATGTTTTCCATCAACAGTGCCCAGCGTGTGTGGAAATTGCCAAACTTTGTTATAATCTTCGGCAATTTTACACCATTCATTACTGAATTTTTTTGAGGAACCTAAGAGAAATGTATTATAATACATTATTATCTATTCATAAAATTGATTAGATTTATAATTTTAACTTACTTTTGGAGGCACCGCATTCCATATAGCGCGAAGTACTTCGGGAATAATCTTTGAAATAGTTTTATACGACACTCTTGACATGTACTCCAGTGAACGATACGAGTCCCCTGATGCAATAAACATTAAAGTTATTGCAAGCCTCACTCTTGCAGATATAGCTTCTCGCAATATAGTGGTTTGCTTTTTAATTGATGGCTCCACCTTTATGAATAACCCAATATTTAATATCACATTTTAAAAAATTTATTCTTATATTTATTCTTACATTGAACTTACATACATAAATTATGTTTACATAATAATATGTATGTTTAAATAATATGTATACAATTTACATACTAGAGATAATATTTCCTGAAATTGTTCAATATGCATCCTGGTGAAATTGTGAAAATAATTTCCAGAACCCCAGTCTAAATCATGCAGCAAGTACATTTCTACGTCATGCTCGCATCTTTTTGTTAAAAATGGATTAACCCAAAAATCTGATTTTCTGTGGTTTACTTTTTTATATAAATTTCTTCTATTTTCGCTACACTCCAGAAATTGTAATTCTTTTAAAACTTCTAAACCCAAAAGAATTTTTAACTTTTTATGAGAATACATTTTGAAATAACACTGTGATGCTTTAAAAAACAAATCACAAATGATTTTTTGTGTCAAATTTATCGCAGGTTTATCACACCCAACGTCATCTTTGGTATTTTTGTTAATAGATATAGCAATAAAAATATTATGATAGCAGGTGGAGATGGGGTGTTAGAAAACTTCACTTTTTGTTCGTTGAAAATGAATTGTTTTTGATTCAATAATATTGAATCATTTCGATGATGTAGTAATCAAGTATTTGTGAACTTCATTAACCCATTTGTTTTAAATCATAAAAAATGATCTATTTTAAAATTAAATTTTCTTCAACGGTTTTAATTTTGTGGATTGAAAATGATTCATTGTTGAATCAAACATTTTAAATCATTTCGATGATGTTGTATTCAATAATTTGTGAACTTCATTTACAATTCAATTTTAACTCATACAAAATGAGTTCTTATTTTTTTACAATCAGATTCGAAAGTGATGAAGTTCACTTTTTACGAATCAAAATGATTCATTTATGAATCATAAATTATGAATCAATCATGTGATTTAGAAATGAATTATTTTGATCTTCGCTCGGACTACAGCTGTGAATCATAAAATTGGATCTGGTTTTTTGCATAGAGGGTCGTATATTTTGTTTTAATTTTTTCCAAGTGAGGCGCTTTCTCTTTTATAATCGTCAATTCAAAAGATCGATCCTGCCATTTTTTTTATTATTCGCTCAGTGGCCCACTATTCGTTGAATACTGAATAATATTTTTGAATTTTCGTTGAATACTGAATAATATTTCGATACCATAGGTTCATAATGATTCCACTACATTTTCTACGACCAAGCCTTGTGTTTAAGCATACCGAACTGTCGCGATAATTTTTTTAACTACCTAAAAATAAATAAAGAAACTAAAAGCTGTTGAAGTTTAATATGTAAATAAAACTGCGTGAAGTGTTCGACTGAACTGATTGACGTATCCTTCGAAATATAAAGGGTTATACGAGCTTCTGCTTCATGTGTGGTCGTTAATATAGCATTGGCTTTACATGTAATTCGTGTTTGTTTAGCAGTTGAAAGTGGTTCAGCAGCAGCCATATGCTTTTTCATATTGGCATGATCTTTTAAAGAGGATACTTTCGGTTGGTTGAAAATAGTTCGGCAATATTTATATTCGAAAGCATTTTCTTTAAAAATAATTCATTCTTTCAAAAGTGGAGCACTGCTCCAAGCTCCTCTAGCTTTCTGGCAATATTTAGTTTTCAGCGTAATACTCTCGTCCGAACTAGATTTTTCACCGTATACTTCGCTTGAATTGCTGTTACAACTTAGAGTTACACATGAATCGCTGCTTGAAATTGGTGTACATTTTGATTTATCGCTAGCGCTACCAATATGTGATAATTTAATGGCAGGTTGTATATTTGAGCCCGAGCTCGAACTAATTGTACTAAAATATCTGAAAATTAGATATACAACTCATAATCCGATTTATATTTTATTAGCAAATATTACCTTTTCATTTATTTTTTTGATGTTCTAAAACACAATACCGTTCGAAACATAGAAACCAAATATTATCTTGTACTTTTTACTGTTTACGTTGTCAAATTGAAATAAAATAAATGATTAGAGTGCCTAATATTAAGTGGAAGACTAGTCACGAAATAATTATCATATGGTGTGTTCCAATGGCATGAGTAAACTATTCAAAAGTACTTGTATCTACTCGCATCTACTCATACTCAAATGGTGGTGTAGATGACAAAAGTAGTGTAACGATCATCGGTAGTATGAGTGGGTTGAATTTATACTAATACAAACTCTTCCGAAAAATACAAAATCGTTAACAGAAATCTTTAGATTTCATTCACTAAGAGGCTTCGTTGGCGGTGTAATTTTGCTAGCTATGGCTCAGTGGATGGAGTGGGTGTTACGAAGCTTTAGCGAATTTTTGGTTTAACCGCCATAAAAATAAAATGTGGAAACGGCAATAAAATGAAAACACAGGCACTGATACATACCATCGCTCTACTACATACCTAAACAGCAGCTACATCCTCCATTTATGCTGAATTTATCTCATCCTGAAATAATCACTTTCAAAAGAGAAAAGTTTCGACCAGCGAATTGAGAAAAGAATAAAAATTACTCGAATTATTTCCATTGCTGAATAAACATTTATAATAATGTAAATTTATTAATATATAAAAAAAATTGATGATCAAAAATTATTAATTTAGAAAAAAGAAAACAATTTCCAACTGTATATGTATATAATTTAGATTAGTATGAGTTAATATACACTATATTTACGACTTAATCTAAATTTTTATAATTATTTGGAATATAAATGAAACTATAAAATCATTAATTCTAAATGAAACCATATATAAAAAAAAACTTTAAGTTGAGTGACTTTAAAAAAACTTTAAGTGGTTAGCGTCACTGCTTTAACGGTTAATTTACGTTCAGGTGATATACACCACATTAATGTGATTTTTGACGTGAACCACGCTAATCAAGCGTTTAATAATAGTTTGTTATTTATTCAATAAAAAAAAATTACATTGCACTAATCTCATACCTCGATTCAAATTTGTTTTTCATTTGTGTGCACATAAATGTACAAATTTTTTTTTTCTTACGCATACGACGTATCGTGTGCTTTCATTCAATACTAATCCACTATACAATGTTAATTTAAATCCACGTCATTTTTCGTTCACTGTTTGTTTATTTGTCTTTTTGTTGATTTGCACTTTAACACGGGATTTTATATGGACATGCATTTTATATTATTATTAGGAACTATATTATTTATTATTTTTATCAATGTATCTATTTATTTAATTGTTTGTATTTTTATTAATATGATTATTTATTAATGATAATATGATTATTTGTTAATTTATTAGTTTATAAACTAAATAGGGCACACGTATGGCGATTAATTTGACCACATAACAGTATATTCAAAAAAAAATCACGGTACCACTTCCAATTTTCACAAATATTATAGTTTCACCAAAATATTTTTACTATACATAGTTTTTAATGGTTCACTTTTAAACGTTTTAACTTTGAATTATGAAAATAGTGGATTTCATAGTGATAACTTTTAAAATGTTGCTTGCACTAATAATTTATATGAATTTATTTTTGTATTATTTATTTATTATTAATATATTTAGTAATTATGTTATTAGTAATTATAGCGATATATTATGTATAATGGTTTTAATATGTTTTATTTTTATGTATATAATGTGATATGAAAACTATTGAATTTTATAATTCCACAATTTAACTAGTTTATAATTACACAATTTAACAAGGATAACATAATATAAATTAAATAAATATAATACATTTAATTAGCAATAATTTTTATTATATCAAAAAAAAAGAAATATCAAGTTTTAAAAATTGTTTTCTTTCCATTTCAAACACCACTTTTTTTTCCTTGATCCGCAAATCACGCGATCAAAAGTATTTCTCTCTCCATTTGAGATCGGATGTTGTATCAATTAAGCTTGGCTTTTTGTAATTGGTAATCGCAAAACCGTAAATATTATACCAATACATTTAAAAAAAATAATTAATCATCAGAGGTGATCCACCCATGCAACCATTGTAGCGAAGACTCGTTACAGTAGTTACGCATAAAATTTACGATAGGGTATTTTAGTTTAAAAAAAATCCAAAAGATGGATTTTTGAATCATTAGGTTCTGTTGAACTGTCTGTATGTTTATATTTGTGTTTGTCAGAAGTGTATATTTTCAAGTTCAACCAATAAATTAATAATTTTAATCGTGAAAATGGATAATAATACTAATTTGAATGCAGTGAGTTTTAAATAAATAATTTAAAATTATTTTTTGTTTAATACATATCATTATGTTTAGGTTATTTTTCAATTTATTCATGATAGTAGCAGCGGAAGCAGTTTACTGTATTCTTCCAGCAGTTCGTCGTCATCTTCGTCAACTACTACAATGAACAAGTAATTAAAAGGGCACGGATAAAAAAAAGACTTTATGGAAGTAATACCAAAATATACGGATTTGCAATTCAAGCAACATTTTCGTTTATCCAGAATTGTTGCTGACAAAGTTATCGATATTTAAATAACCTTGTATATCATATCAATTTTCTATAATATAAAAATACACATAATAATGTCAGAGCAATACAGTACAACTTTTCTTGCAAAGCATGGTGGTCGAATAAAAGTCGGTTCAGAAGCTGAAATTTATTTAACTTTATGGTTTCTTGCCAACACTGAAACTTATCGACAACTTTCGGATAGGTTCAATGTAACCCGTAATCCTCTATCGAGTCATAAAGTGGTTTGTAGAAGAAAGCCACAGATACGTAAAGTGGCCAAATTCATTAGAAATGAAAACGAATCAAATTAACTTCGCAAGAATGAAGAGCTTACCTAGAGTAATTGGAGCAATAAATGGCAGCCACATCAGAATTAATCCTCCAAGAAACAACAGAGAAGTGTATTATAATCGCAAGAAATATTATAGTATACTTTTACAAGGTATAGTGAATGCCGAAAAAAAATTTATTGATATTCATTGCGGTGAATCGGGATCAATGCACGATGCGCGATTATTTCGAAAATCTACGTTGTATCGCCCTATTAATGAGGATCCATCATTAATTCTTCCCAAAAGCGTTTTGCTTGGAGACTTGGCGTATGCGGAATGCAGTTACATAGTGCCACCCTTTAAAGATTTTGGCAATTTGAATGCAAAACAAGTAAAATTCAATTACCTTCATTCAGCAACTAGAATTGTTGACGAAAATGCTTTTGGGTTACTGAAGGGTCGGTTTCGTAGATTGAAGTTTTTCGAAAGCCCAAATTTAGGCTTTATTACCAATTGTGTCGTAGCTGCTTGTGTTTTGCACAATATATGTATCGCGGAAAACGATTATTGTGAAATAGAATATTTAGATGACGAAGTTCCAACAGCAGATGATACACGCACTGAACAAACAAACAGTAATAGTAGTAGTGCTCGCAATGAAATGTTTGAATATATGGATAATAAAAATTTATTAAAATAAATTAATTATTAAATTAAATTAATCACGAAACATCGTTCACTTCCTCATTTGACGGTTCATTATTACCCGAAACGTCAATTGAATCTTTATCTGTTAGATCCTCACTATTTTGAGATCCAGATACGCCTTCTCAACTTGCTGTTGTAACAATTGCCTCATTCTCTACTTCATTGTTATCATCTTCGAATGGATAAAAATGATTAGAAAATCCGTTACAATCAATTACCTTGTTTTCACAGCATTGATCCTCCAGAAAAACGACATCACGACTGCCATCCACTCGTAATTTTTCCAAATCAAAAACTCGATAGCCTTTACAATTCTCGCTATAGCCGACCATGATGTATTCCCTTGATTTCGAATCAAATTTCTGGCGCTTTTGTTTCGGAACCATTGCCTGGCATCCAAACACTTTCAAGTTGGACAAATCAGGTTTTTTGTTGGACCAAATTTCTTCGGGCGTTTTATCGATAGCCCCACGATATGATGAACGATTCACAAGGTAAGCTGCTGTGTGGACAGCTTCACCCCAAAATCTGTTGTCAAGCTTTGCGTCAAAAAGCATACATCTCGCATGCTCGACCAATGTTCGATTCATCCTTTCGGCCTTGCCGTTTTGCTCTGGCGTATATGACGCAGTTGTTTGATGCTGTATTCCCAAATCTCGGAAAAATTTAGAAAACTCCTTGTTGCAGTACTCTGTTCCATTATCTAAAACATTCAAGGTGTTTGATGAAATACACGGAAATCTTGCGGCTAAAATCATCCAAGAAAGTCACAAAATATCGCGAGCTGCCAAATAAATCAACTGGCACTGGACCCCACAGGTCAGTATGCACCAGTTCTAGTACTCTGGAAGCCCGAGATTTGCTGTCCTTGAACGGGAGGCGAGTCTGTTTCCCTTTTATACAAGTTTCACACTTGTCCTGTTGACCACCGACAAAACTCATCACGTCCACAAAACCATTTCGTAATCTCATCAAGTTATGGTAACCTACATGTCCTAGACGACGATGCCACAATTCCCATGAATCCTCAACTTTGACCTTCAAACATGTTTCACTCGTCTGTGTCACTTTGAACATCCCTGCATTGATTTTGCCTCAACCAGTAATTTGTTGTTTTTGTCGAAAATTTTGCAATCATTTACACTAAACTTGACAATTATTCCTTTGCCAACTAACTGACTGACCGACAATAAGTTTGTGCAAAGACCTGGCACGAATAGAACGTCATGAACTGTAGTATCAACTATACGATTATTTACCCGTAGCTGGAGTAAAACATTGCCAATCAATTCGGCCTTCAATTTTGATTGATTTGCAATCGTGACCTCTCCTGATTCTAACACTGGTTTGAGATTTTCCATCCAACCTTGTTCATATGTCATGTGTCCAGAGGCACCAGAGTCTACATACCACTCAGTCGATTTAAGATTGCATGCCGTCAAACACAAAAAAACTGATGAATGACCAACTTCACCACATCCAAAACATTTCCCGTCCTTTACTTGTTCCTTCTTCTTTTTATAATTGTTTGACTTCGCTGGGTTTACGTAGATGGCTAATGCAGAGGCAGAGCCCTCAACTCTATCATCCAAACGAACTTCTTGAAGAAGCTTGGTTTTTATTAAGTCAGCCGAAATTTTTGTGCCAGAACTCTCTATCGCCATAATCATGGGCTTGTACTCGTCGCTTAATCCGGCCAAAAACAATGTGCCAATCCACTCATCGTCTATTTCCATGCCGGCACCTTTCAACTTGTGAGCGGTCATAATAATTTTTAAATTTGATTTGATTTGATTTGATTGGAATGTTCGACCAAGCATTAAGCAGGATCTCCCGGAGATGGCCGGGCCTCACCGAACACCCGTTTACACATAACATAAAGAGGATTTGGATAGGTTCAGTTAGAATGATAGAAATTGACTCGGTTACAGACACCTGGTATAGCCAATAGTTAGTAACACAGGACAATACAATTCTAATCTACTTATATAATTTTTCAGCGTCGCTGGGCTCTGAAATCAAATTTATTAGTTTGCTGGCGGGTCACGCTTATTAGATACTCCTGAAAATTCAATTCAAATTAGTTGTGATTTGTTTTGTTCTGCAATCCAATATTTAATTTGTTAATTTACTATTAAGTTTAACTGGCAGAGATCCTGTAATTTAGATCAATTTGTTAATATTAATTCCATATATTGGAGCTGTGATAGACCCTGTAATGAATGATTATTAGATTAGTACCTCTTTTCCCAACCCGCTCTTTTTTAGCAGTAACATTGGAATCTGAAATAAAATTTATTAGTTTCTTAGTTTGCTGGATCATACTTATGAGATTTATTCCTGAAAATTCAATTTAAATTAGTTACGAATTATTTTATTCTGTAATCCAATATTTAATTAATTATTTTACTTTTAATATTAACTAGCCTAGATTCTGAAATTTAGATCAATTTGTAATTATTTTTGACAGCAAAACTGAGCTCTGTAATAAAATTTATTAGTTTACTGGATCAAAATTATGAGATACTTCTGAAAATCATTCCAAATTAGTTCCAATTTATTATATTCTGAATTCAAAGCTATAATTAATTAATTAAAATTTAAGAGGCAGAGAAACTTCAATTTAGTTCAATTTATTATTATTAATTTCATATTTGATCTATGGTAGACCTGTAATGAATAATAATTAGTGTAAACAATGCCGCCATTTTAAAACAAAAACTGCACTCTGCAATAAACTTTACTAGTTCACTGGATGTGACTTGAAATAATGCTTCTGAAAATAATTAAAATTAGTTTCAATTTATTATATTCTGCATGCTTAACTGCAATTCATTAATTTAAATCTAATTCATTAAAACGCCATATAAATGCGGCAATACTAGATGAAATAAAATTAATAAAATAAAATATAAAATAAATACAACCAAGAATAGTCCTTAAAAGAAAGAAATACAAGAATATAAGATATATAAGAAACACAAGATATATAAATCTAGGAGGGTTCAAACCTTTTGAAACAGTTCTTCGGTTTTAAATAAATAATTTCAGCAAATCTTGTTGAATATTTGACTTCTATATTACTACAATTTAATTTAAATTCATATTTATACATTTACATATAATAAAATTTTAACTTTTTTTCTGTTTAACACACTAAAATAAAATGTATTAAAAGTCGTAAAATATAGCACTCGAATTAGGAATCATCACCTAAAGTAAATATCATTATTGATTACTTAATAAGAAAGAAAATAAAATAAAAATATAAATTATGTACAAAATTAGACTAATTCATTCCACCTGACGCACCATCTAGATACTGATATCCGTATCAATTGATACTATTTGTGGCTTGTCACTGTAAATCTAATTTAATTTAAAAACAATTCCAATTGGAACACATTTTCCCGTATACGCGTAAAACATAAATGGAAATGTTTTGTTTTGATATCTAACCTAACTTAACAGACAATTTAACTTACTTAAACTTACCGAATTATCCAATCTTGGCACCAAAAACGTTTCTACTTACGTTTTATCTGAGACATTTACCAGATTCCTTTTCCAATTTGACACCACTTCAAAAAATAATACTCATTTAGAAAGTCATATACACATACATTAATCTTCCAGTAACAATTATTCACAGTATATTTGTCTCTTTTTTTCGAGTTTTGTTTTTTTTTCGTTTTGTTTCTTTTTTTTTGTAATTATGTACGCACAAATATGGAGTACATAAGCACTTTTGATAAATGCAACGTCTTATTTGCAATTCTGTTCGTTAATTTGGCACTTTTATTGTTAAATAATTTAACAAACTGAAAGAACAACACTTTAATTAAATATTAACACGAACCACACAATTAATTCCGCCCAAAACCATTTAAAAAATTTTTTTTAATGTAGGAGACCAAAAACGCACGTCTAATCAATATGACATTTCGTTGTTCCCCGTCATAATAATTTTTAAATGTTATAAAATTTTGTGAAAAACAAAGTAAGAAAAATTTGCTTCGCGCGCCATCTATCTGTTTGCCATGAAATAAATTTGAAGAAACTTATGATCTGCGTCCGGCAATGGTAGAAGCGATCTGCCACGATGATAAATTTGCCCTTGGACTCTGAATGTTGGCATGTAATTTTCCCGCACGATGTTTGTTGCACCGAACGATGTCATTTGAAAACATGAATTGTATTTGCGAATGTTTTCCAAGAAATACTTCGACTTACGTGTAACACCTGATAGCAACGTTGATAGTAGATCGGGTGGTGGATGTAATTCTGGCAGTTTAACTTTTCCATTGGCGCAGCACATTCCTGGCGTTTCGTTCTTAAATTTGAGGGCGGTACTCGCTACAATACATGCAAATTTTATCCATTTTTCCAATAACGACACTTGGATGAATCATTATTACTGTCATAATGGAATGCACCAAGATTTAAATCAGCGTAGCGTGTTCATCTTGATCGAGCGGTGCTTATTCGAAGATTTTCCAGCCTTCTTTCTGTTAATTATCGATGTTATAAATAAACTACAAACAAATTTGTATTATATATTACTTTTATTACTTATTAGACACACAAGAGAGAGTTCATATAAAATATTGTTGTATGCTTGACTTCACTTTTACAACTACTAGAACTCTAAGTATATCAAATGAGAACATAAAGAATATAATAATAGTATTGCAAGATGTATACAAAAGTGTTATACGAATTCAAATTACATATACTAACACCGCCTCTTAATTTAATGAGTAAACAAAATTCAAATTTATAAAATAAACATTTAAACTAAATTTAAATTATTACGATGTTTAATAAAAAAAACTTTTGCCAAGTCCTTTAGTCATAATGTCGGCAAGTTGATCGCCTGATGGAATATACATCAATTCAATCTCTTTATTTTGAATTGACTCACGAATGAAATTGAATTTAACGTCTATATGCTTCATTCTCTTGTGATCTCTTGGCTTCTCTGCTACATAGATACATGATTGATTATCCACATAAATAATTGACGATGGACAATCAATTTTTAGTTCATTTAACAACATACGGAGCCATTTTGCTTCACATATACCATGACACAGTGAAATGTATTCCGCTTCAGTTGAACTGAGACTAACTGTTGCTTGTTTCCTTCATGACCAACTGACTGTATTCACAAACACCTTAAAAACGTAACCAGAAGTAGATTTACGATCATTCCGATCTCCAGCCCAATCAGCATCTGTGTAACCAACTAATGGTTCAGCATTTTCATATTTACGATACACCATTTTTAAACCAATAGACGATTGAATGTATCGTAAATTTCTCTTTGCATGATTAAAATGTTCTTGTTTAAAACAGCTTTGAAAACGACTAAAATAATTGGTGGATGCGCATAAATCTGGTCGCATTGTTATAGTTGCATAAGTTAAGCATCCAATCAATTCACGATAAGGAACATCTTCACAGTTCGACTTTGTGTCTTTAATTAAATCGATATTTACCTCCATTGGTGTAGAAACTCCTTTACAATCATTCATGTTGAACTTCTTAATCATACTTTTTAAATAATGTGGTTGACTCAAGCTAATCGTATTGTTAATTTTATCAAATTGAATTTGCATTCCAAGCAATGTATTAGCTTCACCAATATCCGTCATATCAAATTCTTTGGACAATAGTTGTTTAATAATTTTAATTCGACCAATGTCATACGAAATTATTAATAAGTCATCAACATAAAGCAAAATATATTAAACTATATTATTTCCAATTTTAATGTACCAATGTAAACATTGATCAGAAAGGCATCTTTTAAATCCTAATTTAATGATGAATTGATTGAATCTTTCATTCCACATACGAGAAGCTTGCTTTAGACCATAAAGTGAACGTTGCAATTTGCAAACCTTTGTTGAATCCTGTATAAAACCATGTGGCTGTTCCATGTATATCTCTTCATCTAGAAATCCGTTGAGAAATGCGCATTTGACGTCCATTTGATGAACAAAATAACCATATTGTATAGATTGACAATAATGTACGAAACGTAGTTAACTTTGCTGGGCGAATATGTTAGGTTATAATCAAAACCTTTTTCTTGAGTAAACCCACGAGCGACTAATCTAGCTTTATATTTGTCTTTTCACCATTACCTTTGCGTTTCAATTTGAAAACCCATTTACAACAAATGACTTTTCTACCCTTAGGCAAATCACACAGAATCCATGTTCTATTTTTCAACAAAGATGTATACTCTTCATCAATTGCATTTTTCCACATCAACCAATCAATACGGTGTTTTGCTTCTTCAATTCAAAGCGGATCATCTTCAACAAAATCAGCTGCCGATAATGCAAAATTTGCATCTTCATCAATCCATTGATCATTATACTGACCAGGTACCATGAAATTACCTAATCTTTGAGGTTTTCTTGATTCACGAGTAGTTCGACGAACGATATCACCAGTGCTATTTATGTCAACATTGTGGTTATTTTGTTTGAAGTCATCGATACCATCCATTTTTATATCGTGGTTGTTTTCTTCCCCATCAGAAGAATGTTCAGAAACACCATTTAACTCATCATTATTATTAAGTTTCGACGTGTTAAAGTTTGGACTTTCTTGATTAACCGCTGTCTCTGAGATTATATGTGATAAAAATATTGTGTCTATCACAATTCACAATGGAAACTAAAACAGTGTAAATTATTTTTATCTATATATTTATTTATTTATTTAAGGTTAGATTTAAATTAACATGTGTTGTTTATCAAACGAGTACAAGAAGAGAAGTGAAGTAAAATGAAATACATTATAATGGCGTGTTGTCAAATGAACTAACTATATGAACATGGAAGAGTGACGTTACAAAGTTGAATTAAAATTACTCTAACCAACACGGCCTCTTAATTTTTATGAAACTTCAATTTAACTTAAATTTAAATTCGCACGATGCTTCACAAACAGCTTTTGGTTGAGTCCCTTCGTCATAATATCGGCTAATTGATCTTCCGTTCGAATGTATTTCAGCTTGAAATCACCATTTGCAATTGATTCTCGAATGAAATTGTATTTCACGTGAATGAGTTTCATTCGTCCGTATTCTCGAGGCTCCTCTGCGACTTTAATGCACGATTGATTATCTTCATAAATTATAGTACATCCACATTCGATATTTAATTCATTAAGTAAGCTTCGAAGCCACTTGCCTTCACAAATCCCACTAGCCAATGCGTTGTATTCGGCCTCAGTTGATGACAAACTAACAGTGGATTGCTTTCTCGTAGACCAGCTAACCACATTGCCAAAAACTTTAAAAACATAACCCGATGTTGATTTCCGGTCAATTTTGTCGCCTGCCCAATCTGCGTCGACATAACCAACCAATGGTTTGGCATTCGTTTGTTTTTTATAAACCATTTTTAATGTTTTTGTTCCTTGAATGTATCGTAGTATCCGCTTTGCATATTTGAAATGTTCATTTTCATAACAACACTGGAATCGGCTAAAATAATTCGTAGCTACACACAAATCCGGACGAGTAGTTAATGTTGCATATGTTAAACATCCCATGAGTTCTCGATATAGTTCTCTGCAATTGTTTAATTTTCCATTTAGTAAAGCAATACCATTGTCGATTGGTGTCGCTATATCCTTGCAATCAGTCATGTTGAATTTTTGTAACATCTTTCGACAATATTCCGTTTGATTCATACTTATTTTATTCTCATCTTATTCAATATGAATACCAAGAAAAGTATCTGTCTTGCCAATGTCGATCATTTCGAATTCCCTTGACAACAATTGTTTAACAGTTTCAACTGTTTTAATATCACTGCACACGATCAGCAAGTCGTCAACGTACAATAATACGTAACATGCTATTCCATTTGCGACCCTAATGTATAAACAACGATCTGACAAGCTGCTTTTGAATTCGATATTTTTCATAAATTGATGAAATCGCTCGTTCCACATTCGAGAGGCTTGTTTCAAACCATATAACGATTTCTCCAATTTACAAACTTTTAGCACACATTTGACGTCCATTTGATGTACATGATAATTATAATGTACCGCAATCACCAATAATACACGAAATGTCGTCAGTTTCGCAGTTGGTGAATACGTCTCATTATAATCTAAGCCCTTTTCTTGTGTAAACCCTCTAGCAACTAGTCTGGCTTTATATTTATCTATATCACCATTCGATTTGTGTTTCAGTTTAAAAACCCATTTATTCGAAATCAATTTTCGACCTTTCGGTAAATCACACAATGACCATGTACCATTTTTAATTAAAGATGCATATTCTTCGTGAATTGCATCCTCCCAATTTGGCCAATCTGGTTGTTGTTTCGCTTCTTGAATTGAAGTTGGATCATTTTGAACGTAGTCCTGAGCTGATAGAGCAAAATGTGCCGAGTATTCCCAATCACCATAATGTTGAACTGGCTTTCTTTCTCGATTCGATTTAAGTAGTTCGATGTTACCGCTGTTATCAGTGCAGTCCGTACTAACACTGTTGTCTATTTTATATTTTCCTTATCGGTGAAATGTTCATCAGTTGTATTAATAGTATCAACTAATGTTTCCTCATCATTTTTATTGGTTTGTTCGCTTACGGCCTCTGAATCTGATATTTCGATGTTTTTTGCTTTATTCAGAATAGATCTTTCATCAAATGTTACGTGTCGACCAATAACTAGTTTATTTGCATCCAGATCCCATAATCTATATGTATGATGCGATGTGCCATAACCAATCATGATACACTTTGAGGATTTCGCATCCAATTTCTTACGATAATCCGCAGGAATGTGATTATAACATGTTGATCCAAAAATTCGAATATCTGATAAATCTGGTTTCGTACCATACCAAAGTTCTGCTGGCGTTTTATCGACAAACTGTTCGCCTATGCAGACGTCGGACATCGATTTTTTAAATAATTAACATCGATTTTTTAAATAATTTCCAGAAATACCATTTTATTCCGCTCGCTAGCAACATGGTTCTAGCTTTTTCTTGCAAAGTTCGATTTAATCGTTCTGATACCGTATTCATCTCAGGATTGTATGGAACCGTATATATGATCTGAATTCCTTTTTCTTTGCAGTATTTTTTAAATTCGTTCGATGTGTATTCGCCACCATTGTCAGCATTTACTTTTGAAACTTTACAACCGTGACGTGCCTCAGCCATCGCTACATATTCTTTGAACTTTTCGAGTACGTCGCTTTTTCGTTCAATACAGAAGACCATTGTTGCACGCGTAAAATCATCAGTAAAAGTGACAAAATATTGAGATCCATCTCAAGCTGGTTCATTCATTGGTCCACTAACGTCTGTGTGGATTAATTCCAAAATTCGACTCGATCGTAACTGCTTATTCGGTGGGAATGCCATTTTTGTTTGTTTACCATAGACGCATGATTCACAAAATTTCGATTCGGTGTTTATTTTTATTTGCTCCAAACCAGAAACCATTTTTCTTGAAATTAATTAAATTATCGAAAATGCAGCATGCTTTGGGACACATTCGATCGTTGCTCACTTGAAATACCCGCAAATATATCACAATCAACATGAAATGTTGTCTCGTACAATTTTCCTTTTTTGTTTGCAATAAATTGTAATTTCTTATCGAAAGAAATGTACGCACAATCTTTGACAAAATTTACTTCAAATTCCCGATTGGTCAAAGCATTTATTGATAGTAAGTTGTGCTCCAAATTATTAACCAGCAACACGTCATTAATCACTCTCGCTTTAAATTTACCGTTCAAAAAAGTTTTAATTTTTATGTTGCCTCGCTGTTTCGATTTCAATTGTTGATTTTTCTTTGCTACCTGGATTATTAGTTCATTCATATTCGTTATTTCGCTGAAAAATTTTTTGCTATTTACCATGTGCTCCGTAGCACCAGAATCCAATATGAATTTAATCAACGCTGAATCATCATCCCCCCCCCCCCCCCCCATCATTTCCGTTGCATGCCTGCGCTGCATCAAGTTTATCATGGTCATCAACTGCGCACACGAGATTCGTTTCTCGTTTCGTTGAGGTTAAGTTACCTGCTGCGTCTTTTACATTACTTGATTTTGCATTTGATTTTTCCTTATTCTTAAAAGATTTGGAGAAACACATAGACTTTATGTGTCCTTTTTTACCGCATTTAAAACACACTAGGTTTGGATTTCGAATGTGCATTGCATATGATTCGTTTGATTTACCATTCGAGCCGCCATTGTTTCGTTTCCCATGTTCATCAATCAGACGACCCTTGACAAATTCCAATGTTAAATCATTTGGATTCATCGTTTCGATTGCAGTAACCAAGTTATCGTAGCTTCTCGGTAATGTTAACAACAAACGGCAAATGACGTCGATATTTTTCATTGTTGCACCAATTGATTTCAAATCACGAATCTTTTTATCAAAATTCAGAAAATGATCACTAATATTATCCCCAACTTGCATTTTAAATGTCAGCAGCCGTTTTCGTAGTAAAAGTTGTTAAGGACTAAAGTGTGTTACAATTATTATTATATAGTTTACATGGTACTACTATATAATATGGTAATATGTTTACATGTATCAGTTATCATTGTTACATCTTCCTTTTTTTTTTTTTTTTTTTTTTTTTTTTTTTATATAACGATCTACAATGTTATTTTACTCTAATTCAACAATATATATTTTTATTTTTATTTCATAACATCTATTAATTTATTATTACATATTCATTTTCATATTTATTTTATAAATCGAGGCAAACTGGTGGTTTTACTATTCGACCAGATCGTGTTTTCTGTGTTTCGGGTCTTATTTGGATATTGCTCTGAGCCGGTCTCTCTGTAGACGAGTTTTCGTTGTAAACGTTTGGTTTGATTGCATCGTCGAGAGTGATTGTTGTTTCTTTTTTCGGTATGCGTGCTTTTGTGTGTTGTACGTGATGTTAGTTTCGTCTGTATAATTCGTTGTTGTCAGTTTGGACTATTACTGATTTTGGTGCTTCTGCATACTCGATGACGCGACCGGATACCCATTCTCTTGGCTTCGTTTGAATTCTGACTTTGTCATTTAACCGGATCGGTTTTGCTTCTTTGCTTCCTCTGTTCGCGTAAGTTTTTTGTTTTAACCTAATGGTTTTTAATTTGTCTTCAACATGAACTTCGGTATTTGGTTGTAGTAGGTTTTTTGATATTGGTAATATCGATCGTGTTGTTCGACTCATTAGTGATTCGGTGATCCTAAGTTTTCTTGTCTAGGTGTATTTCGTAAGTTTAGCATTGCGAGATAAGTGTTCGATGAGTCTTTTGAACATTTCTTGAGCAATAATTTTGTTGTTTGTACTGCTCTTTCTGCTAGACCGTTTGCTCTTGGAAAGTATGGGCTGGATGTTTTGTGTGTAAACTTCCAATCTTTGGCAAATTCTTTGAATTCTCTTGATGAAAATTGAGGCCCGTTGTCTGATTCTAGTACTTCAGGACAACCATGAACTGAAACCCATTTTTGCAGTTTTTTGATTACTTCTGTTGAGTTTTGCGATTTTAGTTTGCTAAAATCAATGAACCCTGAGTAACTGTCAGCTATGACAATGTAAGTATCTGACTCGAATGCAAATAAATCCGTTCCGACTATTTGAAACGGTAGTGTTGGGATTTCTTTGGTAGTAATCGGTTCTTTAGTTTTGTTTCTTTGTGTTTGTTCACAAACTGCACATCTCTCGATAAAGTCAATGACGTCCTTGTCTAGAGATTTCCAATAAAATCCATGTCTTATTAGTCGGATTGTTGATTGTTGTCCGAGATAACCAGCATGAGCTTGGCTAATGATTTTTTTTATTTGACCTTTAGGGACGACTATTTTTTGACCTTTGTATATTATGTTACTATATACTGATAGTTCTTCTTTGAAGTTTGAGAAATGTTTTATTTCTTTTGGCATTGTTGCCTCATCTTCTGGCCAGCCGTTCATTATGTATGTAATTAATGTTTTGTAGTATGATTCTTTATCGTAATCTTCGATTAATAAATTTGCCGCGTTAGGCGTCATTGGTATTACTAGAAGGATTTCGATTTGATCTTCATCATTGTTGTAAGGAGGGTTTTCAATATCGCGACTTAGTAAGTCGGGAATCGGTATATCCTTGCCTTTTTTGTAAGTAACTGTTGGACTGTACTGGCTTACTTCGAAAATTATTCTTTGAAGTCTAGGAGGAGCTGACCCTATCGGCTTTTTGAATATGGTCTCTAATGGTTTATGATCCGTTTCGATTTCTAGCTCCTTTCCATAGATGTACGTGTGAAATTTTTTGCAACCGAATCTTATTGCTGTAGCTTCTTTTTCTATTTGTGGATAACCTGCTTATGTTTTGCTAAGTGATCTTGATGCGTAAGCTACTGGTTGTTCGTCTTGCAATAGTACCGCTCCTAATGCCGATTTGCTTGCGTCAACTGATAATTTTATTTTTTTATTCGTGTCGTAGAATTTTAATACCGGTGGGCTTTTTAGTAAATTTTTTATTTTTTCGAACGCGTTTTGTTGTTCGAAATCCCAATGAAATTCGGTATCTTTTTTTAGTAGTTCTCTCAGCGGTGCAGCTTTCTCTTCGTCAATTTCTAGACCATTTTGTGAAATTTTATGTCCTAGAAATTTAATTGATGTCACGTCAAATTTGCATTTTTCGCGATTTAGTGTAACTTCCGATTTTCTTAATTTTTCGATCACTTTTCCGGTCGTTTCTCTACATCCTTCTAATGTTGGGTTGTGAATGAGTATGTCGTCCATTGATACCTCAACGTTTGGTATTCCTTCTAGCAGACTGGACATCAGTTCTTGAAATACTTCAGGAGCAGATGCCAATCCGAAAGGTAGTCGAAGGCACGTATATCGACCCCATGGTGTTGCGAATGTCAAATATTTCTCCGTTCTTACAGATACTGGTATTTGCCAGAACCCTTTTAAACAATCCAGAATTGTGAAGTATTTTGAACCTTTAATATTCGTTGCTATTTCGTCAATATTCTTTAATGGATAGTGACGTCTTAGTATATTTTTATTCAATTCTGACGGGTCGATGCAAATTCTGAGTTTTCCTTTTTGACTGGAGATGGTTCTTTCATCTTCCTTACTATGCCCCATTTGAGCATTTTGTCTAGCTGCTCTTTTACGTCGTTTCTGATGGCATATGCTATTCTTCGAGGAGGGGATATTGTGAATTTTGGATTAGGTACCAAGTCAATGTCGTATGTAAAGTTGTTTACTCTTCCTATACCATTGATTTCTTCGTTTATCTCAAGTACGTTTTCTAGTCCTCGCTTGTCTTTGTTATTTCGCCTTATTAAGTCCAGCTCATTTGCGGTGTGAAGTCCAATTATTGGTACGCCATCGTCTTCAATGATTTTGAATTTAATTATGTAGTCTTTGTTTTTTACTGTGCATGTAACTATGGCTTCCCCTATGACTTTAATTAGATTTCCGCCGTATGCTTCCAAATTCTTTGTATTGGATTGAACTATGTCGATTCCTAACCCGTCTGTTATCTATTTGTGTAATACATTGCACATTGCGCCCGTGTCGATTTTACATTTGACTATCTTGTTTTTTATCAATACATTTTCAAACCAACCGTCGTCAATTTCTTGATTGACTGAATGTACTTGTAAGCTTAACGTTTCGAGTGACTGGTCAGAACAATTTTCTTCCTCAATACAACTAACCAGCTTGCCTTTATTTATAAATTTTTTTCTTTTTACTTTATTTAATGATTTATTTTTGCAAGCTATACTATAATGATTTTTCTTTTACACGAATCACACACTTTTCCAAAAGCAGGGCAGCTTCTGGGGCCATGCGTGGTTTTACATTTATTACATGCGAACGTTTTTTGTGTCTCTATATAATGTTTTTGACTACGTGCAACGCTTCACTTTTAATTGATTGTACTTGTTGAAGCGTTACCTCGTTTGTCTTACAGCTATTAATGACTTCGTCCAATGTTAACTTATCTTTTGTTAGCAATTGTTGGCGTAAGTCGTTTTTAGCTATTCCCATTATGATTTTATCTTTTAGTATACCATTGGGTGTTATATTTTCTAGATTACATTTATTTATTTGAATTTTACATCTAGTTAAAAATTCGTCAAATCTTTCTCCCGTTTCTTGCTTTAAATTATTGAACATATAACGTTCATATGTGTAATTTATTTTAGGGGTGAAGGAATCGGTGAACTTTTTTATTACCTGTTCCAATGTATCGTCATCTTTTACGTCCAGAGTGTCCGCTAATTTGTTGGCCTCTGCTCCGATGCTTGTCATTAGAGTTGCAACTTTTATCTTTTCGTCTTTTTTTTCTAGTCCCGATGCGACTGCGTAGTATTTAAACTGTTTTATCCAAGTTTTCCATTCGTTTGCGATATTTTCGTTAATAACGATTTCTTTTGGTGGTCGGAGTCCTTCCATCTTGTTAGATCTAACCTCACTATGAATCAAATCAGCTCACGGAAACTACGAAAATTCAATTCGATTGAATTATTTATCTAAATTATTAATTTAACTCACAATGATGCAAAAACCTATTCGAAAAACACTCTCAAATATAAAAATACGCACAATATTGTCTATCCAATGTGAGCCGGACATGAATTTCACAATTTACATAAATTCTTATGTCACCCATGGCCACAACTCGAAACGTCTTCATTCGTTCGCTGTTTTCGTTTCAATTCAAATCAGCATGAACTGTCACGGCAATATATGAAATTCATTGGAATGGCAGTGGCGCCATCTGTCGAAAATTGGTCATACCAACTCAAAAACCTTCGTGGGCTCATGCACAACAACTTTGCTAAAGATCATCACATGATCAAATGCATAGTTTACGATTTTATAAAGGACATACACACAAGCATTCATTTTTATATATATATATAGATTTGATGAACTTACGGCTGGTTTACATTCAATTTTTATTTCAATTCTATTCATTGGAATAAAGATTGAATGTAAACCAGCCGTAAGTTGCCAATTTGAATACACAGCTCCGCATATTTAATATTTAGAACATGGAATATATAAAATTCAAAAATTATGAGTCTCTTCTTGTAGAGATTAGGCGTTGCCACATGAATTTAGTTTCTAGCAACGTTTTTCCTATTTACGATTAAACGAGAACATATTTATAATTAAAATTTTTGGAAAATGATACAAAAAAACTTAAATTAATAAATAAAATAAAAAATTTGTACATATTAATTAAACAAATTTAATTCAAAAATAAATATTTCGTGGGTATGAAGGAATAAATCATTTCTAAAAACAAAATGTAATTTTTTCAATTAAAATTGCCAAAAAATTTTAATTTAAGTTATTTTGTGTCATTTTACAATAATTTTAATTGTAAATATGTTCTAATTTAATCATAGATAGGAAGAACGTTGCTCATCAATAAAACAAATATGTATGAATTAAAATTTAATGAATAAAAGATAACAAACCTTTAACTTTTAGTAATGTCAGGCGTAATAATTAAGTAATATTTAACACATTTTATGTTGTACACAATTGATGAAAACATTGAATATTTATTTTTGTTATACATATTATGTAAAAATCTATCCAAAATGAAAAGAATAAAGATTTGTTACAAAATAAAAATTACACACAAAATTGTTTTATTTATTTTTATAGCATATTTAATTTAAAAAAATTGATAAAATATAATTCATTATTTAGTGGACCCGCCCCATCCCAAAAATCCTTTTACAAATCCAGAAATTCCAACCGGTGCACCTTTCTTCGGTGACGTCTCCAGTTTATCGTCAAGCGCAGGAAATTCAACGAAATTCAATGCCAAATCAAAGAATAGTGGTTTGCATGGTATAGGTTCCATATCTGGAGTTAAGGTGAACACGTTTGGATTCTTAGAATTCAACTGCTGATCTTCTTTATACTCTGTTAACCGTTCGAATAAAGGTTTTGATGATTTTTGTTGTTTACTGTATAGTACAGATTCGTCATTTGTATCGTCTTCAAGTACGCTATAGGCATGCGCCGAAAATTTAGAACCTTCAATTTTATGGATTAATGTTTGTAGATCTGTTTTTAAATTAAATTCCGTTAAATTCGATTTAATTGCTTCATGTGCATATTTAGTAGAGCGCTCGTATAAGGCTACAGCTTCTTTCCAACGTTTCAAGCCTACTAACGTGACCGCGATGTAGTAACAGCGGAATGCTTTGAATGCGGTCGCCAAATTGTCCATTTCATTTTGATATTTCATATCCGTTTCCATTCCAGTGATTTGTTGCAGCTCCGAAATATTTTGTAATATAATCTCATAGAGACGAGTTAAATCTTGTGGACGTACTTTTTTTTCGTTGCCTGTTGAAATCGCATCTAAATTCATTTTCGACTGCTCGACTAAACATAAATTACGCTCGAGTGTGCGATACAAACGAATGTACGATAAATACGCGAGTAGATATTGAATTCCAGACACTTTATCATTACCTGGTGCGACACGCAATTTAGGTTCCTGTTTAATTTCATCTTTGACAGCCGAAATCGCATCTTTACAGTCCATTAGGATATTTTCCAGAATTTCGATTTTCGATTCATAACTTTTAGCCTTTTCAATGCTCTTCTCCATCTCTTGGAGTGAGATTAGGAATAGCCGAACCTTTTCAGGGCGTACAGTAAATTTACGTGCACGCCATTCAGTTTGTTGGAATGCTTCTGAACTTTCGCTTTTAGTTTGGGCAACTAAACTATCGATATTGTTCAATAATCCTTGTGCTTTCAACTCAATCAATTCGTCCATAGAACCACCATCACCAATATTGTACGCACAATATCTCAAGCTAGGTGTTATTTCATCGACTTTTGATCGATACAACGATTGCTCTTCTTCGGGTAGGGCTGTTGCTAAATTTTCATACACAAGCTGAGCTTTTTTCAAATTCTCAGCGGCGGTCTGCCAAAGTGATAGTTCAAAATGTAATGTACCGTGCATCCAAGTTACATAGGCTTCAGCCTCTAATTTGGTGCGCGCATCGCAGAAATCAGTCTAAAAAGAAAGAGAAGTGGCGTATAGTTACAAAATGGCATTGAGTTAAAATATGGACTAACATTGCAAAGCTCCTGCAATTGCAGCGAATATATACAAGCTTTACGAAGCTTCGAAACTAAATGGAATTTTTTTCTAGGTTCGGTGTTTGCCTCCTGACGCAATTGCATTGCATACGACCATGTGCGTTCGGCTAACATCAACGGAATTTGTAAATATCTTTCATCAGATTTTTTGCCTTCTAAATGAGATGCAGTTACATCTTTCTTCTTGAAATGTCGTTTATCACCTTGCGGTAATTTCAGAACTTTCCTTAAACGACCAACACGTCGAGAACAATACCCACGATACCGTTGATAATCTCCATGCCGTAAACCATGCTGCTGTTGAGCATCCTTTACAACTCTTAAAACTAAAATCGATAAAATGAAAGTTTGAGACGCGAGGTTATGTTTACGAGTATTTTGAATAAGGTAAATATAATTATATAATTATTTAATTTGTAGAATCTTACCCTCTAGTGTATAAACTTTAAGACTTCCCTCAACATTTTCTACATCAGGTTTTGAAACATCGTCAATTTTAGATTTATTTTCAGAATTAACTTCTTCAACCATGTTGGCACTTTTAGTGAAACGTCACGTATCAAAATAGCAACAAAATAACTTTTAGCTACTTGAATACCCATCAAGCAAATAATTTTGAGCAAAATAATATATATTTGATAATACATATATAATGATAATATATAAATATAATTACTTAATACTGTATTAATTGTATACATACTTTTACATTTTTAAAAAGTGAAGTCAAAACAAATAATATATGTATAAAAATATTTAGCTGTACCATCTACATTAAATAGCTTTAGCTCGAAACCTAAAAATTAACAGTGTACTAAATTTGACATTTCAACTTAACATTTTGACAATTCTAATCTGAAAATTAATTTTGTTTTGATTGGTAAAATATGAATTAAATTGTCTTAAAAAAATACTATTTTAAAATTACTAAAGTATTGCAACGCATCAACTATAAAATCCCAACGTATGGAAGAACATGGATCCACAAAATATCGATAACAATTCAACTTGTCGTGCCTGTTTGGAAAATACAAAAGACAACAACAATATGAAGTCGATCTACAAAGTTGAACAAATCCAAAATAAACATATAAAATTTTGCACGATATTAAACTATTGCACAAATCTAGATGTAAGTTATTATAATATAAATATTGTAGCTATCACTTGCGTAGTGTAACTTTATGGGGGCCTTCGCGAAATACAAATTTGGGATTTAAATAATCTGGCCAACACCATATAAATTGAATAGAAAATATTTCAAAAACTTACATTTTATAAGTAAAATATTCAACCGAACAGTTGTTTGAGGCAATTTTTCAACACTTATTTATTTCATTACAATCACTTTCTATTTTACCACTCAAATATTTCCAGTGATTAGTGTTTTAAATCGCTTGTACATAAATATATAATATTATAATCTGATGATTGATCAATTTATTTGTATCTTCCATTTATTTTTTACTCTAATTGGTTTTTACCAAAATTAAGCTTATTTTAGAAGTGCCTGAAACATCATCTGTTCTTAAAATATTCGAAATCGGTATTATCAAATATTTTATTCTCAGCCAGATCCCTTTGCACGTCCTTTTTTTAAAGCAATTCACTATTCTCTTGAAATCTGAATAAGAACATAAGAAACTCAAATGCTGAAATTTACATAAGATTGATTGTGTCAATAAGTTCTGGGCTAGGTTATAACATCACCATTTTCGATATTCGATAAACATTTGTGTTATTTTCAAGAACAAAATGATATTTTCGATAGCTATCGAAATAAAGAAAAAGAGAGAGTGTGCAAATGTATTCTAATAGGCTGAGAGCTAATATGCTTCTGAACAAGCACAATCTCTACTCTACTGCAAAATTCTATTTATTATTTGAATTCGCGTTACAAATAATTGTATGAAAATTATTATTACACCTTATCATTATAATTTTCACTTAATACAACGTTACTTTTAGGTATATGAAGGAGATGGATTACCAGGAAAAATATGCAAACAATGTGCCGATGATGTGATTAAAGCCTTCACTTTTAAACAACAATTTATTCGAGCGAATGCTATTCTACGCGAGAAATTATCCTTCATTGGTAAAGATAATAGTGGGGCACAAAAATCGGATTATGCATTTGAATATGTTTTTGTTAAATTGGAAGACCTTAGCTCTTGTAACGCAAATGAAATTGGCTGTGATGATGATGATGATGATGCTAGAGATAATGATGACGATGATAATACTCCGATCGATTTGCAGAGCCTTAATTTTGCCAATACATTTCACGATGAGCTCCAATTAGTAGGTGGTAACTGTAATCATAGCATTAATGATATAGATAAACCGACAAGCATTGTGGACGATGAAAAATTACTAGAGAAGAAAAATAAAATTAGCGAAAAGCTTAAAAATTTGCTCAAGGATAATGAAAAGACTGATATTACAGATCGGGCGATCAGTTCGTACATTCGTGATTTGAAACGAAAACCAAAATCGCAGCAAACATTTACATGTGAAATTTGTTCGAAAGCACTTAGCAGTGCTGGTTCTTTGAAAACTCACTTGTTGACACATTCAAATACCAGTCAATTCTTGTGCAGTACATGTGGTGAAGGCTTTAAAACAAAGTCAAGTTATGAAGATCATATTGTGTCACACGATCCTAATACACCTTTTAAATGTGAGAAGTGTAATAAAAGCTATAAAAATGAACGAAGTTTGAAAGATCATAATGCACGGGCTCATAGTTCGGTTAAACCTTTTGTATGTGGTGTATGCGGCAAAGGATTAACCCAAAAAGTGGCGCTACAAAAACATATGATGATTCATACGGGTGAAAAACCATTTGAATGCGATGTTTGCGGCAAACATTTTCGATATAAGAATGTGCTTGTACTTCATAAGCGTTATCACACAGGAGAGCGACCGTATTCGTGTTCAGAATGTGGACAAACCTTTATTGGCAGATCTCATTACAGAACCCATTTGTTAATACATACAGGTGTTAAGCCATATGAGTGTGATATATGCGGAAAATGTTTTAATCGTCGTACAAATTTACGGGTATTTTATATTCGACTGCTAATAATTTAACCGAATATAAAACTATTTTACTCATTGTAGTCTCACCGAAAAATTCACACAGGCGAACGGCAACATATTTGTGCAGTGTGTGGGAAAGGTTTCATTCAAAATAATTGTTTACGTGCACACATGGCAACTCACGAGCAGCAAAAACAGAAAGAGAAACAAATGGAGATACAAGAAGTTCATGACACTCTACAGCACAAATCGGAATCAGAATCATCCCAACAACAATATCAAGATGGGAGTCATATAATTCATATAACATCGGCATCACCGTTGCAAATTCCGTTAGAACAAATGCAACAGCAGAGTGTTCAACAACCTTTGACCATTTTTCTATAGTTGGTTAAATAGTTGGTATATAAGAAAAGATTTGTTATTGTTAGATGAATAATAATTTTTGGTATCCAAGAACAACGAATAAATATGATTTTTTTATATTTAAAAAATTTAGTTTTCCTACATTTTGTAGGTTCTCTTTTCAGATTTTCATCTATCGTTGTATCGTGTATAATATACAATTAAAGTTTACACACCTTAGATTATTTTTACATCCTAGGCTTCAGACATTATGTATATGGATCAAAGTGTGGATTTTATTTGGATTTGTGTGTAAACTGTAAAGGTAAACTATTATATGATTTGAAAAATCAAGTTGTCCAAGCTCTCTTGAACAGTTGTTCAAAGCCGCAATACAATTACTTAAGTAGTTGAATAGTTAAATTAAACTCAAATAATATCAGTTGTTAATAAGTACATACAGATGATTACAGTATTAGATACATATCATATATGTAATACGGCCCTCAGATCACCAATAGTTCAGTGGGCAGAAACAACGGAGTATTGGCAATATTCAAAATAATTATACCTACCTAGGCGTCGAGTCACCCTGTAATTATCTGTAGCAGTCTACACGATCAATGTTAGTCATTATTTTGTAACTGCATCATTACTTGTTGTTTATCTCCATCATGCATCGGTAATGAAATCTCGAAACCAAAATGCCACAAAAAAGTGGTGAATAAAAAATACAATTGACAACAACAATATACATACAGTGAAACTCCTCTAAGCCGGAATTTGATGGGACCCAAATTTTTTTCCGGGTTTGAGGATTTTTCCGGCTTTGAAGACTTTGAGAAAATTTTGAGGTTATTGTACACATAATGTGTATGTAGAAACTTATTTAGTTTAGAACTTCGTTTTGATAACTTCGTATTTCTGCTTTAAATTAAGGTTGTTTATTCTCCCCATATTTAAAATTACAAAAGTATTTAATTACAAACACGTACTTATACGTACATACAACCTATGGTGATTGATGATGATGCAGTTTTTGACATATGTATGTGATTTTTTTTTTCAAAGCCAACTGAAGTTAGCTGTAGTTCCGGCTTAGTGGAGTTTTATTTTGGTTTTTTATACTAGAAATGTAATTTCCTTCCGTGTCTCAGGATTTCCGGCGTATAGGGTCGAAGTTGTATGTAAATTGAAACGAAAGAGTTTCTTTTGCTTGAATTTTTCCGCCGTAAAGGATTTTCCGCGATATTGGATTTCCGGCTTAGTGGATTTTCACTGTATATTAAAAACTCGGAAACAAACAATTGAAAATTAATGTAGCGAAGGATTCGGCGAAAAATGGAAAAACATATTGTTCATAATTTAGTTTTTGTGATATTTCGTTTCTATACCGTTGCAATGCACTTATGTTTACTCGAAATAAATTTTATTTTTTCTATTGCTGTCCCTCGAGAGAATCGGTGATTTCCGGTAATAATTAAAATCCGAAAGAGTAGGAATTTTTAATTTCGATAAAGGGATTCAATGTTCAATTAATGATATTAATATATTCATGAACGTTCAAGTCCAAATAATATTATAAGGGAAATCGCTACAAAAAATAGTATCATCGTAACGGTATCATAGAAGCAGGATTACGATTACGACTCTGTTACAAACCTAACCCAAAGGAAATTAAAAAATGTAGCACTTTGTGCCAATTGGTTGGTTTGTTTTTTGCGAAAAATCAATTTAATACATTTTTAATAATAAAAAGGAGATTCTGGCAATTCATATTAACATTAAACATTACCGTCATTTCAAGTAATACTCTAATTTTATTGTGGTAAAAATTTAATATGTAATAGTTTTAATAAAAAACGAAGTTTTTGTAAACTCGTAGAATGAGTTGCAAAGCTCAGGTTGTTTTAGCAGCAGCAGTAAAATGTCTCTGTTCATTTGAGATTTTTAATTTAAAACAACGTCTTTTCGACCGAAAAATACATTTTCAATTCTCGTCCCCAAATTTGCTTGTTAGTGTCACCATTTGTAAGACAAGGTAGAAAATGAGACACAAAAATCATCCTCTAATTTATAGCAATTTAATATATTTCCAAATTCGTACATAGCGCAATTTCTTCCACAAATTGTAAAAAATGTGATTGCATGCCATACAATTAATACACTATTAAACTGCGGCATTATTTGCTGTAAAAGAAGATATGTTAACCATTTTATACCGGGTTTCCATCGTCAATAGTATAATAGTATTATACAATTATACTATCATATCATAGTCGGGGCCCTTATTATGAAATTTTTGGATTTCGGATTTTTTCGATATCTAAAAAATTCGATCCGCCGCGGATTTGCCTTAATGAAACTTGTTACCGAATTTTTCCGAAATCGAATTTGCACAACAAATCACAACAACATTAATTTGACAGCAGATGATTTTTTATTTTCCGATGGATTAGTATTATACGTTGCTTAAAGCGGCTCGTGTGGATTAAAAACTATTTTATAATAAATATACGTATAACATTAATAATTTTAAATAAAAATAAATTTAAAATATTCGTCTTTAAATGGCCAGTATTGGTTTTTTTGCCCGTTCGAGTGATGAGGATTTTCAAGATGAAGTGACGCCGATAACCATAAGAAAGCGTTATTCTCATGAAAATAATTTATTAAAACAATTTAATTTTTATTTTAATTTTATTTTGATTTTAAAAATTGCAAACATATGTTTAAATATATAAATATATTTATAATAAAACTTATATTGTAAATGTTTTTATATGTTTTTATTTCACGATAGCATGAACTAAACAACGATCGAATTTAAAATTCGTCAACTAAATAACAGTCGAATTTTGCCATGTCCTTTCGGAAAAATTCGATTTGATGTTTTTTTTTAGTTTCATAATATGGCGGTTTTTTTCGATAACATGTGCGTTCGGAAAAATACGCGTCGAATTTTTTTTTTTAGTTTCATAATGGGGCAAATTTTTTAGATATCGAAAAAATCCGAAATCGAAAAATTTCATAATAAGGGCCCTGGGCCATCATATAGTGTGAGGTTTCCATCATATAGTGTGAAGTAAGCTGTATAATTATGTTTGAATATTGAAATTTATATTTTAATGTTTTATACAAATTTCATTATAATAACCAAATCATAATAACTATGTATGTAAATCAAAAACGTATAATTATATCAAAATACCACAAAAAAAACCGAACGAATCGAAATTGTAATAAAAAAATACACTGTCATGAAATATATTGTTAAAAATATAATTTGATACCTACTTTATTTTTGATAGCTAGTATACAGAAATATTATAATAAAGTATTATACTACCAACTTCGCGTTTCCATCGTCGTAGTATAACATTATAATACTATTAAACTATTATACTATGTATCACCATGGAAACCCGGTATTAGTTCTTTATTTTTCAAGTTTTCTATTTGATCCTATTATTTTTTAATACAACAAATAAAATGAAAAAACTGTATGAACGAATAGGAAGACAATATAAAAAAAATGTCCAGTATGATTTTACGAACTAGACGTTGTTAGAGGTTTAACCTATATTATCTTTCACTAAAATCACTCGACATTATGCGCATTTCTTTGCGCGTTTCTTTGTTTAAGTATGTGTAAAATATTTTTCTATAATGACAACAATTTGACAACTTGAAGAATAAACAAAATGGCCTTGAAATATTTTATCTTCGTTGTGGTGCGAGAAATCAGTATAATCAAAACCGTCTATAATACAAGCCGGAACAAACGCTGCGCACGCAGATACCACAAAAGAATAATGCACACGCGAATGTATTAGTTACCATGTAAATCAAAACAAAATTGATACAATTTATTTTGCTTCGTGTAAATTCACGACACCAACACTGTTGCGTGTTTGCTGTCATTCAGTTTTGGCATATACATATACGACACATACTATCGCGTGTGTAGTCAAAAAAATTTAATAGTATACATGTCATTCCGGCTTGTATTATAGACGGTTTTGATACTATTAAATTTTTTTGACTACACACGCGATAGTATGTGTCGTATATGTATATGCCAAAACTGAATGACAGCAAACACGCAACAGTGTTGGTGTCGTGAATTTACACGAAGCAAAATAAATTGTATCAATTTTGTTTTGATTTACATGGTAACTAATACATTCGCGTGTGCATTATTCTTTTGTGGTATCTGCGTGCGCAGCGTTTGTTCCGGCTTGTATTAAGCCTCTATTCCATTGTGAAAAATTTACTGGCAACATTTTTTTGTTGCCATAATGAAAGGAGAAAGAAAAGAAAAAATTCCATTAGTGTGACAGAGATAGTAGTTTTTTTTATTTTTTATTTTATAGCGAAACTCTTATGGTTACGTTTTGACAGCTTCTGTAACATAACCAACAAATTTCATAATTTTTTTTATGTCTAGAGTGCGAACATAATTTTATTCATTTATTCATATGCTATTACATAATAAATAATTTATTGTAATATAATTAATAATAATAACAATAATAATTTATTATTATAACGTCTGAAATATTAAAAAAAAATGTACAACAAAATAACATTTGACCATAAAAAAATCCAAACATGTGTGTGTGAAAAAAATTTCCTATCCGCACACAATTTTTATGTCGATGTGTGTAAATGTTGCCATAAAAAATACTCAACTTGATACTTTTCTATAATAAATTATGGCAACACACTAACACAAACACATTTTTCTCTCCAGTAAAATTTTGCTGATGAAGTTTTTTATTTCTTTCGCACCACCAGCAAATCTATATTTTTATCCCATTTTGGTTTTGCTGACAGCAAATTTTTCACAATGGAATAGAGGCTTTATAGACGGTTTTGGTATAATCAAAAAATATTTTTAATGAAAAAATAATTAAAGATTTCCCCGCCGCAAAATTTCTCCGCCGCAGTTTGTAGGTGAAGAGGAAGGAAACGAAGAAAGAATCAAGAGCAAAGAATTAAAGTGTGGAACCGCGCATTGAGGTTCTGTCAAAGAACCAAAAAACACATGCATTTTATAGCGTACAAATAAAAAATTTATTGGTGAATAAATTTTATTTATGCGAACTAAGGTCTGTGTCAATCAGTTAAAAATATTTTTGTTAAAAATTTGTTGAAATCAAATTGCCGTGGTGAAACTTTTCACTACTCAAAATTAATTTTGCTGTCCAATCAGTTAAAATGTTGACTGCTGTAAAATATTAAACTATAATAATGATTTGTATTCGGAAAAAATATTTTCCAATACATATTAATATTAACGTTATTATTATATAATATGCCAATACAAAATAAAAATAAGAGAATTACACATTAGTATATTCTATTATTACATAAAGTTATTTTCGATAAAGCCTTTAGAATCCTGTAGATTGCAAAAATTTTCAATTTCAAAAAACACTTATTTTGGGTTAGGTTTTTTTAACAATACTTGTCAAAAATTGTATGCGGTCTTTAAGGCTCTGTGTGAAACGATTAAAAGTTGTTAAAAAGTGATAAAAATTAAAATTTTAACAGCAAAATTAAATTTATTCACCACAAAAAAACAAAATAAATTTATCACGATCGGAACCGTATACAAATTTTGACAAATGTGTTAAAAAAACATAACCTAATATTTTTATTGGATAAATAATTTAGATACGAACGTGTTTAAATGAGCAGGCGATAAATTAAACGTTATGAATAATTTGACGAAAAAAATGAAATCGGTGAAATCAAAAAACACAAAAAGAATTATAGATAAACCATATGCTATATGTAAGAATATTTATTACGATATTAAATATTTTATTTATAGTATTAAATAAAATTCATTTATAGTATTAAATAAAATTCATTTATAAATTGCATACTTTCATTTATTAATGGCATTCTCAAGATAAAAATATTTTTCCAAGACGCGATTCATTTTAATTTTTGACTGTCTAAATTTTAACAGATTCACACAGCAAACATAATCACCACGTTAAAAATATTTCACCATAAAAATTTTCTATTTCACCAAAGTTATAACTAATTTTTTTTAACAACTTTTAATCGTTTCACACAGAGCCTAACTTGTTAAATTTTTTGAATTTTTTGTGGTGAATAAATAATTTTTTTTAAATTTTGCTGTCCAAATTTTAATTTTTAACTACTTTTTAACCGATTGACACACACTTCTTCTTGTGTCCGAAACCTGTGATAAAAAATTGTTAATATTAATTTTTGACATTTATTTGAAAATACCGAACACACCCAAATTATTTGAGTCTAATTTTTGATACCCATCGAATAATTAGTGTATATGGTATCTTGTTTCGACTCAACAATATCCTCACTTTTAAGGCGATGCCACATGCAGTTGTCTTTCCGACCGATTCGGTAGAAAATATGATAAGACACGCCACATGAGCAAAACAATACCCGACCGATTTTTACAACAACAAAATTTTTGTTTGTGTTTTTTTGTCATTTGTTTTTGACATTTAGTTTATATATTTTATCAAATTATTACCATACTCATTTTTAATTTTCAATAAATTGTACAGATTGACAGCTACGTTTGTAAACAAACCATATTATCACCGAAGTGAGGTTATGGTCACAACGAAAATAAATATCGGTGATATTTGATGCGTTCGGAACCGACAAAATTTATATTGGGAAGCGTTCGGAACCGACAAAATTTATACCATTTACGTAAAAAATCGGTTGCCGGACCGACAGAATAGAAAAACTCTTATTATTCAATTAAACAATTGTTATATTATTATAAATTTATGATTTTAATTACTAATTGTAGTTATTTCATATATTTTCTCAATAATTAAGTCAAAAATATGCAATCATTTAATTATAAAAGAAAAAATCGGTCCCAGGCTTTCGCCGATATTTTTGTCATGTGGGAACGCCTTTACAATACAGCACTTTTTGTGGCACGGAAGAACTCTGCTTTATGTAACATTTTCATGTACACATTTTATTGTTCAGAGGGAAATAGCTGGAATTGTAGATATTTTTTTTGACATTTCTAAACGTCAAAATAATTTTATTGAATGTATTGTGATTTGTGAAGATGATGTGGAATCTTTGGTTTATACCAAACATTAAATATTAAAATTTTAATAATATTA
Source organism: Tipula unca (assembly GCA_951394425.1). Taxonomy (NCBI): domain Eukaryota; kingdom Metazoa; phylum Arthropoda; class Insecta; order Diptera; family Tipulidae; genus Tipula; species Tipula unca. Next base: position 95,885,312 of record OX596380.1, read on the forward strand.
TTAAATAAAATAAAAACTTAATTTTTGATTAAATTATTACACAATAGTTAAATTATGGATGTAACACAATTATTTAAGGCTTGTGTAAAAACAATGCGCTTGAGAAATAAAAATATCGCTTCTGATTTTGCAAACCTCACAAGTAGCAGTACTAAAACATCAAAAATATCAACAGTGGAACCAAAATCGGATGAAAATGTAAGAAAGAAAGAAAAACTTTTCGAAATCAAAGCAAAAAATATTAAATACCAATTAGCTCAGCTTCGAAATTTCTTGATTGAAAATCGGGCATCCTACATGAAATTTGCGTGCCATCTAAAACGTTTCGCACAAATGACAGATGATGAGCGAGACCTTATCGATTCTGAATCTGAGAAAATTCTGAATATTTGTAATAGCCTGATAGATGAATTGAAGTTAGATTTAAGAAAGTTTAAATTGAATAATGGTCAACAGCTCGTAGATCATTTAGATTTAGTTATAGAACTTTTAACGAATTTTCACAAGGCTGTGTCGAAAATTCATAGCGATCAAAAGAAGTATCGAATGCAACGAGATTTGGAAACATATAAACTGTTAAAATTGAATTCGGACCGTAAAAAGTCGACACGAAATATGTTTGGTGATGAAAATGATGCGAATGCCGCTAATAAGAAACAAGATATGTCGATGCAAACGGAAACTAAGAAAAACCGTAGTTTAGAAGAAATTGACCAGAGTGCCAATGGGCTGCGAAATCGTAAAGCAGTGCTATCGAGTAAATTAAGTTTGGACGATGAAATGATTTCCAATCACAATCAAATGATTTTTGAGGAGAATGAACTAAGTGCTGAAGATATACAAATGTTTGAATCAGAAAATACTCAACTTTTAAAGGAATTGAAGGGGTTATCAGACGAGGTGGAGCAAATTGAACGAAATGTTGTTGATATAGCTAATTTACAGGAAATTTTCAGCGAAAAGGTAAATATTCTGTAGACAATAGCCAAATTACAAAATGAAGTTTATTAGGTGAAAGATACAATATGTACAAATTATAATAAAATTTAAACATATCAACGGTTTTCATCGCAAATATTAGATAAAGTTTTTGTATATTTCAGGTAACGTTACAAAAGCATGACATTGATCGAATATCAAACACAGTTGTTGGAGCCACAGAAAATGTTCGTGATGCAAACGAACAAATCAAACAAGCAATACAACGTAATGCTGGCTTACGCGTTTATGTCTTATTCTTTTTAATTGTTATGTCATTTAGTTTATTATTTTTAGATTGGTATAACGACTAAAGCCTCGTTTGCTAAATAAAATTTAAAATAAATCAATCTAGTGTTATACATATATCGTACATGTACACATGTATTACCTATGTATACATAAAACTAATTCTTTTAATTACCTAATAACGAATTTAATAGAATTGCTTTTACAAATAACTAACGGATAGCCGTTGATTCAACGTAAATCTTCTGTCTTTTCTTCTAATCTACGTATTTCTATAAAAACTCAATAAGTATGTATTTCAAAATATCTACCCAAACATGAATTTTATAAATCTCGTATCAAATTTTTCTAGAAGTAATAGAAGATTTACCCCTGTGGTCGGAGGACACTCACATGTCTCGTATACATAAATTGCACGAAGATATTTTCCAAGAATACAACCACAGTATCTTGCTTGAACACGTGATTTAGGATCGGCACGTGGCAAACCAGGCGAACTGGAGGGCTTAATCACTTGCATGAAGGAGTATCGGCTGGAATTCGTTGCTCTTCAAGAAAATTGCTGGCCCAAAGTGGAGACTATGTGTCCCAGGGCTATACGTTGTTATACAGTGGAGATGACCTCGAAAATATTGGAGCTGGATTTCTTCTTGTGCCGCAGGTAAAGAAGGCTGTTTTGGATTTCCAAGCAGTCAATAACCGATTGTGTAAGCTTGGCATGCGCATGAAGTTAGTCTACCTGTCGATAATTTGGGTACATGCGCCCACAGAAGCCAGCCAAATCGCTCGACCAATCAGCATCAGGAAAAACAGACAAACCGCTGCCCCCACTTTTTCTGAATTCCAATTTAACCGTTGCGCTTCCCTTTAAATAACACAAAATCCGTTTAACAACTGTCTAATGAGCCTGTTCAGGATTATTGTAGAAGCGACTAACTAAATTCACGGCATAACACTCATCTGGTCTGGATACTTGAGGCGCAAACAATATACTTCCAAGAGCTGACTGATATGGCACTTCAGCCATTTCATACCGTTCGTTTTTTGTATTTGGGCAAAACTCCGCTGATAGTTTTTGATTGATGTCTATAGGCGTGGATACCGGATTGCACTTCGCCATATTATAACGTGACAGCGTTGATATCTCGTTGATATATTATTCTTGGTCAATCCATATTAGACCATCCTTGCGATCGCGTGTTATTTGTAGACATCTTGAATGTTGACATCAGGATTTCTTGGAGGTTCCTTTTCATTTCTTTGTTGTTCGTGAATATTATCAGGTCACCAACATAAACAGCAACAAATATCATTTTACTTCCACTAACTTGGTAATAGATGCACGGATCGAATTTGGACTTGCCTAAACCAGACTTTAACAATTCATTGTCTAACTTTATATACCAAATCCGGCTTCCCTGTTGTACACATTTGTTATCTTTTGCATAACGTTCCGGAGGCGTCATGTAGATTCCCTCATCGAGATATCCTTGTAAAAATGCCGTCACTGCATCCAATTGATCTATATCGATAACAAATTTCACGGCGATTGCGATTAGAGTCTTAATCGAGCTATACCTGACCACCGGGGAATAAATTGATGCGTAATCTATGCCAGTTTCTTGACAACAACCTTTGATTACCAGTCTAGCCAGTTATAAGGCTGTTCTTTCCAGTTGCGGCCCTTTTGGTTTTGATAACCCATTTACTATTTATCGGCTTTCGATTCGGTGGAAGATCAACAAAACTCCAAGTTTGTTTTCTTGCAACGAACTGTATTAATTACACATAGCCTCTTTGCCATTTCTCACTATCAACACTTGGTTGACAGTGTCTGGATCATTCATTTCAATTGAATGCACGTTATAAGTTATATAGTCATTCCATTTTACTGGCTTAAGCTTTCTAGAAGAGCGCCTAGCTTCACCTTCATCGATCTCGACTGTTTCAGGCGGCACTCATAGTCATCAGTCGTTCCTTGCAGAGTTTCTCAGTTTCTTGTCTCGGTCACCAGATGATACAGAGTTGTCATTCTGATTTGGATCATTGGTTGTGATCCGTGACAAATCTCTTGTGTCATCATTATCGACACTTCCGGGAATATATCTAAATAAGAAGAACTGACTGATTCTGACAATATCTGTTCTTCAACACGCTGGTTCCCGTGAAAAACTGCATCACAACTAAATGTAATCCGCTTTGTATCGGGTCATACACCTTGTAGGCCTTCGATATTTCGCTATAACCAACGACGATTCCCTTCTTCGATTTTGCGTCAATTTTTTTTCGTGTTTGTATTGGGATATGCACCAACAAAACCGTCATAAGATACAAGCCAAATTCATTTAACATTACTATGATTTGTTTACCCTCCTATAGCAGTGTACATACACGATATAAAATAAACTCGAAAAACGGAAAAAATCTATTTTGTATCATTTTGTGCATAGAAAAAAGAGTAAGATAAAATTTACAATATTGAGTAACAAGTGAAGAAACCAAACGCAAAAAATCTGCTGCACAATAACAAAATATTTAGAGAAGAGAAATAGAAAATAATTATATGTATATAAAATTAAAATTTGTTGTTGGGAATTAAATTTTTTAACGTGCAGGTGCAATATATTATTTATTTTGTTTCTATAATATTTACACAGGGTGTTTCCAATTACTGGTACATATTATAATTAACAAACATGTACAAAAATAAATTGAAAGAAAAATTTATTTCAAGAAACAATCAAATTCGTTACCGTTAAGCCCTTATAATTAAAATAGAGCATTACACTAATGTTTTATCCTTATAACCTTTGATTTGACATAATTGATTTTAATTTTCACTGTTCTACTCAGAATTAAATTTACTTATCGTGAAAATAATTTTCGATCTAATCTGGCTTAACGGTAACGAATTTAAAAGTTACTTAAACTATTTCTTAGAATTTAATTCTGTACCTGCATTGTTATTATAACGCCAGTAATTGGAAACACCCTGCATATATATTTTAAACAAAACAATATATATTTTCTCATTTTTTTTCTATTATATATTCTTTTGTTTTTTCATAATTTTCACTAACACTAAAAGAAATAGGAGGTGAAATTAAGCTAGTATCTGCGTACGAAATACTCAATTTGGCTTGTATCTTATGACGGTTTTGGCACCAAACATACGCAACCGAACACTCGAAAACGCGACAATACCGGCTTACCTCCCAACCACGCTTCTTCTGGTGTCATTCCATTAATGATTCTACACGGTGAACGATTACCTAAGTTTGCATCAAAGATCATGCATCGCGCACGTTCTACTATAGTTCGGTTCATGCGTTCTGTAACTCCGTTTTGTTTTAGCGTATACGGTGCTGTTAATGGATGCTGAATATCCCACGTCCGTATGATTTTCAAAAATTACTCATTGCAATATTCACTGCTATTATCGGTACGAAGAACTTTTATGGTCCTTCCAGTCTGGTTTGCAACAAAATTTTTCAATTTCACAAAAGTATTTACAACTTCTGTTTTGACTCAAGTATATGTAAATCAAAAACGCGTCTTGTGAAATCGTCGACGAACACCATAAAGAAACGCGCAGCTCCAACCGAAGCACATTCAATTGGGCCGTATAAATCAGAATGAATTAGATCCAGCATTTGATTTGCCCGAATTATAACCTCTTCAAATGGGAGACGTGTTTGTTTACCCTTCAAACAAATTGGGCATCCGTCGTGGTTTGTTTGACTAAAATTAACACCTACATGCATGTTCTGCTTTCAACTTCATCAAACTGTTGAAATTTAAATGTCCCATTTGCCGATGCCATAATTTTTCGTCTGAATTAAATGTCCCAGTACTGGATATCAGGGCCACACTATCACTCGGCCGATTTCATTTCAGTGCGGTCATTTGCGCTGAAGCTCCTGAATCAATATACCATGTTGATGATTTTAGCAATTGTACTCAGAAACGATGCAAACAAGGTTTTTTCATTCTGAGGCTTTGTAGGCCGTTTCTCTGGACAATTAGATACATAATGGCCAAATTTGTTACAATTGTAACATTGAATGAACTTCTTGTCCTGACTTCTAAATTTAACTTTCTTCGTAACCAATACTGCATTATTTAACATACTGACGTAGATTCACTCTTTACATCTTGCAATATTTTGTTTTTAATTGAATCCGCAGAATCTTAATACCGGAAGCCTCAATGTCCATCATCGTCGGTCTGTACTCATCCGGTAGACCCGATAATAGCAATGTTCCAGTCCATTCTTCCGTCACGGCCAAACCGACCCCATTCAACTTTTAGCATATGTAACCACTTTATTTACGTATTCCTCTACGGAACTGCAATCAGTCAATCTCGTTGACTATTTTAAACTCTTGAGTAAACCTACTCATCTTGGAAGGCTTTCTCCAATTCATCCCACGCTTCTTTAGCGGTTTTTGTACTCTGCACATGTGGGTAAACAATTTTGTCAATCAACAAAATCAACTTTGCGCGTGACTTTTTAATATTTTTTTCTTCTTTGTCTTTACCTATTAATACATCCCACAGGTCCAGGTCCTTAAAATATGCTTGTACAGCGAACCTCCACGAATTATAATTATCATGCCCTTTTAATTTTTCTATTGATGAAAACGCCATTTCCGACAGTTTTAATTAACACAATTTTTCTGGGAAAGAAACACAAAATAAATGTGTTTTACCTATCACCGTTCTCTGTTGCACAAATAATCGTAACCTGGGCCCATAACCTGATGAGACTTTGCCGATGGATAGGAATATTATGTTAATAAAAGAAAACAAGTCTTTACAAGTCTATACAAGTTGAGTGACCGAAAAGGGCAGAAGTTTTTATTTACCGTAAAGTGATACAAAATTACCAAACAATATAACCAAAGCTTACCAACTGATAAAAACAAATCAAATATAATTCTCATTTCAATAGAATGGTAATTGTGGACTTTGATGCTAGACCTGGCAGAACTCAGGGCGTCTTGTGTGAAAACATATAGCTCTATAGATAAAGGTGACAGAATGATGTACTTTGCAATTTATGATCTTAGAGTGGCAAGCACATTGTTCTCTCACAAACAGATATATTTGGAAACATGGACACATTCTCGCAATATTTCCCGCTGCCAAATTGAACATACTCTCGCTTCAAAAGGGCGAGCTCGGGTTGTGCCAGATGTGGGAACTTATCGGTCAGCAAGCAAATACGTATAGGAATCATTAGTTGGTCGCTGCAAAGGTACGATGGAGGGTTTCGTACAGGTCCGGGAACGCATGAGACGTTTCGACTGTGAAAGCCTGATAAATGAAAATAAAAAAAACAATATAAGGATCTTGTCAGCGACAACATTGAGGAAGCTAATTACCAGTCTGAACTCGGTCTGGAAGGTACTGAAAATTTCGGTTGTCAGTGCTGCTCAACAGACTATAGGTATAGTGAAAGTCAGACCCAAGAATGATTGGTTTGATGACGAGTGTCTTCTTGCAGTTGAGCAAAATATAGCACATAGAGAAGTGCAATAACGGCTCACAATCGTGAGCAAAAACACAAGGCTACTCTTACTAAAAGGCCAGCTAAGCGGATTTGTAGACGGAAAAAACGAGATTGGTGGACGGTCAAGGTTCTGAAAGTACAACAACTCACCAATGAGCGCAGCTTGCGTAATTCATATAAAAGAATTCCTGGGTTGCACCATACTTTCAGGCCTGTATCAGCCGCCATTCGGGACTGGGATGGAAAGCTCTGTGTCAACATCGACGCAGTACTCGACACATGGAGTGGACACTTTACCGACCTGCATGGTGCTCATCATACGTCACATACTGCTGCTGAGCCACCTCTAATACAGACTGCGGAGATTTGCATTGAGGATCCATCCCATGAGAAATTCACTAGAGCCATGCAGATACTAAAACGAAATGGCTCACATGCGGTGAACTGCATTAATACGGAGCTCTTGATATTCGGAGGGGATACTTTGTCGAACTGCCCCTTCGACCTTATTCGATTAGTATGGCGAACCAAAGATATGCCTGACGAATGGAAAGTGGCCGCGATATGTCCCATTTTCAAGAAAGGAAACCGCTTGAAGTGTGAGAATTATCGCGTTGTAGCTTTACCTTTACACAGCATACAAGTTAATGCCAATAAAATTGGTAGGCTATCGACAATTTTTGTAGTTAACTGGGTTGTTGGGCAGGGAGATGCTCTGTCCCCGATACTCTTCAATCTCATGTTGGAGTACATCTTTCATATCACCAGTTCAATCAGGTGCTTGCATATGCTGATGGCATATGCGTGATTCGACTCTTGGACTCCAGATTAATGTGTCCAAAATAAAATAGATGATCTCTGGATATAGGAGCAAAGGCTCACCACTATATGTGACCACTATACTTGATGTACCAGTGACCACTATATGTTTAAGGGAGTGAGGAGGTTCTAATATTTGGGCTCTCTTATCACTCATGATAACAGTGTGGGTGAGGATATAAAAGTGCACCTGGTAGCTGGCAGCCGTCCTTGTATCCTCTAAGGTCACTGCTAAAATCTAAACACCTATCAATGGCTGTGAAGTTAAAGCTTTACAAAGCGTTGATCAGGGCCGTTGTTATGTTTGGATGTAAAAGTTGGGCGCTGATGGATGAGTATGAGAGATGGCTTCTTAGGCTTGAGAGAAGAATCATGAGTGTGATTTACGGCCCAAAACGCGAAGTAGATGGTACATACCGAGCTCTGTACAATGTCGAGATCAGAGATCTGATGAAGATCCCCAACATTGTACATGAAGTAAGATCTCAGCGAGTTCTGCGTGCTGATCCGGAACGAATTCTGTGATCTCTGAAAGGAGAACCGCCATATGGTAGGCGCAGAGGTCATTGCAGGTGACGATGGCTCGACGACGTAGAACAGAATTGGCTACTTCAGATTGTCAGACATAGTATGAAGACCAAGCTCAGGATGAAAACCATTGGACCCAGATTGATGACTCAGTAAGGGGCCAGTAATGGCCTTTAGAAACACTTTATTATTAAAAGAAGATTAGAAAATAGATAGATTTATATTGAGCGGTATAATGTATTATTCATGCACAACCTGAGTTGAGAAGTTAGTTTTTTGTGCATTTTTTGTACGGAACGAAGCGAGCAATGTAATAATTTCATATGTTACCATTTATTATGCAGACACCTGGCGTACAAGAAATTTGATTTTATTTATTGCTGCACCAACCACCATACAACTTCATGTGTACTACTGATTTTTAGAACTACTATTTTCCCGTTTAAAATATTTGGATACAAAATTTGAAATTAATGTTAAAAATTCAAGCCATGACAAGATAAGATAAGCGTCTAAATCGGATGAAAATTTAAAAAAAAACACTATTAAACCAGACTTGAAAAAACAATCGTCTTCAATTTGGGAAGGAGTATATCGCATGGTATTAGCAGTGTTATAAAGTCATGTTTTCGGATAACAACAAATTCAATTTTGCCGGGCTCGATGGTTGCGATATTATTTTTATGACCTACGCAAATAAGAGCTAGTTCTCAATCGGCATCGCAGCAGGAAAGGAGTTATGGTCTGTATGGGAGCTATTTTCTACTATGGAGGGATTGAGTAAGCATTTAAAAATAAAAAAATCACATCAAAGTCATTTCTGTCTATTTTGGATTCAGACCAAGAAACACGTTTTTTAAAAAATCACTATAGACTGTTTGTAATTACGTCTTAAAGTTCATGAGTTTTCATCGAAAACCGTTTATGCACAAACCAAATTATAAATATTTTTTCACTAAACTGTAAAAGTTGTATATGTATGTTGTACGTCCAGGAAGACATTATCTGGCGATTAGTAAGCGTTTTTGTAAAAATTCGCTCTAATAACCGAGGAAATTAATAATTTAATTGATTTATATCGATATGTTGCCAGGGACTCAACTAAATATCGTCATAAAATAAAGAATACCAATGTCCTGTGCACAAAACTATTTAACTAGAGGTTAGCTAACCAGCGGTAAAATGCTAAAATTGTTTTTCACTTCACAATTGAAATTCAATTCAATTTAATTTAATTTTTTTGCCACTTTACTTGGAAATATTAACATTTTCTAAAAAATCAAAATCAAAATATTAACAAACGGTTAAATATTTAACTCTACAAAATCAGTCGGTTAACTTTAACTGGAGAACTGGTACAGTTAAATATTTCGTGCATCCCAGCATATGTATTCTCAAACTGATGTCGTTTTCGATTCACTCCAAAAAATCAATCTATGACGTCATAGATTGATTTTTCTGCTGTCAAACTGTTCGATTCACCTAGTACTGTCAAGTTGTTGTCATTTCGTGTTGTCATTTTCCTGTATACCAACAGTATTTTGCTGTCCCTCATTCATCGTCACACATCCACTGGAATCAATTAATACCCGGAAATTAATTAAATCTATTGACACGGCCATATTGATACAGAAATATTATGTGTTTTAATTTAAAATATGTGTAAATTATGTAAATTATTATTATTATTATTATTATGTGTTTTCAAAACGTAAACAAATATTGTAATATTTTTCAAACGTCAAAACACACACATGCATATATAAAACATATATAAAATGGATTACAGATTTTCTTGTTCGATTCTCCTTCGAATCCAGATTGATTTTTAAAAGAGGGGTAAAAAGTGAATCGAAAACGACATGAGTCAAACCACATTGAAATTTTAAGCTGGTACAGAGGTGGCTCCACTGTAAATAATATACTAGCAGCGCACACGAGAATGATTTTAAATCCTAGGATTGAAAATTTGTACAATGAAGTTGAAAATATGTCAACTCAAGAAGGGTGGAATGAATGGGACATCGGCCATATTTTATTACATATATGAATATTGGAATAGAACAATAACAAAGTAATCCTTTTATAATTTATCCATTCTAAAATTTATATAATGTAGCTATATGCATGTACTGCTGAAATAGAGAACGAAACAAAATTACTTTTTGGGCCATTTGTATGTAACAAAAAAAATGTTAAAAGAGAAATTATTCCAATTCAGAATAAAAATAAAACCGCTCGTTTTTAAAAATCTTGACATAACTATGTATGTATGGAATAATGTATGCACATGCAATATCCCAAGTATAACAAGACGAAACTAAAAATTGAGCTATCGTATTTTCCTTCGATTTTTGGTGAAATAATCGAAGGTTAATTTTGTTTTTGTTAAGAGCATCAAAGCCATCTTATACCGGGTTTCCATCGTGATACAGTGAAAATCCCCTAAGCCGGAAATCCAATATCGCGGAAAATCCTTTACGGCGGAAAAATTCAAGCAAAAGAAACTCTTTCGTTTCAATTTACATACAACTTCGACCCTATACGCCGGAAACCCTGAGACACGGAAGGAAATTGCATTTCTAGTATAAAAAACCAAAATAAAACTCCACTAAGCCGGAACTACAGCTAACTTCAGTTGGCTTTGAAAAAAAAAAATCACATACATATGTCAAAAACTGCATCATCATCAATCACCATAGGTTGTATGTACGTATAAGTACGTGTTTGTAATTAAATACTTTTGTAATATTAAATATGGGGAGAATAAACAACCTTAATTTAAAGCAGAAATACGAAGTTATCAAAACGAAGTTCTAAACTAAATAATTTTCTACATACACATTATGTGTACAATAACCTCAAAATTTTCTCAAAGTCTTCAAAGCCGGAAAAATCCTCAAACCCGTTAAAAAATGTGAGTCCCATCAAATTCCGGCTTAGAGGAGTTTCACTGTAGTATCATAGTTTAATAGTATTATACTATTAAACTACGACGATGGAAACGCGAAGTTGGTAGTATAATACTTTATTATAATATTTCAGTATACTATCTATCAAAAATAAAGTAGGTATCAAATTATATTTTTAACAATATATTTCATGACAGTGTACTTTTTTATTACAATTTCGATTCGTTCGAAGTTTTTTTTGTGGTATTTTGATATAACTATACGTTTTTGATTTACATACATAGTTATTGTGATTTGATTAATGTAATGAAACTTGTATAAAACATTAAAAGACAAATTTCAATATTCAAACATAATTATACAGCTTACTTCACACTATATGATGGAAACCCGACTATGAATGATAGTATAATATTATAATACACTATTATACTATTGACGATGGAAACCCGGTATTAATAAATCAAGCCTCCATGTTCAAAACGAACTTTTATTAGTGAGTCTAAAATGACAAAAATAATCGCTCTCTTCATACATTTTATATGGAGAGACTAGATTTTCGTTTATAGAAATATTTGAATGAAAAGTAACTCAAAATTATAATTTTTTGAAATCAATTGAAACTATAAACATTGGTTTTCACCTGACTTGAAGGATTTTTCCGTGGGGTTTTCCATTTTATTGCATTAATTAAAGGAAAATAAGATACTTTATTCTCTAATAAAGCTCAAATAGAAATAGAATAAAAATTTGTAAGAAAGGGACATTGTGTACATAACCAACAAAATAATTTATTCCCATCAAACAAATAAACCAAAAGAAGAAAACATCAATGTTTTTTTTTAAAATGGAACAAACATAATGATCATAAAACAACGCAAAAAACGAGAAAAAATATATGAACACAATTTTTCATTTCATAGCAACAACAAAAAGTAATCGTATAAAAAATAATATTGAGAGCGTGATCAAATTGTCCCTCTCCTAATCCTAATTGACATATTGTATATAAATTATGTAACCTTTTGTAACCTTCAAAACAAAACACAACATTTTATCATTTATTTGATCGATACGATCAATATTTTTATTTTGGTTTAATGAGAAATTTCCCAGCGTTTATCCGATTAATCTCCTAAATTTTAATTTATCGTAGTTACAACAACGCAAAAAACGAGAAAAAATATATGAACACAATTTTTTATTTCATAGCAACAACAAAAAGTAATCGTATAAAAAATAATATTGAGAGCGTGATCAAATTGTCCCTCTCCTAATCCTAATTGACATATTGTATACAAATTATGTAACCTTTTGTAACCTAAATTTTAATTTATCGTAGTTATCATAATTTTTATACATATTTTTCGATGTTTAGATTTTGAATCGAACTATTTTATTTCTGTGTTGGAGTGAATGCAGTATATTGAAAGAGAGTATTAGAATATATCAGATATATATTTGTATATACAAATTTAAAAGCGCAAATAAATTAAATTAACATCAATTTTATAATCATAAAAATTATGTTTAATTAATATAATTTCGGAAAATAACCCTGGCCATCACCTAATTCAATTCTTTATCTATTACTTTATGTAATAAAATATTAAAAGCTCTCACTATTAATAGTTGAACAATTCAAAATAAGTTTGTATGTTTTGCCATGGGATTGCATAGAATTCTTTGTAAATTACACATTTTTTGGTTAACTAAAAAAAGCTCGTTTGAAAATATCGCTCAACATGGAGGCCCGAGGCTTTATATATTAAGATGGCTTTGATAGAATTCAATCGTATAAAAATTGTGTATAAAAAATATACAAATACACAGCAAATCAGCATTATCTTGTGTAAGTGACAAGTGTACGATTTATTTGTGTTATTCTGAATTTTCGTCGGCTTGTGTATTTAATTAATTGTGATTTTATAAATGAATTTTATTCTGATTTTTTATAATACCTAACATAATAATTTTGTGTATTAACTAAATTAATTTTTGTTAATATTGCATTTTGTGTTGTGCTTATAAGGCTCACGCACCGCCGACGCCATTTTAGAATAGAGTTTTTATTATTTGAATATTTTCTTTTTTGTAAAATTGGAGATTGAATTTTATTTTAATTTTTTGTGTATATTAACTAGATTGCCCGTCGAGAGAAAGTCTCGAGAAATCCTTACTCAACAAATCCGGACGATTCAAACTGTAAGGCCGTTAAAAAACACTCCACGCGCATGGCAGATGTAATTAATTGTACAAAAATTTTAAAATTTTAAATATATTTTTATACAGAAATAAAATTTTTGTTTCATTAATAAAACATTTAAACTACCCGTCCAAATTCCAATTTGACGTTAACATTAACACATACATACATACAATTATCCCCGCCATTTTAATGTTTATACACACACACACCGGCTTACAATTTTGTACATATATTGAGTTTCGTCCAGTTTCGACTTATCGAGACAAGACTCATACCAAGTCGCCGTAAACATATTTTGGTATTATGGTTCTCGTCGTGAGCGAGAAGTGAGTGAAAGAAATGTCAAGCATCATCACCTAGAATTTATTGGTGACTAGAGGCAAGAAATTTTTTAAAAATTGAAGACAAAATTGTTAAATTTAATTTATTAATTATCTAAATAAAGTGTTACATGTACAACAGACTACAATTTTTATTATAATAAAATATTCATTTCACTTGTCTTTTTGCTTTAGAAAACATAGCCTATACATTGATTGATGAATATGAATACAAAATATTTCCAACACTCCTCCTTAATTTGCATTCAGATTCTATTAGTATCAATTTACATAATTAACTAATTGACATTTATCTCTAAATAATTGAAATTTTGCTTTAGCAAGACCATTTGTGAACATGTCTGCTAACATTTCTTCAGTTGGACAATATTCGATTTTTATAAGATTTTTGTCCACGTATTCCTTTACGAAATGCACTTTGGTATCTATGTGCTTTGAACGGTTGCTAAACTTTTCATTGATTATCATCTTGATCACGCTTTGGTTGTCCTCGAATATTTTTGTTGATTGATCTCCTTCCCATTTGAGACAACGTAAAATACGTTGAATCGAAATCGCTTCCTTGCAACACTCGGACAGTGCGATGAACTCAGCTTCAGTTGATGATAAAGCCACACAATCCTGCCTTTTACATGACCAGCTGATTGCACCATTTAATAAAAATATGTAACCAGAATTGGACTTTCTGGTTTGGCGGTCTTCTGCCCAATTAGCATCAGCGTATCCAATGAGTTCCTCACTCATTTCCGAATCTCCTAATTTCAAACGAAGTTTCGAAGTTCCTTTGAGGTAGCGAATTAATTTCTTCACTTCATTCCAATCGGATTGCGTCGGATTAGCTACTTTCTGCGATAATATTGTTACTCCAGCTGCAATATCAGGTCGCGTATTCGTCGATATGTATAATAAGCATCCAATTGCTGCACGATATTTTACATTGCTCGATAATTTCTCTTCATCGGCCTCTTTATGATACGATGGGCTCAATGGAATATCAGTCTCTTTGGAGTTCTCCAAATTAAATCTAGCAACAACGTTCAAAATGTAAGTTTCCTGATCAAGCAAATAACATTTTTCATCTCTTGTGATTCTCATACCCAAATAATTTGAAATCAAACCAAGATTATCAATTTCAAAATTTAAACGCAACTCTTTCTCAATTTCATCGCCACATTGCTTATCGTTGTAAATTACCAATATATCATCGACATATATTAATACGAATAGGAAACCATCTTTCCCATGGTATGTGTATAAGCAATTATCAGCTTTGCTCTGCATGACTCCTGCACTGATAAGGACGTTATGTAATTTTTCATTCCAGACCCGTGCTGACTGTTTCAAACCATAAATACTCTTGTTTAACAGACATACCTTGTCCTCATTTCCTTCGGTGATAAAACCAGGTGGTTGTCGCATATATATCTCCTCCTCCAAGTCACCATTCAGGAAAGCGGTCTTCACATCAAAATGATTAATTGTCATTTTCCGGCTCACTGCGATGGACAGTAAAATTCTAAATGTTGCATGTCTTGCAACAGGAGCAAACACTTGATCATAATCTACTCCGAATTTTTGATTAAAGCCCTGTGCGACTAATCTAGCCTTGTATTTCTGTATCTGTCCACTAGCATTAGTTTTTAACTTGTATACCCATTTACATCCGATCAAATTTTTGTTCTCAGGTAAATCTACCAGTTTCCACGTTTCATTTTTAATCTGCGATGCATACTCCTCCTCCATGGCAACAATCCAATTATCCTTTTGAATACATGAAACAGCTTCGTTAAAATTGGATGGTTCGCCATTGATAACGACGCTGATTTCTTCGATCAAACGTTTTGGAGGTATACCCTTATTTGGACGATTAGATTGCCTTGGTAACTCTATCAAAGAATTGCTGACTGGAGCATCATTTTCTATGCTTTCTATAATCGTATCATTATTTAGCATGCCATTTGATTGGTTGGTGTCATTAACAGTTTCAGAATCGTCGGAATCAAAGTAAATAGAAGATTCTGCTCTGGTCTTCACAGCAATCTTCCCATGATGATTGTTAATAGGTTTTGCCGGTAGGTTGCACTTTGACTTAATATCACAATCATCTATAAATTTTACGTCTCGGGGAAATTACGATCTTATGTTTTGCCGGTACGAAACATCTGTATGGTTTCGATTCGGAATCAAAGCCTAGAAAAATTGCCTCTTCTGCTTTCAAATCCAATTTCTGACGCTGGGCATCTTGGATTCGTACAAAGCATTTTGCGCCAAATCGTTTCAAATTTCCATAAAATGGTTTTCTACCTTGCCAAATTTCGAATGGAGTTCGTTTTACTGCCTTCCATGGCAATAAATTTTGTAAACAATTCGCCATCACTATCGCTTCACCCCAATAACGATATTCCAATTTAGCATCCAGCAGCATACAACGGGCCATTTCCATTAATGTACGATTTTTGCGTTCTGCAACACCATTCTGTTGAGGAGAATATGGCGCCGTACGATGAATTTTGATTCCGTTTATATTCAAGTATTGCACGAATTCCTTGCCGATATATTCTCCGCCACGATTTGTTCGAATACATTTAATTTTCATTCCAAATTTATTTTGGACAAGCTTGTGGAATTCTTTAAATCGTTGGAATGTTTCAGATTTCTCTTTTAACAAATACACGGACGTATATCTTGAAAAATCGTCAATAAACGTTAATATATACCGTTTATCTCCGAAAGTGGCCGTTTGTATAGGTCCACATATATCACTGTGAACCAGATCCAAAATTTTCAATGAACAATTTTTAGATTCTTTTGGGAATGACATTCGAGTTAACTTTCCCTTGATACAGACTTCACATTCTGCCGCATGGATACAATTCGATTTGCAGCCTGCCAGCTTCATCCCTTCTACAAGACCATCTTTCGGAATATTTTTCACTGCGTCGATGCTGCGGTGGCCTAGAATACGATGCCATTTATGGATACAGACATTTTGTTTATTTGCAACCAAATTAATATTATTATTTGCTACACGCATCCGGTACAAATTATTTGCAATCTCCGCGATAGCAATCTGATACTTGTTGTCAGCTGACCAAATCTCACAGACATCTCCGCTGAATATCACATTTAGCCCTTTTTTGGTCAATTGTTTCACAGAAATTAAATTTCCGCCAATTTCAGGAATATACAAAACATTTTCAATTTTTACATTACTGGGAATTCCATCTTTGTTCATAAACTGCACAACCACACTGCCCTTGCCAGTCGATTTTATTTGCTGGCCGTTTGCAAGCGATACATTTTCAGTATGTAATCCGTCGAATTCGATGAATACATCACGACGACAGGAAATGTGACATGTCGCTCCAGAATCGATTATCCATTCGCTTGGACATGTGCCAACAATGAACAAGATTTCATCCGTATTACGTTGTTGAATTATATTCGCCTTCGATTTGTTATCTTCATTGTTATTTCTTGCCTTCCATTTTGCATATTCATTGCACATATTTCGAAAATGACCTGACTTTTTACAGAAGTAACAGCTGACAATTTTCTTTGTTATATGTGAACCATTATTTGTTACTTTTAATGCATTCTCATCACAAATAGAATTTTTGGATACATCCCGATCTTTTCGTCGTCTATGTTCCTCTGTAATTTTTGCACGTACCAATTCTAGGCGTCAATTTTTCTTCGTCATATACCTCGAGTGATGTAATCAATCCATCGTAGCTGCGTGGCAGGGAACCAAGTAACGTGGCACTCATGAAAAATTCTGGACTGAAGTCTTCACCAAGCGCAAGCAGCTTCTGGAATAACTCATTCATGTGGTTGACATGCATCTCCATATCAGTTTCCTCTGTTGCACGTTGTCGCATTATTTCACGCAATATTCGCACTTTAGTGCCCGGCGAATCACGCTCATGGAAATCTTTTAATACTTTCCATGCTTGTTTCGCATTTTTCGTGTTTCGGATATGATGTATTTGGCTATCTTCACGCACAATGAAATAGTTGAATGTGCTTTTTCATCCGCTTTGTCCCATTCATCGGCATTGTTCTCCGGCCGATCTTTTGTGATGGCATTCCACACTCCATCGCGCTTTAATACCATTTCCATCCTGAATCGCCAATTGAAATAATTTTCTGCATTCAACCGAGGAATTTGATATTTTGCGATAATGTCACTCATTTTTTACGTTTCGATTATTTTTACGTGTACACAAAAAAAAATTTAGAATAATAAAATCCTATTTAATATGCGTTGTTCTGGGCCTATAACCTTTGTTAAATTTAATTTATTTATTATCTAAATAAAGTGTTACATGTACAACAGACTACAATTTTTATTATAATAAAATATTCATTTCACTTGTCTTTTTTCTTTAGAAAACATAGCCTACATTGATTGATGAATATGAATACAAAATATTTCCAACAAAAATTACGAAAGTGTTATTATTTTTTATTATTTGGCAAGAATATAATTAATACAAATTTTAAAAATATGTATTATTATTCGAAACTTAAACTTAGTTAAATTCGAAACTAAGTTTAGATTAGAGTACGAATTATGAGAAAATAATCGAAAGTAAAAATACTTGGGATACCAAAAAAAGTAGTACGACACCAACACTGTTACATATTGGTTGTCAACATTTAATTGTTTTTTTTCCGTACCTGGTACATTTTAAGGCTAGAAAATCTTTTGTTTTTCTTATTAATTTAAATTTAAATTTATGATTGTGCTTATAATTTTAGTACATATAATAATAAACCCATTAAAATTAATTTAATTTGATTTAATAATAATTATTGCGGTGTTCTTATTTATTTTGAGTTTTGTCCTTGGAACATTATATGTGCACAAAAATATTCATGAAATACAATTCTATTTTATGAAATAAATAGTTTGTGTTGTTGTAATTTTGTTTTTCTTGTTTACGTTTATTCATCTTTCGTAAAAACATAATATTCTCGCTCATATAAAATAATGAATTCAATTAGTATGGATTACAATTTCTATATTATTTCTCCTATACACGATATTCGTTTTGGCCAAAACCGTCATAAGATAAATACAAGCCAAATTCATTTAACACTACTATGATTTGTTTACCCTCCTATAGCTGTGTCAAAATTTTCGAGTTCGAATACTGTACTGGATAAGAATTTTCCCGATAAATTTAATACATTTAATGTTAAACTACATATTTTAATTCACTTTAATTCAATTTTCGATGTACTCGATAAAATCATAGTACACGAAATTTTTTTTATCGAGTACATCGAAAAATAAAGTTAAATTTTATTCTATTTCGATAAGAGTGAATTAAAATAAGTAGTTTAACATTAAATGTATTATGTTAATCGATGAAAAATTCAAATCATTTAGATGTTACTGAATAAACGAGAAAATTTGTATTCGTTCCAATAAGAACATTATTGAATAAAAAAACGCGACTAGTATTCGAACTCGAAAATTATTTGAATTTTGATTATTATTTGTTATTTTTAAGCACAATTTATTTCAAAATAACACTATTTTGACAAAACCACTAAAAATTGGTTTGTTCTGTCCAGTTTTCATTCCAATTATTTGAGCTATGAGATTAAACCATTTTCCACTATGTGTCATGTTTATGACTACGGAAATTGGTTGGTTGGTTAGCCGAACTCGAACGAGAAACCGTTTACAATTCTGTGAGAACTGCATTTTGGGTTAACAAAAAAATGCTTTTGAAGGTTTACTAATTTGACACTAAAATTGACACTAAAATAAATAATATAATAAACAATAGCTTTCAAAATTTATTTAATTTAAAGATGCAGTTTATTTTCAATAGGGTTTGAATTAATTATTTTAAAATTACATTAACATAATTAGATTAGAATTTAGAATTGATTTTACTGTGTTAGGACTAAATCATAGTGTTGCTTTTACATGATGTTTATTGTTAAGATTGTTTGAAGATTTAACTGAAATATAGTAAAATTAAACATAAATCAAGTTATTAAAAATTCATTCTATCTACTTTATTCTATATGTAAGGCTTTTGATCCGAGACCCGTCATTTTTTTAATTATTTTAAGTGTAAAATTTTATTCAAATTATGTCTTGTAATTATGCTGAGGGTCTATCAAATTATGAAAATAAAGGCGTGCTTGGAGTTCCAGAAGTATGTATCATATTATGTACAATTATGGGTTATTAATAATTAAACAACATTCTATTTTAAAGGTTTTCGAGGATGAAGATACTATTAATGAGAAATGCGAATATTTAGCTAAACTTATATTATCGTCACAGCATGTAGTTGTACATACTGGTGCAGGAATAAGCACTTCTGCTGGAATCCCAGATTTTCGAGGCCCAAATGGTGTGTGGACGCTTGAGAAAAAAGGCGAAAAACCTAATGTTAATGTATCATTTGATAATGCTGAACCAACATTAACACATATGGCCTTAAAATCTATGCTGGACACTGGCCACATTAAATATATTATAAGCCAAAATATTGATGGTTTGCATTTAAAATCCGGCATTCATCGTAATAATATTTCCGAGTTACATGGAAATATGTACATTGAACAATGCAATAAATGTTATCGCCAATTTATACGTAATCAATCAACGGAAACGGTGGGCCAGAAACCTACGGGAGGTATTTGTAAAGGAGGCAAAGCAAGACCTTGCCGAGGAGGCTACTTAATAGATACTATTTTAGATTGGGAGGCCGATTTGCCGGAAAGAGACTTAGATTTGGCATACATGCATTCAACATTAGCCGATTTAAATTTATGTCTGGGAACTACTCTGCAGATTGTTCCTAGTGGAAACCTACCTATTAAAAATAAGAAGTTTGATGGAAAATTAGTTATTTGTAACTTACAACCGACAAAACACGTATAAGTATATTTCTGAGCTACTTTGAAACTGTTATTTATATTTTACTTATTTTAATAGAATAAAAAGGCCGATCTAGTAATATCAGGTTATGTGGACAGCGTTATGGCAAAAATTATGAAAACATTGTGTCTAGATGTACCTAAGTATAGCATTGATAATGATCCTACAAATAAAAAAAATCTGGATGTTTTAGAATGGACTATATCATCTGATCGAGTGAAAGAAGTTGAAAAAATATTTAACCAAAAGTCAAAGGAATTTAAAGAATATTCAAAAAAAAGAAAACTTGAATTAAAAAGTAGTCCTAAATTAAAGGTCAAAATAGGAAAACCATTTATCGAATAACACAACTGATTTGGGCGTTTGCTATAGTGAGTTTACATACATGCATATTTTTATTAAATCTACATGCTTAACATATTTTTAAGACTAAGAGCGCTGTTCGTGAATCTTGCTCCACGAAATTGTCCTGTAGTTCAATTCTGCCGTGGTAAACTTATCATGTTTTATTTATCTACATATTTACGAAAATTGACCTAATGATGCCAATCGATGGCTATTAAAATCTTTAATATATGTGTAAAATAAATGAATTTAAATAAATTTCAATCTAGAAGTGTATAATTAAACAAACTAAATTTCGTTCTAGTAAATACAAATAACTTGTAATACTTTTATGTATTAAAGTAAAGTTATTTGAGTAGTAGACAACTATTATATTCATTGTACCATAGATAAATTAATTTTCTATAAGATGCGCAAACCAGAATAAATTTCTTCGCTGATTCAATTTTCGATAATGTAACAAACAAAAATGTTCACCTAGCGAAATAAACTAGAAAACAAATTTTTCTAAGACACCAACCAAACTTAGATAATTTTTTTACTTGGGATTGTTGCGACACTTCAGCAAATAATTTGAAATTTTTACGACTTTTTATAAATTTGTATTCACAATTGCTAAAAATAGTAGGAAAAAGCAAAACTTTTATATTTTCTCCTTTCAATATATGTATAGTATGGCCCTGAGTCAATCAGTTAAAAAATTTGTTAAAAATTAAAATTTTGACAGAAAACTCAAATTTATTTTTGTTTGTTCATCATAAAATGAACAAATAAAAATAAATTTTGATTTTACTGTCTAATTTTTTACCTTTTTTGTCACAATTTTAACAAATTTTTTAACTAATTGACACACGGTCTATGTACTTTAATTTTGTTTTAAAGAGGTTCATTTTCCATCGGCCGACAGTTTGATCGATTTGACAATTTGTATGACATTATTTCGGATTACGCTCACCAACAGATTATAAATCGACGAATATATTAAAAGGCTAGTTCAAAAGGCGCGATTCTTATTTATATGAAAAATCGGGGAGTAGTGACCGACTTCTCATAAATCCATCGCGCATCGAGAAACAACAATGTACTCATAGGGCTGTACTACTAGACAACATCTTCAATTCATAGTCCATTTTGGATACGAACATCCACAGTTTTGTAACACACAGCAAGCTTAATAAATGCGAATACAGAGAGTATTCAATATTCATGTTAAATGGTCGATGAAAATTACGTCATTTATTGGGTAAAATATACCTAATCCGCATTCAATCGTAGCGAAAAAATTTATTCTGGTTAGAAAATATTCTTAATTCCTATTATTCTTATAGAAAATTAATTTATCTATGGACCTTTGTAATGAAATATGTATGTACTAAATATGCATGTAAAAATTCAAGAAATGATTACAATAATAATATGAATGAATAAATTTTTTTAAATTATATAGAAGTAAACAAAATTTTAATCTTATATGTTTATGTGCTTACGTAATAAGTTTGTCAAAGATAACGCTCGTTATTTTAATAATTTTGTTTATGTACATATATACCGGTTGGTAAGGCATGGACAAATCGAAGTTCAAGTTCATTGGCAACAAGCTAAATATAAAAACCCAATTATATTACAGAAATTGGTTTCAATGACATATCGTTTTATGAGCAATTTAAGCCGTGTTAATAAACAACATGGTTAAGACAATCATAATATGTGTACATTATTAAATTATCAGTATACAAATTTCAAGCTTCATCGAAAATGAAATAGTTTTGAATAGTGTATTAAATGAAATTAGCATATAAATAAGCAGTTTATTATTCATTATTTACGAGTATATGTTATCTGCAATATCGAAAGTTGCGGTATAGATTTTTTGATATTACTTTAGCTAATTTAAAAAATGTAGTTTACGTTTTTAGGAGTTTAGAAATTTAATTTGTTCGGGGCGGGAGGTATGCCAATAGAGGCAGGATGTAATTGTTATCCTTGATTTTCGTTTAGGATGATGATGAACACATCATTAGATAGAGTGCCGAATCCATGGGCCGAACTATCCTTCATGTCAGAACAGACTGGCATACAGAGCTATACAATGTAGATGGCTAATTCAAAATTGTACCAAAAATCGTTAAAAGGATATGGTATCAAAACGGACCGTCGCCAGCCTATGTGTGCCGTGGGAGTCACTCTAAACTAACTAACTTGTATTGAATTAACTAAATATCTTTTAAAGGTAATAACAAAATTGCTTTTGCACTTCTTTCATTTTGCTACAAAACAAGTTTTGTGTAAGTATAACCAGTTTGAAGCAGTTATACGAAACGATTATGATCCGGCATGTGATGAAGATGACAATGTTTTATGTTATAAATTTTCTTATGACGAAGTAATAACATCAATTTTTTTAGGGTATTGTATTGCCTACATGCAATACTTCATGAATGGCTTAGTCACGGCAAATTGACCGTATTAAAAAAATATTTAAATTTTAATATGCATGTTAAAATCGTTATTACATATTTTGCATATATTTTTCGGATATCGGCATTTAGATAAAAAGAAAATCTAAAAGCATACATATGTAGAAGATGCTATATAATCCGTTATAGCTTAATTATTTTATATAAGGGCTGCGGTGCGGACCAATACAAGGGTAAAAGTCGAGTTTCACTTTAATTTTTGGTAAATTCATATACCTTATCAAAAGTTATGGTAAACCGAGTATACAAATATTTAACGGTTAGATTGTGAAGTTTTTAATGATCTACGAAATGAGTAAGCTGAAAATAAACAAAATCACGTATTTTAATAAAACAAAAATACTAAAAATAACCTTAGCAATTGATTTACCCAACTATTAGTCCGCAGCCAAGGTAGAACTCAGAGTATACATTACAAACATAACATGGTTTACAGCTACATAGTTTCATGCATCAGTATGTATGAATATATACAAAATCTTTTTATAACAGATTGTTGTTGTTTCTAATGTATTTCTTTATTTTTATTCATATTTCTTTGTGAAAAAACAAAATATGATACATTGGTATTAGAATTAGTTGTTTCATTTAAAATTTTTTAAGTATGTCGAAAAATGGTATCGAAAAAACCTTAGGCTCATTCGTATGAGAGCGGCTCGAAGTGGAAAATATTTCAACTTAAGAAGAGAAAATAATAATAATAATAACAGTTTTTAAAGGCCATTACTGCCCCCTTACAGTATCAACAATTTGGCTCCAACTGTTTCGATCCTGGGCTTAGTGTAAAAGTGGTTAATTCAAAATTCTTAAAGTCTATTGATGTTGAATTCTGAGGTAGGAGGGTGAATAAAATTAAGTGTTTCGAATTTAGGAATTTAAACTTTCTTAAAGTTTTGGTAGATTAAAACTGAAATTGTAAATGAAATTAAAATACTGAAGCCGATTTGTACCTACGGTATCCAACTCTGTGGATATACCTAGCAAACAAACGCCAAAATGTTACACACGTTTCAAAAAAAGGTTCTTCGCAGCATGGTAAATGATCCGTGGTACACAAGAAATGAAAACCTTCACCGGGACCTACGGATGGATACATCAAAGATGAAATAAAAATGCTTGCTACCAAACACGAAATAAGGCTCCAGGAACATGGAAACTTCTATATTCAACATATTTTATAAGAAATGTAAATTTTGTATTTGAAAGATAAATTGCTAAATGAGCGTAGTCCCTCAACTGTAATAAAAAAAGCAAAAAAAAAATTGATTTATAACAAAATTAATTTGAGGGTGTCAAGTCGCGTTATGGTGTTCGCTAGCCGTACTGTCAAACTCCATAAGGTTTCTTACTGATTTATTACAGAGTCGCTGGTTATGCCTTTAATTTATATTATAAACGTTACAAAATTTGGTAAATTTAGACAAACCGGAAAATTTTGACAATTCTGGAAACTTCCGAAAGCAGCTTCTGAAAATCAAAAATTAATGAAGTAAATTAAAATATGTAATTACAGAAAATTTTGATTTTTTCTAGATTTTGATGGTTACGTCAGATTTTAATTATAGAAATCGAACTATCGCCAAAATAAGGAAATTGAGAAAACTGAGCTTTCCAATAAAAGAGAGTAAAAAAGTCTACTATTAAACTTCAAAATCCAGGACAACTTTAATCTTTCAACAATACGAACATTTAGAAATGATAAATTATTCAGAAGCTTTAGGTAAAAATCTAGAAAATTTTGAACATTCAGCGAATCTAAATTTGTTGATGTTAAAATAAGAAATATAATTCCGTTTTTATATTTACTTTACAGGCTTTTCATTTTAAAGCATCATTATACTACTCACCACCAGGCGATTAGCGAAAATTCTCCTCGCATGGTTACTTTTCAATTTAGTTGTAATTTTATTATATTACAAAAAACTCAAAATTAACGAGTTGATTGAGTTGGCAGTGTGATATTTATCATAAATGACATATTTATTTGAAATATGACAGCCAACCGATATAGGTTTTAATTTTTGATAATTTGACGTTCGAAAACAGCACATTTCGAATTATTAATACATACTACTGCCATCTATGACTGTGGTCAACCATCAATTTAGTGTTAAGTCGAATACATGAGTATGGATTTAAATTTTAGGAATTCAAGTTCGATCTCTCTACTAATCAAATGAATTAAAATGACCTAAAAACCGGCCCCTTTTTGCTTTTAGTTAAAATATTTTCAACTTAGTACGAATTTGTTTTTGTTGACTTTATAAACAGCTTATTTTTTACGGATGCGGTTCGTCAGCCCATCGAACCAACCGTTTAGTCGCCTCCTACGACAAGCAAAGGATACTCCAACGCCACTGCTAAAATCTAAACACCTATTAAGTGCAACGAAGCTGAAGCTTACAAAGCGTTGGTCAGGCCCGGTGTTATGTATGGATGTGAAGGTTGAGCGGTGACAGATGAGTCCGAGAGATGGCTCCTTACATTTGAGAGAAGAATCACGCAGCTGATATACGGCCAAAACGCGAAATACATGGTGACAGCTCTATGCAATGTCGAGATCAGAAATCTGATGAAGGTCTCCGATGTTGTACATGAAGTAAGATCTCAGCGGGTACGCTGGCTCGGTCACATTTTGCGTGCTGATCCGGAACGAATTGTGATCTTTGAAAGGAGAGCCACCATATGGTAGGCGCAGAGATTATTGAAGGCGATGATGGCTCCACTGGCTACATTGTCTAAGACAATATGAAGACTTAACACAGGTATTATGTAAACGCAATATGTATACGTATTTATGTACGAGTATGTATATACTTAATATAATTAAAAAATACATTTTCAAATTATTTTCCATTCCGCTATTTTCTACTTTTAATCAGTTATATCACTTTTTACATACTTATAAGTATAAATAGAAATGGCAAAATTTATAACTAGTTAAAACATATAAAAAGTTAAACCAAATTCTCCAAAGGCAAATTTTATTTTTTTAACCAAATGAAACCTTATCGCTTTCGTGAAAATTGTTAAGTTATCGCCAAAAAAAAATGAATTTTTCAGAAAAAAAATCTGTTTCAGTAAAATTCTGAAAAACATTTGTTATGTGAATTCAATTTCAGCATAGATATGAACGATTTATTGGAAATCTAGAATTCTTTACACAAACATTTTGGAAATAGGTATCACAAATTGAAAAGATATTCCAACTAATTATTAATTAATAAACAGAATAACTCTTAACTTAACAAATTGATAAAATTAAATTTTCAAGAAGTTTAGAAGGAGTACAGAACGTACTGAAAACATCAAAGTAGATTGAAATAAAATTTTGATGGTATTTCCGATTTTTTTTTAAATAAGCGAATACATTTAAGGAATATACATGAAGCAAAGTTGTTAACGCTATTCATGTATTAAAGTTCTTAGTAAACAAGTCTTAGAACTATAAAGACCAGATTCCATAATGCGAAATAGGGCATTTTCAACCAAACTATTTTCACCTTATATACATGTATGTTACATACTCGTACAACTATTACTAAGAAACATATTTTCTAATCTGTATAGTATTCTTTGTCACAAACAGACAATTGGGAGGCGAGGATTGAAAATATATTTTTAGGTCGAGGAAGAGTTTGTTCCAAATTAAAAATTTCAAAGGAACCGGAAAGTGTTATTACTGTTGCTAAAATAACCCGAGATTTGCGACGCATTCTACGATTTGGAAAAATCCCGTTTAAATTATAAATTTTAAATTTAAAGACAGAGCTGCAGTTAGGCGAAATTTTTGGAGAAACTATTCTACAAAACAAACTATACTACATATTTTAATTTAAAAGAGGAGATATGGATGAGTTTTTTGGTTATGGATGAATTTTATTGGTTTAAAGCTTGAATGTAAATATCTGACATCATGAAGCAATCTTGATATCGAAAAGCAAGCAATTTTTCGGTATTTATTTTGAAACTTTCTGATAGTTTATTAGAAATGAGGAACATTTTCTCAAAGTGTTGTCCAATCCTATTAGCAGTTCGTTTGGGAAAGAAGCTTTCTCTGTCATGTAGTCTGTTTGGCGAAATGATCGCAATTAATTGATAATATAACTTGTAAAGAACTTTAGCAGGAGCTGTTTTATTTCTAAAAAATCAGAACAGACATTTTATTAGATTGCTTGTTTGCAATAAACAAACGAAATATAAATGATTTACAATTAATGGTATCTTAGCACGAAATTTTATTTTTATCTGAAAGACTGAATAAAATTAATTAGCTAATTGTGGGTTGTAATACAGTTTGTATCCCTAATCTCTAATGTTTATATGTGGATTACACACATTAGGGTGGGCTTTGATAGAAACATAATCGATTTTTTCGCCTCGATAATATCTACCTACATCAAGTTAATTGGGTTGATGGCTTTGATTAAAGCGTTGATAAACATAATATACATGGTAAAATTTGTAATTGTTGCAATGCACCGTTTTATTTTACTATAAGATTTTCAAGGCTCGCCATGGTCTATTAGTTTGCTTTTGTTTCATGAACAGTATATACTTTTCCAGGTAATACAGAGCGGAGCTAACATGGACATGCTATTTTTTAGCTTTGCTATAATTTAATATGCCAAAAACTACTATACTGAAATTATACAAATAACCCTTTATTAATCAGAAGTCGATAATTCTTTCTAACGAATAGTCAAATGAACATTTCGGTATATGTAGTTACAAATAACATTCAAACTATAAATAGAAATAAAATATTAATTTGTAAGCTTTGTACCAATCACAGCATATTTTATTTTGCTATGTCGAAGTACTTAATGTAATTTGTTTATTCTATTCTTCTGATGTACGAAATTGTCGCTTACACCAAAATTGGTATCTTTTATTTGTCTGACATAATTCATGAAAAATAAAATTAAAATAAATAAATTAATAAATAAAAAAACATTTACCATTCATATTTTACACAGATGCGACCAAGTAGAAATTCTCTTTAGTCCGTTTTATAAAAATAAAAATGTAAGATATTCTAGTTGTTAGGTTATCATCAATACCCAAGATTTTTATACGGAAGTACCAGTATGTTGCTATATTTAAATATCAAATAATATAATTTTTTGAAACGCTATACATATATTTAAGATAAGATGACATTTTAATAAAGATATATATTTCTTTTTAGATGATGTTGATCATTTTTTTGTTTTGATGTCTCTGCATTTTGATTTTTTTTTTAATTACAATTTTTTATTCATTCTTAATATATGAAACCGCCATCTAAATCCAAACACGAAGTCTTTAGCACAATAAATCTAATAAATTATTATCATAAACATGAAGATAGACGGTTTTCAGTCCTATTTATTATGTTTATATTATAAAGATGCATGAGGTTTTTAAGAATGGGATCGAAGTTGGATTCGCAATGTGCTATAGAAATACATATGAGTACTTAGAAGCCGGGCATTTTTCGGAGATCTTATTTTCCTTAAAACATTTTTATTTTAAGCAAACCAACAATAAGTAAAACTAAATCATATTTGTTCGTTTGGTAGAGGAGCAGATTATAAGATACATTTTTCTGTAACAGCTTACTTGGCACAATCTTGCTAGATAAATGGCTAAATTTGCAAATTACAATAGGAGCCATGTGATCTCCATATCAAAAGTTAAGATTTACTACCACAGTATCCTCTGATTGTCGTAGGAGGCAACTAAACGTTTGTATCGCTGGGCGGTATCCGTAAAAAAGCCTACTGTTTATATTGTCAACAAGAGAAAAGCTGGATACCGCCAAACTAATACCAGACCCCCGCTCAAGTATCCGGACTCAAGATTTAAGATCGGCGGTTGGAACGTGCAATCACTTAGGAAATCAGGAGCACTGGAAGGCCTAATCACATGCCTGAATGAGTATCGTCTGGAACTCGTTTTTCTTCAAGGACCTCGCTGGTCTAAGAGTGGAGACCATGTAATCTAGGCCTACAGTGGAGATGACCTCGAAAATCTTGGAACTGGATTTCTTATTGGACCGAAGATAACGATTGGAATGCTTGGTTTGTGACTATCAAGGAGGATTTCGTCCGAATACCTACCCGATACTCTTATGTTGTAGTACATCTTTCGTAAAACTGAGACACCTCAGCGCAACATTTTATATCGTTAATTCAATTAGGTGTTTGTGTATGCAGATGGCATATGCGTAATTGGACTGAATAGCAACGGAGTGAGGTGCCGTGAAGCAGAAGCCTTACTAAGCTTTGATGAGAGCCGTTGTTATGTATCGATGTGAAAGTTGGTCCAAAACGCAGTAGATGGTAAATAACGAGCTCTGCACAATATCGATATCAGAGATCTGATGAAGATCCCCGATATTGTACATGAAGTTAGATATAAACGGGTATACTGGCTCAGTCACATTCTGCGTGCAGATCCGGAATGAATTATGCAGCGATCTCTAAAAGGGGAGCCACCATACTGTAGGCATAGAGGTTGTTGCAGGCGACAATGGCTTCATGGTGTAGAGAACGATTTGGCTTCTTCAGAGTGTCTAAGATAGTATGAAGCCATAGAGTATTATAATTAGAGTTTCATTTTAAAAAAGCTTAAATTTCAATACCAAATTTTAGTCGACTGTGCCCAAGCGCAAGCACTCAGATAGGAAAATACTCGAAAAAATGTCTAACACTGATGTAAGACAACGTCGAATAAAATTTGATAGGGATAATTTTATTTTATTTTATTATTACTATTTATAAATTATACTAAATTCAAATTTTAACCGACCTTGAGCACTCACATAGTAAAACACACGAAAAATTGTATAGCACTGATCCAAGTTAATTTTTTCGTGTGTAAAATTCGAATTTAATGTAAGGATTGCTTTTTTGTGTATCGCTTTAGCTGGTGTATTCCTTCTACTCAGACGATACTACAGTGAAATAGAGTGAGTAGGGCGGTTTTTGATTTTTAAATATGAATTTCTAAGCTAAGTGAAAAAATTGGCACTTCTGATTTGAGTTAAAGCAGCGAATACTTTATACATATGTATATGTATGTTTATAGTAGCAATTGTGCAGTTTCTGAATACCTATACGTATGTTAAGTGCACTATAATTTTTACGCAAGCAACTCCTGTAAAATTATAGCTATATAATATAGAGTCTAATTTTTGGGATAAAAATTAGTTAGCACTTTGATTTTGACATCTATCGAGCACCACGAGAAATTTTATTTTTATTTAAAAAAAAGTCTACGGTAGTAATTTACAGGGTGTTTATATTACTGGTATTATAAATATATTAATATAAGTAAAACAATTGTTATAATAAACTTGCAAATTTGCTACCGTTCAGCCGTTGTTACATTAAATGTAAAATAAAGGGTTTTCCAATAAGACGTTTCATTTTGACATTAACAAAAAAACGAGTATTTTTTAAGAGAAATCAATGAATGTTTATTTCATTGTAAAGAGGAAGGTATGCCATTAACATTTGAAAACGATATCAGCCGCTACGGCTACGCTTGCAGCACCATATCCTTTTCATGAAATTTTCCATGACCAATTCGCACATTTGCGGCTGTATGTCCTAATTTCAACCCACGAATTCGATCTTTAAGGCCTTGAATCGATTGTGGAGCATTGACATAGAACTTATTTTTCACGTGGCTCCAAAGAAAAAAGTCTAAAGGTATTAAATCACATTTTAGAAACTTACACTATTGTGTTTTTTTTTAAAAACTATTTGACATAATTGATTTTACTTTTGACTAATCTGCTGTGGAAACAAGTTTTCGTTACTGTTTGTTTGGTTGACATAAACTTTTTGATTTTTGTATTTGATAGACTATATCTTTCTGAACATAACAGTAGAACTTGAAAAACGTAGGATAAGTATTTCTTAAGTAATAAGTGATTCTTTACTAACACTATAAAAAAAACACTTTCATTTAATGCAGGCATACTTAGTTTTATTGGTTTTTATTTATAGTTTTGGTGCTATATAAATTTGGTAATTTCTTTATGCCTCCTTTTGAACCGTTGAAGTTAGGAGAATTTCCTCTGAAGTGAAAATAACAGAGTGACAAAATTCAAAACTAGAGCAAGAAATGATATTTCATGTTATAAAGTTATAACGTCAATTTCATTATTTCCAAGTTATTTGAACTGGAAACCCTGCAATTTATTCAAAGCGATAGTTTTAAGATACATATCTCTATACCAACATGGATTTATTCAACAGCAGTACTATTATAGAAATTGAAAATCACAATCAGGTTGATGTGGTGTACTTTGTCAATGTCTTTGACTCGATTAGTCATTGCACTACATTTGCTGGTTGATTTCCTTTACTGGTTTAAATCTTAGCTGTGCAACGGCACTCAATATGTTGCAATCTTCCGATATTGACACTTTGATCTTCATCATTTTTATTAATGGAGTACCTGATGTTATATAGAGTTTCTAAAATCTACAAAACCGTGGAAAATATCGATACCGATAGACTGTAAGAAGACATCGACAATCTGGTAACATGATGTGAAAGAAAACCAGTATCATTACTACTCCAATATATAGGCCAACTGCACAAAGCGCATAGGTTTATTGACCTAAATAAATGTAACAAAACGAGATCATAACCAAAAATATTGGGTTGAACAATAAATTCTCAATCGTTTGGCACAATAACATGTGCTATAACACTTTTCAGCTGTTCACATACTGTAATATGTATCTATAAAGTAGAATAAAATGCGAAAGCTGAGACCTTAGTTTAAGTCAAGTTTACGTAAGGTTATGTTGTAGATTATTTGGTCAATTATACGAATGGTTAATTAACCAACTATTTATTTAATATTATAGTCATTTTATTACCGCGGATATTACTACTTTAAGTAAATGTATAAAATGTTATTAATGAAATCTTGTTTAGTCATTAAATATTGTTTCAAAAGTAGTTTGCGTGCCATATTTTGCTAAACCCGTGAAATTTTGCAATTTTTACAAAAACAATCTAGGTATACAAATTGGAATTGCGCTCTTAGTTCCTATACACTAAAACGAATTAACAAAAATATTGAATTGTCTAATTATTTCAAAATAATTAAAAAAAAAAAAACCATTACTAAGCCGAACTAACAAAAATTAAAAGTGATTGCTGAATAGACAATAAAATTCAAAAATGATACGAAGAAAACACAAATAGCAATAATTTGCTACAGTCAGCTAAACTACTTGTTGTTTTTATATATGTATAACCGAGCATATACGCATTAGTTTAAGTATTTGTTACCATATGATTAATGGTGTTGACCCCTTCCGAATCCACTGCTCTCATTCTCAGCGTATTATAGCACAAGTGTACTACGAATACATATGCAAATATAACATGCTTATTGAATGTATGTAGTTGAAACATCTCTTCGATCGGAGATCTAAACATTATTTTTCTTATTAATGTTTCCTAGGTAAACCAGTTTATTAGTAAAATATTTGTTAAGATTTGTAATTCTCATTAAAAAAAAACTCTAGATAATTCATGTTTGTTGTTGTAGTTATAAAACAATAATAAACAAAATATATTTTGTTGTGTGCTTACAGCGTAGTGTTGTATTGGCCTTCGTCGGGTTTGCGTTAAATAAAAATTTGCTTTAATAATAAACAATTTTTTAATTTCGTGTGTAAAATGATAAATTCAAAATTTTGTTGTTGTTTATCAATAGTGCTAGTTATATTTTGTTTTAGTGATTTGGCGAATTCGCGTACGTCAAATCAGTTAAAAGTGACCTTACCTAATTATGGTACATTAGTTGGCCGATATTTGGTTTCTCATGATGGTCGTGGAATGCGTGCATTTTTAGGGATACCTTATGCAGAGCCACCGATTGGTGAATTAAGATTTAAGGTAATCAATATTTGTTTTTGGCGTATTTGTGTTTGTTGTTTTGACAAAATGTGATATTTTTTGTGATAAGGTTATGCAATTTTTGTTGTATATACATTTTTATATAATATACTGTATGTATAGTGCTTGTCATACAGTGATAGAAATATAAGATAATACACGGTATATAAAGCAAATTATAATTGAAAGCGTTTTTGATTTCGAATTCAATGAATAGATGTATGATTCATTAAAAACTGTATAAATTCTTTTCTGTCATAGTTTAACAACTCGTTCTATAGCGAGACGTGTTGAATGAAATAATTTTGTAAGGAATCTAATAAAATAGTTTTATATTTATTATGTAAGATGAGATAAGATAATTTGACTGAACAATTTTTATTTAAAATTCTTTTTTTGAAACGAATCAATACTAAAATTAAAATTCTGGGGCCCTACTATGACTTTCGCCTACTATTTTCGACAAGGAAAACAATATTATAAATTTACTATTGTTTACTTTTTTCTTCCTTTGCCTACTATAGGAAAACGATAGCCGTCGAAAACAGTAGGCGAAAGTTATAGTAGGCCTTGTATATGAAGTTTATGTATTGATATTTTTATATTCGAAATTATGTGTGAATATGTTAAAATTAAAATTTAATACCAAAGAGTATTGTATCAAAAGCCCGTTGTTCAATAATCTGCAGAAAAAACACGATACCTAATGGTTTTTTGTATAGACTCGGTGAACAAAGCCAAAATTAATTATTAAAAAATGTATAGTTGTCAATTTAATAATTTTTCGTGTTTACGATTGAATCGTGTTTGAAATAAAATGGTTTTTTGTCCCTTTTTTGAGGAACACTAATGTGTTCGTTCTGGTTTTAAAAAAAAATCAAATATTCGTTGTCCCGAAAGAACCCGTAACCAAATTGATGGATTTTGTCTCTGTTTTAGTAAAGAGAGAAAGAGAGGTTCATATTCATAGAACGAGAGAGAAATATATTATTATGACGTCTTCTGTCAATTGTTTATGTTTATATTTATGAATTGATAGATGAACACGTATTGGTGCTAGTTAAAATTAAAAAGAAACTTCATTACAAAAAAACTCTAAAAATTTTGATTGTATATCAATTTTTCTGACCCGAAATAATTCAACATTAATTTTACAAACACGTATTTCAAGAACAACAAGAGAAACACGAATGAGTAAATGACGTTTCGCTTTGATTATGTTAATATTTTCGAATTGATGCATAATTATGTGATTTATTATGTTGGTGTTAGTTAAAATGGAAGAAGAAATTGACATTTCCATTTTCTAATGTACATCAAAATATTTTGATTTCTTTTGTCCCGAAAGAATAAGAAAAGTGATGTACATCAAAAAACCGGCAATATTTTTTGCTATTTTTCTGATGTACATCACTTTTTATGGCACGAAAAAACTCTACATAAAATAAAATTACATATTTTTAAAATAAAAATTTGTATGGAACTTAAACTGCATAATAAGGTTACATGATACCAAAACAAATCTTCATTTGTTTTATGGGTACATACATACGTAGTGGCCTATAAAAATAAAAATTTGTGTAACGCAAAATATATTCAAATAAATTTTGATTAAACGGATTCGTGTCGAGTTCGTGTACTATGATTTTATCGAGAACAATGAAAAATAAAGTTAAATTTAATTTTATGTTGATATCATTGAATTAAAATATGTAGTTTAATATTAAATGTGTCATATTTATTGATAAAAAAATAAATTTATTTGGATTTTACTGAAAAAACGAGGAAATTTTCATCCAGTCAACTATATTCGAACTCGAAAATTTTTCAAAAAAACACGACTTCTAGCAGTTAGTGCTGCATACAATTTTGCATTTTACAAATAATTTTGTTTTAGTGATTTGTTTTATCACTATCACTAAGCGATTCGCGCTTAATTCCTATACTGTTATTTAAGTAAGGTTATTTTATATTTTTTAATGAAATTAGTGTTTTAATTTTGTTGGAAAATATTGGTTTTATGGTGATATAATACATATGTATATATGTATAATATATTGATAGTTATTATACAAAAATAAATGAAATGATTATATTTTTATTTATAAAATTATAATATTTAGCGACTAGTTTAATTTAACTATTCAAGGTCACGTGCCTTTAATCGCCAAAAAATACATTAATTGAGGATAATTTTTGAATTTGTTCAAGGTAAATAAATACATTTCTTAATATTCATAATTTGATAATTTTTATTCAATTTTTACCAAAATCATCTATACTTTACTAGTTAGTAACTATAAAAAATTTAAAGAGACAAACCGACTTTTTAATATTAGTTAGTTGTGTTAAAAAATAAAGAGACACTAATATACTTCGGTTTGCTTTTAACTATGGGATATGACAACCGGCAACGTTGCATAGTACTATGAATAGCTATTTGAATAAATTATAACAAACAACACTAATGCTTATATAATAAAGACGACGACTTTTACCTTTTTTTAATTTTTTTTAATTTTTTTTTTCTATGATGATTGCTGCGTTTTTTTATTAACAGAACTGCAAGTTCTACGAGTATATAGAACATCGGTAAAAATTTTATTTTATTTAAACAATATATTTTATTTAAGGTCTATTTATTTGAATAAATTTCAACTTCAAACAATATTTTTTGAAATTTATTGTCAAATAATACAGGTATTAAGTTAAATTTAACTTTATGTTGATAATATTGAATTAAAATATGTCGTTTGTTGTAATTCATCTAAAATTGTAATATAGTTCGTATAGTCATGGAGTCATGGACACATATTCTGCAAAATGAGCTGCAAAATGCTTAAAAAAGGCTTAAAAAAGTTTATTCTTGAATTTAATTGACTTCATGATAAATAGTTTATTTACATATTTATTAATAATAATTAAACAGAAATTATTTGATTGAGTTGTATTATGTGAGACGAAAAAAGAAAATAAACTTAATTCACCTATAGCCACACTTTGTTTTGTTTGGCAAATTGTTCAACAAACCAAAGTTTCACTTTTATTAACAGAAAAAACTTCAGTTATTCGGTTTTTAATCGACGGTCCCATATATTACATATCTCTAGAATTATTGCAGAGTTCTTCTATGAAGTACCAGTAATGATAGAACAAACTACATAGTCATTTTTGCTTGTTATACATTATTGTTGTCAAAAACTTAAATTAATTTTTTTCTATTGTAAACATGCAATTTATTTTCATGAGTTACCGAACCCTTTAAGTTTAAGCTAAAGGCTTATTTTCAATTTTCGAGGTTGTGGTAAAATTATGTACAATTTGACAAATTTTTTAATTTACTTTTATGCATATTCCACAAATGCAACAGCAACAACTTCGAAGCGTAGTAATAAAAAATGCCTTTAAAGCCGTGGAACTGAGGCGTTTTAACCTATAGACACCAGAACCCAACGTAGTTTGAAATAAAATCATTTAATTTTAGAAGACTTAATTCGCTGTACTAATGACTATAAAGATAATTTGTAAGACGCAAAGTGGTGTATCACAAATCACAATGCAATACAAATGTTTATTATATCATTATTATATAATTGGCGCCGCGCACGAATATTTTGAAATGTATATCCAGTAAACCCATGATATATACATTATTAAAAAGATTTTATAGATTTATTATATCATATATATGTATGTATATCCCTATTTAATTGTTAATATATGAGCTGGTAGAGGTGCTAGAATGACATAATGGCAGCAAGAGTTAACTTCCATTCCGCCCAGAATAGAGCAAGTAGAGATTCTGGACAGTATTTGGTTAAGCAAATCTATTTGTTTCACTGTATTTTTCTATCCTACATTGTATAATACAAAGAATTTAGCGTGTTTCAAATTTTCGAATTTAAATTTTTGAAAGAAAATCATAAATAGTTATTTTTACTATACAACAACAAAATAATTAACATTACAATAACACGCATTACGTATATTATGCGTAAACTCATAATAAGTTAATAGGGGTATACGCTCGATCGGTTAGCAAGCCATCTATTTTCTATTTATATAATAGTTTATATACACTTAGTGTCTGTGTCAATCGGTTAAAAATATTTTTGTTAAAAATTTGGTGAAATCAAATTGCCGTGGTGAAACTTTTCAACTATTCAAAATTGATTTTGCTGTGTCAATTAGTTAAAATTTTGACTGCTGTAAAA
Organism: Tipula unca; assembly: GCA_951394425.1. Taxonomy (NCBI): domain Eukaryota; kingdom Metazoa; phylum Arthropoda; class Insecta; order Diptera; family Tipulidae; genus Tipula; species Tipula unca. The sequence continues at coordinate 95,922,726 of OX596380.1, forward strand.
AATTTAATTAAAACAATGATTCGTATTGTGGCAAAATATTTTCCAATACATATTAATATTAACGTTATTATTATATAATATGCCTATACAAAACAATAATAAGAGAATTACACGTTAGTATATTCTATTATTACAAAGTAACATGAAAATATTTTATGTATAATAAATATGTGATTCCTATTTTCGATAAAGCCATTAGAATACTGTAGATTGCAAAAATTTTCAATTTCAAAAAACACTTCTTTTGGGTTAGGTTTTTTAAAGAATAGTTGTCAAAAATTATATGCGGTCTTTAACATGTTACATGTTTTTATTTTTTTATGTGGTGAATAAATAATTATATTTTAATTTTGCTGTCAAAATTTTAATTTTTAATTACTTTTTAGTGTCTGTGTCAATCGATTAAAAATATTTTTGTTAAAAATTTGGTGAAATCAAATTACCGTAGTGAAATTTTTCACCTTCAAAAATCAAATTTGCTGTGTCAATTAGTTAAAATTGTGACAGCTGTAAAAAATCAATTAACAATGAATCGCATCGGAAAAAAATATTTTCCAATTATATTATTGATTTTATTATTATACAAAAAGTATAATATGTCGAATAATGCTGTACTTCGAAAATACAGGAGAAAAATAAGAGAAATACACATGATTAGTGGGTGTCAAGTACGGATAAAATGCCCCATAAATAAACACGATGAGTACATTAATTAAAAAACATTTTATTCAATTCAATGTCAGGCTGTCTTAAAGAGGTCCTCAAAAATAGTTTAAAAAAATGTCCTCAAAGAGCCCTAAAAAATAGTCCTCTATCAAAACGGCACTTATACGTCTGATAATTATTATTTATTGGATGATAGTGGATAACCTTGTCAATTAACACCTGTAGCCGTAAACCGCCATATAAAAATTCTAACGAGCAGCAGAGAAGGTTTAACGGCACACAGCCGAGCCCTGATATGTCTATTCACTTGAAAGTTTGAAACGTTTTTGGGTTGTTTTATTTCAATTTTAATTGTCAAAAATTTCATGCGGTCCACAACTACTTAAATTTTATTTTTATTTTTTGTGGTGAATAAAAAAAAATTATATTTCTGCTGTCAACATTTTAATTTTTAACTACTTTTTAACCGATTGACACACACTCTAATACGGTCAAACAACTTGAATTAAAAAAATTGACAGCTTACTATAAATCTCTACTATGTATAATTATATCATAGAACTGTATGAACATAGTAGTTTCAAATTAGAATATGAAACATCGCGGCCAATCGTAATCACATCTATGTTTATAATAAAGATTTTAATATAGTATATATTTAATTTATATACATATACAACCCGAGGGCGCTCCACCTATTAATAGATGAGTTGGTATAGAGGCGCTAGAATGCCATAAAGTGGAAGCAAGAGTTGGCGTTTAGCGAAATGCCAATCACATATCGACTCTTCAGCTCGATACGATACATTTCTCGTTTATGGTCACTTCCATACTTTCGATCAAGCGCCTTCATTATTTCGTTGTAATTATTTCGGTCATGATCCGGAATAGTTTGCAATGCTTCAACCGCTTCATCTTTTAGCGCCACCATTAGCGCTGTTCCACGATTTGCGTCATTCCAGCCATTTTGATTTACCGTTGTCTCAATTTGAAATTAGAAAACCGAAAACGATGTTGTGCCATCAAATATCGGTGGTTCAAATTTCATTGCGTGTATTGGCTGAGCTACTTGCGGCGATGTCCCGTTTACTTTCATGTGTAGAAGTTCTTTTTCGAAGCCCAGAATTTTCTCTTGCAACTCCTCAATATCTGTTTTCAACCTTTTGAACCGTTGATTAAATTCGCTCTACTTCTTCATGCAGAGTGTTATATATCTCTTGAAACTTCTACTCCATTTTCTTATTGATCTTCCCCACTGACTGCTCCATGCGATTTAATTGGTTACTGGACTATTCCATTTTATGATTTAATACGTTGGCTATCATTGGCTATACACGACAACACGAACATTTGACGAATCGTGTGCCTAGTGATGTTTGTCAAATGTTATATTTGTCGAAAATTCGATTAAAAAAACATTTTGACTTCTTTGCATTTTAAAGTCTTCTATTTATTATTGAACTGAGCACTGGTAAAATAACAAAACATACTTGAGTCTCCAAGTATTGAATAAATGGTATTACCTAAAAGTGAAAACTATCGGGTCTCATGCAAATTATGTAAGGGAATACTATTTTATAAACAAATGGTTCAATACAATAATATCACAGAAAAATAATAACGAGATGAATCAATAAAAAGATTTTCAAAATTAACTGCCAAACGCACCGTTGAACAGGTGGTAATATAACTAAGCGCAAACCAGGACCCCATGAAAATGCGTTTGTAATGTTTTAGCAAAAACGCAATACATTTAAATAGTTATCTATTGCACATTTAAAAATAAACTGATCGTACGAGTATTCATATGTAAATATATATTGTAACGGATTAACGTATGTTGTGGCCCGTTAACAGAATTTTTACCCACTCAGAGGTTTCGGGGCGGTCATCAGAGGCCAGCTAGAACTCAGGAGATTGGCGTGGGGTTTCCCGAAACATAAGTGGGTCTTGCTAGACCGCTAGGGAAAGTTACTTCAAAGCTAAACAAATATAAACTGTGACCGGCGAGAAAAGGACACAAGACATGGATCAACCTACCTCGAGAGACTGTAATCACACTTACCGCTTCATCCCAATCGGAAGCCTCTTAGTTTCTCATCCTGAAAAACAACAATTTACGAACCGATAGAAATAAATGAACCATTCAGAAAACAAATTTATTTTATACTAGATACTCGAAACATTAGTAAGAAAAATGTGTAAACAAATTTTTATACTAATATTATTTAACCTAATGACGTCATTCTAAAGCAAACTTACTATAGTATCAAAAATCTAAATCCTGAACAAAATAGTATGCAATGACAAAATAACTTAACTATTGATATTAACCAAAATATAAGCTATGTAATAAATAAATAAAAATATAAATATATATTAATAAATAATAATAATAATACAAAAATCTTATCTTAGCATATAATGATGAAATGGCTGAGAGTCCAATATACATATACATATCAATCCATATGATACACTATACGCGAAATTCACTATTATCATTCGCGTAATTATTTAAGTTTATTCTCGTTTTCCTTTATTTTTTAACTTTATTTCTTATTTTCATTTTCACTTTTTTTTTTTAATTAATTTGTATTTAGTTATACCGGTTACCTTTTTCCGGTTAGTTCACTGTGCACATACATATATTCATATATTTATTTATTGCAAAAAAACAACATGGTTTATAAATTTTTATTTAAACCACCACTTAGAGATAAATAAATGTTATGTGTTGTGCACTGCAGCAGTATACAATTATATTCGCGATGTTTCCAGTTTATTTATTGAACTTTAATTTATTTAGTTTAACTAGTTCAAAATTGTATATTTTTTTTATTAGATGATTATTATTTATTAGCTTAATTATTTATTTATTTAATAACATGAATTTTTCTTTTTGCATAATCACTACACAGGAAAATTCATTGTCTTATTGTATGTAAACTTATAAAAAAAAAAAAAAAAAATTATAACACCCGATACAAATTAGGCTATATAGTATGTGAAATACATAATAGGTGAATAATAAGATAACATATAATTTTAAATTAGTTTACAGATGTTACTAATTTCTTTAATTTTTATTTTTAATTCTCGTGTAATTTAAACATTATTTTTCACTTTTTATATAGATGAAATCTTCTTCACCCAAATAGTTGATGCTTTCGAATCATGTCTTTTTTAAAACACAAAATGAACCACCAGCCCTCGCACATCCAAAATTTTCAATTTATATAGGAAAAAAACAATAGATTATCCCACCCAACACATCGAACGGGACAATCCAGCATCGTTTCTCCTACATCTACCTTCCGGTACTTTTCCCGCGCTTTACATACCCATGTCAGAATGCATAACAATTGTTTTTGTCAGGGGAGTTAAACTCTTTTGACATTGTACGGTCGTAACGATGTACGACGTTAGAATATGCATGTATGGAATGAATGATTGGATGACTTAAGCCTTTCCTTTCTTCTTCTTTTGTTTGTATAATTATTAACATGTACAAGTACATATGTATAAATTGACTATTTATTATAGAGAATAGTCTAAAAACAGTATATTAAATTTAAAAAAATTTAATTAAAATTACTTGGAAAAAACAAACTGATAATTGTAATTCGAAATAGAATGGAATTAGAAAAATGTGTTACTGCAGAATTCTATACAATACATGAAATCTCGTGTAAAATGCCATACCGGCGAATATAAAAACAATTGCACTACAAATTATGCCAAGCATAAAAAAACTGAAATTATTTAAACAAAACTACAAAATGCTGGGTGTAATTAGACATGTTGTATGAAAATGGAAATGAAAATATAAATAACCACATATCGATATATACATATATAGTATGTAACTCAAATAAAATGTTTTTATTTTAATCGTTTTCATCAAATTATATCCACTACTAAAATAATAGGCCTAAACAAAATAAATTTTAGTGTAACGTGTAACAGAAAAATAAACCTGGGGCCCTACTATGACTTTCGACTACGATTTTCGGTGACGGTCGTTTTCCTATAGTAGGCAAAGGGAAAAAAAGGAAAACAACATTATAAATTTACTATTGTTTACCTTTTTCTTCCTTTGCCTACTATAGGAAACCGACAGCTGTCGAAAATAGTAGTCGAAAGTAATAGTAGGGCCCCTGTTTTATAAGCAAATCCACTTAACTATTTCTTTTCAATTCATACAAATACCTTATATTTATATACCTCTACATTAGCCAGAATTAGGTCCTTTGTAAAAGCTGGGATTTTGGATACCATCTATACCAGATATCATCATCTCAGAAAATTTGCAGTTTGATATTGTTGATTTCCCAAGGCTAATTCTGGCTAATGTAGAGTATGCACACGTGCGATACATGGCCAACATGTGTGTTATAGTTTGTTTTAGTAATTATTTTCGTAAAAGATGGGATTCCCGGAAATATAAGATTAAATAAGAAAATTTAGATAATCCGATCACAGAATATTCAAGTATAAGAAACATAAAAAATCTTGGGTTTCCTAAAATGGGAGTTCTGGCTATTTAGCTATAATTCATCTATATACTTGTGTGTGCGTTTAAAAATAAAATAATATTTTACATTTTTTGGGATATTTTTGCGGAAAATGCGGAAAGTGAAGAAAACAAATATTCGATTAAAATATTGCGTTTCATTCCATATCTAACCAAATTTATTTCCTTCACTGCGTCAATTAAATTTTCATAATTTTATATTATTTTACGATAGATGGAATTGTAACAAAATAATTTGTATTGGTTTATGTATTAGATTGGGAACCCGGGAGGATCGTACTCAAAACAATATACACTGTAAAGCGGACCACTATTTTGTAACATTTTGTTCGTATTGGTTCATCTGGGTTGTCTGTGATAATAAGAGTATGTAACTATTTATAGATAAATAGGTAGTTAATAAATGAATCTATAACAATTTACAGAAAAAAATGTGCCACCCATTTATCACTGTGTATTCATGTTTATTCTTTCGAAAGCATATGAATATGTACATTAACCTTTCGATAGTACTGTTTCTACAGTTCTGCCATTTTTCCTATACAGTTTGAGAAAATATGAATTTGAGAACACTATATTTAGTGTCACCAACACTAAATATTCCAATTCTAACACATGAACTTGAAAAATATTAAATTTGTTGTTCTGATGACGTTTTTGATACTTAGCCTTCAACCTGTACATCACATTCAAATCGGTTCAGAAGTTTTAAAATTTATCGAAAGCAGACAAACAAATGTATGTGAAGTTAGCCCGAAAACCATCCCGAAAAAAGACTTTTAAAAAATCTCCTATTTATGTCCTCACTAAATACATAAAAAGCCTCTCAACACGAAAAACAGCGTAAAATAGAGAGTAAGAAATCATTCCATCCCGAAAAATAAAAATTTTTAGAATTAATTTTAACAATTTTTGTTTTTCCCGGCTGTATCGCCGATCACAAAGATTGCCCGCAAGGTTGGTGACTGAGCCGTGATTGCTGTACCTATTTGAAATTCAGTTTAATTTACCCCACGTCTATACCAGGTCGAACTAAAACTTTATGAATTTTTGATTGGGAACTATTTCTAATTTTTATTGAAATTCTGTAATCTTCTTCCGGCTATAGCGCCGATAGTTGGCAACTGACACGTGATTGCCGTACCTAAAAACATAAATACAGCAATCACGTGTCAGTCAACCTTGGGGGCAATCTCTGTGATCGGCACTACATCCGGAAGAAGATTACCGAATTTGAACTAAAATATTTTATTGTGAATTTATTTTAATCTCAATTAATGTATATAATAATATGTTGTCTTTTTAGCGGGACATATTATGGCATCTTATTTTTCGTGTTACTATGAATTTGTATAGTACATAGTAGAGGAACACACCATTTCTTTAAAGGCTTTTCTCGAAATGGTTTTTCGGGTTAACTTCACAACGGTGACAAATGTGTTTTATATAGTAAAAAAATAAAATGTAGATATAGCTAGAAGATAGATAGACATATAATGTAACGCCTCTCGACCGATGCGAATCTGATTTTTTTACTTGAATGTTTATTTTTCTAATTATAATTGTTAATTTTATTTTGAACGTAGGAATATTCCGCTTAATTTGAATCTGGAACATATACGATTTGTATTTAAATGTATAATTACAGTTTATGAAACACTATCATAACTTTAAAATTGATAATGCATATTAAACAGTATTATATTCTATTACTACTTTGTAATACATACGTATATGTGTCTATACACGTATCAAAGTTCTAAACAGAAAATAAATGTCGGATGATATTTATTGCTTATAGAATTTATGCGTTAATTTTTCAATGGCCTTGTTTTACTTGATTATTTTTAATATAAACCAGTGTTTCCTTATCTATATAGCCGTCGATTACTGCACAATGCGAACTTCATTTAATGGTGCTCCTCTTCATAAATATGTTTTAATCCATATCAATCTTTCTGTGAGTTTTCATTTCTTTTCGCCACATTTTTGATTTTTTCACCCGTCGTGGAATTTACAATGCCTTTAGAAATAGGGAAAACCCGTATCTACGTTTTCATATATGTATATATGTATGTACATATTTTTAATTTCTCGTTAATTTCTTTAATACATGGTTCGATATTTCAGTTTTATTTGTATTGATTTTGAATCGATTTATCTTATTTAATATTTTTAAAATTCGTTTCTGGATTATTTCACAGAAATACGTCTATGATTTTATTACAATTGTACCATTTGTCCGCAGACTTATATGACATATATGTACATAGAATAATAGCATCAGTGTTTAACCCGTTTTAAGGAGAGTTGAATCATTTCCGTATCGATGCGCTGCTTATGAGGTGCTGAAAACTAAAACGAACATCTAACTGTATTTTATTTATAATTTTACCTTTGGCTTATAAATATTTATAATATGTACATATTATTCTTTATCTAATGTGTTATGTTTACAGTTATTTACAATACATTTCAGTTACAAAATAGCATAAACAATAAACAGGTTTTGTGATATGTACTCTTGAACTATATGCTAGAATAAAACTATGAATGAATAATAAAAATACATTTCGTTTGATTTATTCTGAATTCTTGAATTTGTTTTCTGCTTGTTGTGTGACCCAAGGCTCCCTCAAGTATTTTGCAGCCTTTTTTTTTGCTTCCTTGTCTTACGACATTACCAGCCAAATCGAGTAAACGCACGGCTATTTAAGTTGGATTTAATTGGCATATTATATAGCTATGACTGCTATGAACGTAGTTCGGGACATGATTTTTGCACTCTTAACAGACGGTCCTAGAAAGTGTATTATTGAAATCAAGGTTGATGAATCTCTTTTGCACGCTGCCTCTATTTGGTTTTGAACCCGCGGTTCCTCCAAAACGTCACAGCTTTAAATACTGCTAATTGCTCGGTATAATTGAAGTGATGCCGTAGCTCTATATATTATCTTAATTTTCGATAGAAAATTCGAAAGTTATTCCGAAATCGTCCTAGTTAACTTTCTCTAAATTTATGAAATTTGGAAAAAATTGGAGGAAAAAGGCTCTAAAATTCAAAAAATATCCACAGTGATGCTCAAATTTTAAAAATTTAACATGTCTTATTATTGATAACTTTTTTTAATATTTTTAGGAATTTGAGAAGTTGTCTATAATATTTAAAAAGAAAGCGAAAAATTTTCTAAATTCACGGAGTTTTTGAAAATGCGATTCATCGAAACTTATGATTCATCGAAGTTTTGGTTCGTGAAAGTTAGGGTAGTAAATTGAAATTTTTTTTAAAAATTATTCGTGACTTTTAAAATTGTACAGAAATTTGTTAAATCTCCAAAATTTTGTTTAAATTTTTTATATAATTAGCGTGATATTCCAAAATTCGAAAAATTACTTAATTTCGAATGAAAATTCAAAATTTGAAAAATACAATGTTTATAAACTCACAAAATCCGTCATAAATTGGAGATATTCTCATGACCGTTTAAAATTCAAATTTTCCAAATTTAACAATTCGAGTATACAATTTTATCTTGAAATTTTTATTTTCCAAAACCGAGTTAATGTTTCTAGTTAAAATTTAGAATTATAAACGTTAAATTTCCATCTCGTAGGATTTTCAGGATGTGATAAGATGTCAACATTTACAAAAACAATTTTTTTTATAACTTGTCATGAAACGATATTAACGACGTTTTAATCCTTAAGTACGTACATATCTTTATGGCAACCTATGTAAGTAGCAGACGTAAATACTCGTTTCGTATACCAATATTTAAAAGTATTTAAAATTAAAATGTATTTAAAACAGGGGATGTTGTAACATCTGTATTTTTTGATATTTGACATGTGTGTCTTTCTTTTCAAGGACAGAAGAATAGAATAGAAGAATGGAATAATATAATTGTACGCTATTTCGTTTATTTTATTAAGCTTTTTTATTGCGTTCTCAGCCTGTTAGAACATTAGTCGTGTTTTTTTTTATCAAAAATTTTCGAGTTCGCATATAGTTCTGGATAAGAATTTTCTCGTTTTCCAATAGGAATGATACAAATTGTTCCAGAAGAAAACTTATTACGATCATACTGTGTAAATAATTTTTCATAAAATTTTATAATAATCAATAAACCAGTTTGATATCCGAGCCCTGTAGCAATACGTGTCCCTTTTAGACATACTATGCTGTGGCCCTAGATTTATCATATAACTTATGCAATTTAAAAGTTTAATCCATTATCCATGATCCCTGTGCCAAGTGATCAAATATATATTGACATTTTGGCTTCTTCACCAACCAAAGGGAATTCCCATTTACATAATCTATGTACAGGATTTTGTGTTTTTATACCATGAACTATTTTTGTTTATTTTTCTGCTGAACCATCATTGATGTAATAAAAAAAACAAGTATTTGTAAAATTACATAAAACCCGATAAACTGTATTATATTATTTTATTATATCATTTGATTTTTGATTTGAATGGAGTGTTCGACCAATCACTAAACAGGATCTCTCGGAGATGGCCGGGCCTCACCGAACACCCGTTTACACATAACATAAAGAGAAATTGGATAGGTACAGTTAGTATGATAGAAATTGACTTTTTTTACAGACACCTGGTATAGCCAATAGTTAGTTACACAGGACGACACAGTTCTAATCTAGTTTTAACAGCATCACTGGGCTCTGAAATAAAATTTATTAGTTTGCTGGATCAGACTTTTGAAATATTCCTGAAAATTCAACTCAAGTTGGTTACGATTTATTTTATTCTGTATTCCAACTTTTAATTAATTAATTTAAATTTAAGTTTAACTGTCAGAGATCCTGTAATTTAGTTCAATTTATTATTATTAATTCCATATATTTGAGCTGTGATAGACACTGTAATGATTGATAATTAGTTTAGTACCTTTCTTTTTCCAACCCTCGGTTTATATCACAAATATACAAATATAGTGTTAAAATAAAATAATTGAACGTTCGACGTATGTAGTTCATTTCTCAATACAAAATAAAATAAATCAACAAAATATATAATTAAAATCTATAAATAAAATAGACAATATAAGAAAAAACCAAGTTCTTCACCAGAACCAAACCACCACGGCAAAATATAACCACACATCAATAATAATAAATAGTAATGCAACACATTGCAATGAATATAATTATTGTGAAATTATTATAATACTTAATAAATAAATCTACAATATAAAACTACACTGCTTTTTATCCTCCCTAGTATCCTAAAGAAAGATACATTTATTAATATTTCATAAAAAGTCCTTTCAAGTAACCTCTTAAAATAAAATAAATATTATGAAACTATTTCCAAAAAATAACAGCAGAAGAAGAAAAAGCTCTCTTACTACAGGTACTATAAATTTCTTAAAATATATAGCCACATCAAAAATCAGAAAATAAAATATAAAAGTAACCGAAAACAACCAAAATAAGTCGACTATAGTAATCCTTGGTTGTGCCCTCAACCGCGCTGTTCTAACATCTTAAAGTAAGATTAATGTATCGTATATCGGGAAAAACGTATATAATTATTTCTTCCTAGTTAATTTCATCTAATACGCCATCTAGATAGTGATATCGGGATCAGCTTATTCTAGTTGTGACCTGTCACCTTAAATTTAAAATTACATATGACTATAACAGACTCTATGAACCACAATAAAATTCAATTTTTAAATATTATAATGTTCAAAGTTTAACTCAAATGTTGTGTTTGAATTTATTTCATTTAAAACTTCCATCCAGAAAGTCACCTAAATCTGTTATAATTGTATATAAATGCTATGATAAAAAATTGGTAAGACCAAATGTAAAAACCTGGAAGAAAACATTAAATTAATTTAAAAGTGTCAATATTGTTTAATTTTTTTGTCAAATTTTATAATTCGTTCCTTAAATAATACTCTGAAAATATAATATATTTAATGAATACAATTTAAATCAAATTTAATGACCGACACTTTCATGACAATGGCTGATGAAACACCAATTTCAGCAATCACTTCAAAAGCAATGACTCATCCATGATAACATACCAACTATCACCTTTTACCTAACATTAACATACACATCAGTCCAATAAAATCACTGCATACTGTATATATTTGTACATATGTATGTACACACTATACTCAAATAACCTCAAACTAGTTGAATGCAACTATAACGTTACTATAAATGTAAATTTATTTTATAAGAAGCCAACTGTAATAAAAATTATAAACATATTGATCATTTAAATAAAATTAATACATAAAATAAAATATTTATAAAAGAACTATTTTAATTCGAAAATCTCTGACGCAGCTATAGTTACTACCCTACCACTGCACCCAGTGCGGCGCGGCGTGAAAACAGTATCAGCAATACAAAAACAAAATTTACTTCTTCGATATGTACAAAGTACAACACAACAATCAAAAAATAACCATGTGAAGACACCATCTGAGTTCAACTTTCCACATGAGCGCACGTATATAGGAACGTTAACCTCACTCTTTAATAATTGAATATTATATATTCAATACTTACGATCTATCAGTTTACACCCATGATGTCTGTTGTTGCATTATTCACTCACATACGAGTATAGTAATAATTTAAAAAAAAGAAATTTATTAGTTGATTTATTCTATTTATTTCTTTAATTTTATTTTTTAATATTATTATCCATTCTTCGGAATAAACAAATAAATAAATAAACACAAAATAATAATTTAATTTAATATTTAAATATTTAAAAAAATTAAATTAAAAATTACAACGAGAAAGACACAAAACACATCAAGTTTCGCATTTGGGTTTGTTGGGTCTGCTGTTTCATTTGTAACAGCAGGCGGTTGAGAACTGCGTTGATTGTTAGTCTGTTCCTCCGATTGTGCAGTAGGAGCCGTTACTATTTCCACTTGTTTTTTTCGCTACTGGCTCCATTTTGGTTTCTGCAGTTAGCCCATCTTCCTCGTTGGATAGAGCTGATGAATCTTTCGTCGAGGGTAGTTGTGACAATAGACACTAATTGGTCCGCAGCATACCATAATTGAGTTTTCTCCTCATTTAAATGGTTTCGAATAGTGTTTACTGTAATTTCGAAATAAGAGCGAAAAGTGTAGCATGGTTGAACTGATTACAATTTGTTTTTCAAATTTTTATGTGAATTCCCAGTTTTTGCGTCTGAATTATAATAATTATAAAGGCTTTGACAGGTTTCTACCGAGAAGTTCACTGATAATTTTACAAAGCGATGGTTTTATAATGTAATGTGAGTAAGCAGACATCAACAGAAACTGTGAACAAAGTACATGCAGCTGTGTGCCTTATTCAAAATGAAAAATCAACACACAATCAAAATAGGGATTTGTCTAGAATCTAATAATTTAAATAAAAGATACCGAAAAAGTGAAAAATTAAATATTTTTATTTTATTTAAAATTAATTGCCTTTGTTCCTTTGTTAATTCCGCTCCAAATATTTCAATTTTAATATTTCCTTTTGATTATTAATTTTATCAGGATTAAATATCCTAAAATATTACAAATTCAAAAAAAAAAAAAAAATAATAAAATAAATTATTTGCCAAATAAAAACCTACAAATAATCGAAAATTTTGATTTCCTGTTCCATTTTTTATTTTTAACAATTTTTTTAACTAATTCACACACTATTATTTCAATATTTGATATTTGTAAGAGTTATTGGTTCACTATAGCCTAATCGTGAATATTAACCTTAACAGTTTTTTCTAAGACACTACTACACATTCATTTAGTTCCGTCGTTATCATTTCAATGACATAGACTTTAGACTTTAGGCAAAACCATATTCTTTTGACAATCAAAAGAAATGGTCAGTAAACCGTCGGCCTCGTCATTGAGAAGTGTAAAGAAAGCTTTGCTTCTGAGCTTATGAACCCGTGACATCGTAATCAGCTCCTGCTTTTTTTGGGGGTCGGTTTCAACTTTTAGTTGCTCCAAAAATCTAAGGCACGTCGAACATTTATCGGTCTCAGGCGTTTTAAAACCTAAATTGAAATTATTATTAAATATAAATCTAAAATAATTAGATTTTACATAAATTTCTGGGTTTTCATTTTTAAATGCCTTCCACATTTTACTAATCGTGAGATCTCCGGATAAATATTGACGGTGCGCAATCTGGGCTCGACAGTAATGCATCTCAACAGTTTTATATTTTTTTATAAAATTAAAATTTAATTAATTAATCAATTAATTAAATTAATTGACTGTTAAGTCAGTTTTTTATCCTCGTACTTTAAACTTTTCTTATCTCCTTCTCGTCGTTCTGATGGAAATTTTTCCGTATCAAAGTATATTTTGCATATAGTTTACACACGGGATTTTGTCACACCTAATTTACCTAAATACGTATTTTGGTAAATTTTTATTAATTTTCTAGAACGGTTCTGAATATAGTAAGTAGTTGACCGAGAAAATGTTTTACGAGAACCTTGTTTTAAATTGCGGTTAGTTCTATGAGGCTTGGCAATTTTGCAATGATTTAATATAAATGCGTCTTGAGCCAGCTTGGTCTTGTTCGAATAAAAGTTATTAGAGAACCCTATTGCATCGCAGGGTCTCAGTAGATTGCATTTAAACTGACTATATAGACTGTGTTTACATTTTTGCATTTCTGGTAAAGATTTCCGTTTGTACCTGCAGATACATTTTTATATTTATTATAATATTCGAACCTAAAAATATCCATCAGGTATCTGAATTTTAGTCACTTACTTCTCAATTTTTTCCAATATTCTTTTTCGATTTGGAATGTTTATTTGTCTTTTACGAGGGTGGTCTGTAACTTGCGGCGATTCGAATGAATCCATTACTATATGCGCACGATTCGTTTCTAATTAAAAACCAACAAAATACCGCGTTTTTATTAAATTTAATAAAACAGAGGACTTTTAAATACTTACTAGAAATTAAAAGATATTCTAGAAAACTAACCACTTTCTGTCGACAGATATGAGCAACTGATGTTTGTATGAACATTGTTTGACGTTTATCACAAGTTTCCCGCTAAATTTGGAATAGATCGTTTTTGATTCTCATATTCGCAATTTATATTGAATAGAAGATTTTTGATTGTAAATTTCAATATAACAGACTTGTTTTGTATCAGCAAATGTAATGGAATAGAACTATTTTGAACCGTAATGACGATTTCGTTCTCAATTTTCTCGGGAATAGAGTGAAAATATGAAATTTAGTTAAAGAAAGTAAATACAGTGTAACATATGGTAACAATATCAATCACTAACCTAAAATTATTTAAAAGTGGATCGCTTTTGAATCTAATAGACACATGTTATGATCATGTTTTATTTTCAATTTTTATTCTATGAATTAAAGTTAAACACCTATAAAGTACAAATATTAAAACTATCCAAATTGGTATTATCATAATACTATTATGTATAACATAAAAATACATTATATAAAAAAATATAAGTGGTAGGTACTTGTGGTAGGTAATTTGTAAATTATGTGCTGGTGCAAAAATGAATACAGAAATTGTTTTAATGAATTTAAATTTGTCTGTATTTATTTACTAACATATTTGTATTTATAAGAAAACAACAATTGTTTAACAATAAATGGGACGATTCGCAATAAAACGTACATAAACAGCGGAGGGTCATAAATGTTACATTTAAGCAGCTCATAAGGCTACGTTTATGCGGCTCGTAAATGTTACGTTTCGGTGTACACATTACCAACACTTTATTTCATACAAATACATACACCAGCCTTCGCAAATTTGCTTCACTTTTCATGTGACAAAAGTATACTTAACGTACCACATCCGACTATTTTAGCGAAACTTTTACGAACACTTTAGTAGATTAAAGTCTTCGTAAACTGTACGTTTATGTCACAGCTGGTCTGAAAGGGAGTTAATGAAACTGTCATGTTGAACAATTTATTGCTTATTCAAATTTAATTAAATACAATTCGAGTAATCTAACAAATTAATCAAACTATTCAGGCACATGTATAATCAATCAATTTACGAGTCAATCACTATTTTCATTACCGATCGTAATACTTAACTTAATTATTATCTACGCAACACTAATAAATTTGTTGGTCATACGAGTATATAGGAATGTTAAATTGATTGATTTAATCACGCGTTTCATTTGACACTTGTTTATCCTTCAGTAATTTATATTTTTCCTTTTCCCAATTAACCTATATGGTATGTAACATTTTTTTCCTAGTGTTAATATATGATTTATGCCTGAACGCGTTCCATTTATTATGTATAGATTCAATCAACATAATATC
Organism: Tipula unca; assembly: GCA_951394425.1. Taxonomy (NCBI): domain Eukaryota; kingdom Metazoa; phylum Arthropoda; class Insecta; order Diptera; family Tipulidae; genus Tipula; species Tipula unca. Next base: position 95,938,268 of record OX596380.1, read on the forward strand.
AAATTTTTTTTCGGTATTCCGATATATGAATGAATGTTCGCGGAAACGGATTCATACCAATTTTGTTTTTGTTACATGTACATAAATCGCGACTTTGATTTATGAGGTGGAATACCAAATCAAGGCTGATTAATTAAATATATGTTCGTTTTTTGTTGCTTTGTATGAAATATTTGTAAAAAGTGTATTTGAGTTTTTATTTTTGCATACCGAATTTATATCCTATAAGTTTTAAAAGAAAATAATAAATTAGTATTGGAATTATAATACATATACACACAATATATGTATGTACGTATGTACATAAAAGAAAAATTTATTGATTTGCCTTCAGACGTTATGAATATAAATTAAAGGATGGAAAAATCGCACGTGGAAATTTTCTAAGAAATCTTTCATGTTTTTTTTTAAACAATAATAACTTTTCAATTCGGTGGAAATTAACATTTTTGTTTGATAAGAATTCGAAAATTGTTTGCATGCAATTGTACATAATCGTACGTACAATTCATGAGAAATGTTGGGTTGGTATTATGTACATATTCTTACGTTCAATTGATTAAATTTTTCAATTTATGGTGAGATTTTCTTTGAATATGTTAATTTACCTGTCTGAAAGGTAGCAAATTATATAGGTAAACATTCGTGCATTATTTATGTATATAAAATGTAATTCAAACACCCATTTAAATCTCACTCTTCACTATTATTGGTTTAGATTTATCTGACTTATTGTATCGATGAATATTATTATTTAAAAAATTCAAATTACTTGTTCTTACTAAACAATAAATGGTTCGGAGACATTTGTTAGCATTGTTATTATCTAGAGAATACTATACACAGTACACAGTAAATCTACCAATTGTGGTAATTGAAGGTCCACAAATTATTGTTGTCAATTATTGTTGATACTCGCTGACATCTTACATCATGTATAATATCGGGGATCTTCATCAGATCTCGATATTGTACAGAGTTTACCAGTTGTACCAAGTGAAAACATTTAAAAAAATATAAATATTCTATTAGCGCCCTACTAGGCTCTCTTTGATATTTATACTCTTTGTGGTATATTGTTGAAAAAGAAATCCTAAAATAGAGATATTATATATTTTTTAAATCTCTTCTTTGGATTTACATTTCATTCTCATTTTATTGTTACTTTTTTCGTATACACATTTAATTTTACCTCAATAGGCCATGCATGCACATTTCCGATTTCCGATTTTTGTGTGCGTTACAAATCTCCTATATAAATCATAGAAAATTTTGATTCACCACTACAAAAATAGGTCAAAAATATATAATTATTATTTTCCTGTTCTTTCTTAGAGTTTTTATAATTTTTGATGTATGTATATACTGTTGAGAGACAGAACAAATCAGTCCCAAATTTGTTCACTGAGAAATGGCACGAACTCTTATGATCTACATTCTCATTTGATTTTTACTGTTTTGTTCACACACACATTTAATTTAATCGACGATCGAAAATATCCATACATGGATTTTATTGAAATGTTTCATTTCATAATTAGTTTTGGTGCAACTGGTACAATTTTTACTGTACAATTTTTTAAACTTTTTTATTTTACGTTGAAATATTTACTATAAACAGCAATTTTTTTGTTGAAGCTCGTTTTATTACGATTATTACCGTATATTAGTTTTTAAATAAATATGAAGAAAAATAACCAAAACTCATTGATCAGCGGAGTTTCTTGCGCAGTTCCCGGGTGTAATGCAACAAGAAGAAAGAAAACAACAAGACAATTTTTTCGTTTCCCAAACAAAAATGATAATGCTTTTAATAAATGGATTGAGAAATGTAAAATACCTTCGACCAATCAGAATACACAATTAATCATCTGTGGGATTCATTTTAATGAAAATGACATTGGCAAAAGAAAACTGAAGAATAGTGCAACACCGAACTTGTTTTTGACTGAATCGTAGATGGAATTTGATTCTAATGCCATGAACGATGGATTTGAATTATGGCCACAATAACAACAATATGGATTACAGTTTTAATCAAGCTGAGCTGGATGTTGATAGTGAGGCTGGAAGATCTAATGTTAAAAGCGAAACCACTAAATATAAAGATGCTTTTGTGCCACCACAACTTACAAATATAAAAACATATTCTTATAAAGGAAATTCACCACCAAAAGAATTAATTATATTTGATTTTGAGAATATTCGAACTCCATCAACCACACGGAATAAATATCTTTCAACTGACTCACCAGTAATTTCAAAGCCTTGTAATATTTGTTTATAAAATATAAAAATTTTTTACCAAAAGAAAAATACAGCATTAAAAAGACAAAATCGATCATTGAAAATAAAACTCTGTGAACTCCGCCGTAATCGTACTATTGCACAAAAAAAGAAAACGATATTCGAAGAAATTGAAAACCTGAATGTTAGAGACGATGCAACAAATTACAAAAATGCTACTACGAGAACATAAAAATTTGGGATATCTTGAAGAACAACGTCAAATTGCTCAATGTCTGTATTTTACTTCGCCAGGATGTTACAGGTATATTCTATATAATTATTTAATACATGATGTTTACGTGGAACGTAAATTTCGTTTTGCCATCTGATGTGAGCCATACTCTCGTACTTACCGCATTGAATTTTAGCTTTGTTCAATATGGAACAGTGCATGTATAATTTTGGCTTTGTTAGTCTATTTTTTTGTGTAATTTTACAGACGTATATCTTAATAAATTAAATATTAATATGATTTCTTATGCATGCCATTGTAATTGCTCATAATGCAGGTACATGAGAAATTGTCTCGAATTCAACTTGTCATCGCATACTTCAATATATAACTGGATGCCAGTAAAATATTTGTTCACGGGAGAAAATGCATGTATGACAGAGAAGGTAAAAAAAATTGTAAGTGAATTACCAGGTTATGATCGGAATGCCATATTACTATTCGATGAATTAAAAATTCGTAGAGATTTAGTGTATGATGATCATAATGACATAATACAAGGTTTTGAAGATTTGGGTGTACTTGGACGAACATCAAAAATATCAAATTATGTATTGGTATTTATGGTGCGAGGCATATTTACCAAATACAAATATTTAGTTTCGTATTATTCAAGCGAAAAACCAGTGTCTGGAAATATTCTTGAATCACTTATTTTGCAAAATATAAAGATCAGCTCAAAAAATGGGATTAACGATTCGAACCACAGTATGCGACCAGGGTTCAGGTAATAGAAAGTTATATACAACAACAAATCTAATCATATTGTTGATGGGAAGAAATGCTTTATGATGTATGATCCACCCCATTTAATAAAATCCATACGAAATAATTTGATTGATGCTAATTTGATCACATCAAAAGGAAAAGCTTCTTGGGAAGTGGTAAAAAAATTATATAAAAATGAGCAAACTAACACTACCAGACTTTGTCACATCTTCCCAAATAATTTTGAAAAAATGCGAACACGACCAGATATAGAGGTGTTTAGCAGAACAGTTGCAGCCGCATTACGAACTGCAAATAATATGGATGTTTTCCCGAAATCGATGAAACGAACAGTTTTGTCTTCAGCAGTGGTATTTGAATATAACCTATTACTCGCAATGATAATACCTTATTAAAAATAAAATAATTAGCAAATTAGTTCGCAGGATGTAAATTTGATAAAAAAAAATCCCACTTATTGCATTGGTGGTATAATTATGACCATTAACTCTATTGTAGAGCTCTCCTCAGATTTATTGGATGAATATCCATGTATATAGGTTGTTTTTTGTGGACGTTACAAGCAAGATCACTTAGAAAATGCTTTTTCCACAGTACGCAACAAAGGTGGTCATTGTAAAAACCCTTCGGTATTCGAATTCAGTCGTATCATGGCACAGATGACGTCATTAAAAATATTAAAAAATACAAATATAGGAACCTATGAAGACGACAATGATGAGTTACTTACTGCTATTTCTAATTACAATGATCCGGCTAATGGAGAGGATGAACATTTTTTTAATGGTAATGCATTGGGTGATAACACTGATAATGAACAAGATGATTTGGATACAGTCCTACAATTTGTTACAATAAATGATAAAAATGAATTCGACAATGCTAAATTTAACACTACTGATCATAATAATCCTGATAATGATGATGAGATTATAAATAATGGCATTATGGTAGAGACTACTGAACAGTTTCATTTAAATTACGAAAGTGACGTGAAGATCATACTAAAATAGATGATGCCCCATTGAGATATTACATCGGGTATGTTATCTATAAATGTAATAATAAAATCAACTGCGACTTGTGTACGCATGAGTTATTGAAGACCGATGATAATTTTGTTAATAATAATGAATATTTTATTTATTATAAAAAAATTTCATTAAATAACAATTTTGGTAGCCTACATCCTCCGACTGATAGTTTCTTTCGTGTGTCAAAGCTTTGTGTACAAGTATTTTCAACTTCCTCAAATAGAAAATATTCGAAACCAAATTATTAGTAGATGCATCGAAATGGTAGAAGTACGGAAAAGCAACACCATTCGGTTTTTGGATAAACAATACCCTTGCTATGAACACCATAAAAAATTTATAGATTTTATGATATTGGTGTTACTCAGGAAGCATAGTAAATGGACAGTAAAAAAAAAATATCAATTTTAAATAAAAATTTTAAATAAATAAATTAGTAAACACAAAACAAATTAATTTTATTATTTTTAACTCCCAAGTTTAACAATAGGACGTTGACCTATTTTTGTAGTAGTGAATCAAAATTTTCTATGATTATTTATATAGGAGATTTGGAATGCACACAAAAATGACAAAAAAAAAGTAACAATAAAATGAGAATGAAATGTAAATCCAAAGAAGAGATTTAAAAAATATATAATATCTCTATTTTAGGATTTCTTTTTCAACAATATACCACAAAGAGTATAAATATCAAAGAGAGCCTAGTAGGGCGCTAATAGTTAAATGTTTTCACTTGGATTTCTATCTCATTTGTTTATATATCTCTACTCGTACTAATCGTCAGCGCCCAACTTTCACATCCAAACATAACAACGGGCCTGATCAACGCTTTGTATAAAGCTTCAGCTTCACGGCCCTTGATAGGTGTTTAGATTGCAATAGTCCTAGAGGATACGGGAAGCACGACTGCTAGCTATATATAATACCGACACTGGTATTGTGAGTGATAAGAGGGCCTATATATTTGAACCTCCTCACTCCCTCAAACGTGTAGTGGCCACTACTAAAATCTGATGTACCATTGTTCCTATAACCAGAGATCATATATTTTGCTTTGAATTCATTGATCTGGAGTCCAACAGAAGCTGTAAATTCGACAAGCGGATCAAGGATTTCCTTCACTCCGTTGATATTCAGTCCAACCACGCAAACGTCATCTGCATATTCAAGCACCTAATTGGACTGGCGCTATAAAATTTGCGGTGATGTGTTTCAGTTTTACGAAAGATGTACTCCAACATAAGATTGAAGAGTATCGGAGACAGAGCATCCCCGCTGAACACCCCAGTTAACTGCAAAAATTATCGATAGCCTATCACTGTCATTCTACACAATCGTTCCAATTTTGTTGGCATTCCTAGGTATTCCTAATGAATCATGTGCAGCGAGAAGACCTGATCAGTGACTGATCGATTCGGACAAAATCCTCCTTGATAATCACCAACTAAGCCCTCTGCTAGAGGGGTGATTCTATCCGATGTAATGTAGGACAGTAACTTATATACTGTGCAAAGGAGAGCTATACCGCGATAAAGATCACACTTCAAATGGACTCCCTTCTTGAAGATGGAGCATATTGCGGCCACTTTCCATTCATCAGGCATAACTTCGTTTCGCCATACTGATCGAATTAGGTAGAAAAGACAGTTCCACAAAGTATTCTCTCCGAATATCAAGAGCTCTGAATTAATGCAGTCCACCTCAGGTGAGCACTTTCGTTTTAGTCCCTGCATGGCCTTGGTGAATTTCTCATTGGATGGATTCAATGCAAATCTCCGCAGTCTGTATTTGAGAATAAATTGATAAATTTATACAAACTTAATTTGTATGGGTTTTATTTCGTTTACTAGAAATCCATCAATTAAATTTCTCACGTGTAATATACATATGTTCGTTTTGGAAACCTCACTTGCTAATGTAGCCAAGGATTGATTTTTTCTTTGAGTTTTTAAATTTGTTCGTATTCAATTTGATTTCCTTAAACCAACTTGATTTCGAATGTGTCAGTGATGTTTTTGTTATATTAGCATTGTGGTTATCATTGGGTCTATTTTTTAATTCAACCCGAGCGAGCAGTGCGCTGTCAAAAATGTGCACTGCGTTTTTTAATTCAACCTGTGTAATTTTACTCCACACACTGTATTTTTTAATATGAACTGAGCCTACTCGGTGCACCCACCAAGTGAAAATTTTTGCTCTGAAATGAAATATTTTTATAAAAACAGATTACAACAAATTTATTTTTATAAAAACATTTTATTTATCCACGCTGTTTTTACTCTGAGTACACCGACCAATTTGACACTGTACTCTGTGTACACTGGTTGAGTAAATCCACTCGCTCGGGTTGAATTAAAAAATAGACCCATTATATATACTTTCCCGCAGGAGACATTAATTTATGAATTAATTTTTTCGTTCCGGAATCGGATTTTCCGAAAAGCGAATGTGAAAATCCAACTGCTATTTTGTTGACGAATAATTATATTGTGCGGTGGAATGTTGTGATATAATATTAAATTTAAATTTAGTTATTATGACAAATTACGTACATTACATTAAAATTTAAAAAATTTAAGTTTGAAATTAAAAACATTATATAGATATTATGAACATGTTGTTTGTGGTTTAGGCGACAACAACCAGCCATCCAGTTTGAATAACTAATTCATTTTTTGAAAGACAACAGAGAGATAGTAACAATTGTTTTGATAGGCCCACAAAATAAGGATACCAGCAAGACCCCAAATAAACAACAGCCAAATATCAATTGTTTTCATGTTTATTGTAAAAAATATATATTGCTAACTTTATGCATGTGTTTGATAAATTCGACTAAGAAAGTTTCAAAATATTTAAGTAAATACGCGGCGAATCGTATATTTCGGTATTGGTAAAAAATCCAAAATCGAAAAAATTTCATAATAGCCTGCAGATTAAGTTATCACTCATTATCAGAAATATGTAAAATATGACAAACATTTCGACTATCCAACCGATCTCTTTAAGGTTCCTGGTAATTTCTTACATAGAAAGATTACACCTTGTGGCACCGCTAATCTATTCGCAGAGAGTAAATATATTTACGTATATATGGCTGTTAATCTATTCTTAGCCAACATCGAAAAATCTCGAGCAAATTTGCAATTTTATTTTTCTGTTTCTTTTAGCACGAGTTAGATGATTTGAGGATGATTCGCTATACATATTTTGCAGTTTGTTACTATAAAATCATTTATTTGTTAACGTGTCATTACGAACGCCAATTTAAGTCAAAATGGTATACATATATACTTTTCAATTAAAACCAGATTAAGTCAATTCAAAATCAGTACTTTAATGAATCCATTAAGTTTTATTTTCTGTAAATAAGCAATTCGTTTGATCAAACCCCGATTCTACTTTTATACGATCTTTTGCCAACTACTGGTGAAGTGAAAAAAAGGATAATGCCAATTTAGTTTATTAGACTGGCTATCAAGCTACATATTTTCTTTTCCTGCGACAAGGTTATAGAGTGGCAACTTTCAGTAAATTTTAATTTTAAGTGAGTTCTAACGCCTGTTATAAAATTTATAAGTGTTACATGTGCCAATGTTATAAAGGGGTATGAATGTTATATGTGTTATATATGAGAGGTGTAATTTGAATTTTACATTATGTTATATCTAGGTTATTTATTTTTATTTTATTTAATTGGGTTCAGGGTTGTGCAATACGCTTAGAATTTGGTAAATATTTACGTTATACACAATGAATTTAAAAATGTAGCATTTTATAATAATTAACGTATATTGTACTATATTCCAAAACACGCTGAATGTATTATCATCCAACAATACTAAAAGTTTTACGGCAATGCTTTCATTTTACAGTTACGAGAGATAATTTTGGGTTTTGAACATACAGAGATACACAAAAAGTGTTTCCTTAGTTTTCCTTCATTTTTTGTTATAAATTATGGAATTTTACCGTTTGAATGAAATGTAACAAAATAATATTAAGGAAAAATTTATAAAATTTATGAATTTAGCTACTAGAAATTCGCTTTTTACGAATTGTACGAATACTTTTGTGTAGCACTGTTTGTAGATATTTTTACAGACATTGACTAACGTGAAAACGGTGTACTCTGCTTTAGATTTTGTAAATTTAACTTTTACAATTTTTTTTAAACCGTAATGACAAGTGTACTACATTTTGTTTTGAGTGCTATCTATTTTGCGATTAGCTAATTTCGCTTTCTTTTTATCTTTTTATATGTTTAATCGAAAACTCTTAGAAACTTTGACCAAGTTGTTAACTAAAATAAAAATTCCTTATCTCGTTTTTCCCATTAACAAATTTGTTATTACTCGTTTTTATCAGTTTCTATCAGTATCATGTTTGAACACTAATTATTTAATTAATATTCTTTTCGGTCACTTGAACTATTCGGCAATATTGATTGCTTATCCATCGAAAGGAATTTCAACAGTGATGGGATGCAATAAAGATTTTCCATTCACTGATTATGAATGAGGATAAAAATAAATTAAAATCATCTTAACCATATGTGAAATGGAAGAAACAAAATACATAACACTAAACCATTTAATTTTATTATTTAAATAACTAATAATTATTGGTTTATGTATACGGACAAAATATTGAACTAAAATTCAACTTGTTATTGTAAAAGTGAAAATTGTAGTCATGGCGAATATATATATACATATATATATATATATATATATATATATATATATATATATATATATATATATATATATATATATATATATATATATATATATATATATATGTATATATATATATATATATATATATATATATATATATATATAAATATATATATATATATATATATATATATATATATATATATATATATATATATATATATATATATATATATGTATATATGTATATATGTATATATATTTATATACATATATATATATATATGGGTGGGCCATTTAAAAGTTTAAATTTAAAAATGCAATAAAAGAAAAACGGTTTAAATTTTGCCAAATTAATTTTTTTGTTGTGAAGTACAATTGTTCCGGTTAGAGATGGAATATTATTTCATTCATATGGCTGCCGCGGCTGGCCTCACAGTACCCCATTCGATCGGACCAATTTTTGATTGTATGGCCCATGGGGTTGTATCTCGGCGATGGCATCACGAATGTTGGCCTTCAAATGCTCAATTGTCTCTGGTTTGTGGGTATAACACTTGTCTTTAACGGCGCCCCACAGAAAATAGTCCAATGGTGTAAAATCGCAGCTTCTTGCCGGCCAATTGACATCACTATTTCGGCTAATTAAACGGCCATCAAACGTTTGACGCAATAAATCGATTGTGGCATGAGATGTGTGGCAGGTTGCACCATCCTGTGGAAACCAAACATCGTTCACATCAATACCATGAAGAGCGGGCGCAAAAAAATCGGTTATCATGGTGCGATAGATGTCTCCATTGACCGTAGTGGTTGCGCCGTCCTCATTTTCAAAGAAATATGGGCCAATGATGCCTCCGCTCCACAAGCCGCACCAAACAGTCATTCGTAATGTGCATTGTCTTCTGTAAGACCACGTGTGGGTTTTCTGAGCCCCAAATACGGCAATTTTGCTTATTAACGTACCCACCAAGATGAAAATGAGCTTCATCCGAAAAGATGATTTTTTTGGCAAAATCGACATCATCGTGCGATTTCTCATTGGCCCATCTAGCGAAGGGAATACGAAGCCGATGGTCATGCGTGAAACGTTCAATTTTTGAGAACGATGACGAGTTGATGTTGATGGATTCCCACGCACACTCTCAGCCACAGCTTCGATATTTTCGGGTGTATGCACTGTACGAGCACGCTCACATCTTGGCGCATCAACAAGGAAACCAGTTTCACGAACCTTAACAATAAACTTGCGTATACCGAGCACTGTTGGTCCCTCTCTGCGACCAAATTGTAACGATGTGCTGGCAGTTGTGTGCAGTTGGGCGTAACAAAATCTATGTTAAACCCTTATACAGACCATGTCAATGCATCGTTAACAGATCTCCAAGTGGATTGCATCGGTGGAGCAGCACATTGCCTGGCTAGGTGACAATCAGATGGGGGGGATCTTTCCACCATCCACTTTGGAGCTAGAAAATGCTGCTAAATTGAAGACACAAATTATATATCACTTGTACAGCTATAGGTCAGCGGACGATTCAACAATAGACCTCTAACGGCCTATCGCAGACTAATAAATAAAAATAAAAATGTTGGTACATATTACTCACTGTATATCACTGTATATCACACATGTTTAATGGCTTTTGGAATATTCCAGTTTATGGTGTTCAGATGTTGGTGTTCACCTAACTTGACCCTCCCTAACCAAAAAAATATATTACACTTGATTTGCAAGTGTAATCCCATTTCTAAAATATGGAGCGTGGAAACCTAAATCATCACATTTTCACTCAATTAGCAATACATTTTTTTATTGCGTCACTGTAACAAACTTAAACACAAGCTAGGTTGTTTTATTCCCATGATCACAATATTTTCTTTTTACGGAAAAACAAAACACATTAACATTTTATTGTGGAAAACCGTCTGCACACAATTTATTTAACAAAAAAAATTAAAAATTCTAGAAAAATAGTAAATATTTATCGTTCAAGCAGAAACACTATGACACATATATGTATATGTATATAATTCGTATATATAAATATTAAATTAATTTTTATAATAAATAACATGCAATCAATATAAATTTTCTTATTCTAACTAATTAAATTTTATTTAAATATATGTTAACATAACCATCATACTTAATCGTTGTAGTATATATTAAATATATGAAATTGCTATACTATAGTATATGCGTACGCACCTAATTTAACCATATGTACTGTAATTATTTAATATAATTAATAAATTTGTAATTATTTGTCTTAAACAATAACTTAATAATAACGTAATTGTAAAACGAATACTTGTTAAATTTTAATATGCTACATCTTAATACAATAATTCAAAAATTGGATATTCCCAAAGTTGCAAACAAAATAAATTTGGCTGATTCCATTTGCGCATTTTTCGTGTTGAATATAATTTATATAGGAAACCGGAAAAATTCCGAAGTTTCGACCAAGGAGAACCGCGCTTTTATTTTTTTGAATTCGCTGAACCATGCGAATGAATATATATTTTATTAACGGATTTAACACTTACAGTTTTTTTGTTTTATTCACAGTTATCCGTGCGAGTGGCTATCGGCTTACAATCCGCGGGTTCTCCTATAAATCACCAAAAAAATTGCACAAAAAAAATCACAAATTAATATGGATGATGAGCTCATGATAAGAAATTATAAAAAGAATTATTTAAACTTAGCTATACCTTGGTTTTTTAATTTTAATTAAGTTGAGCTTCAGGTTTGCTATTTTATTTTCTTATTATTTAGCCACAGCACAATTTTAATAAATTTAGCACTTGAATTTTTAAGTGAACAAGTTGCCAGTCAAATCACAATTAATTAAGAATAAACATAATTACCTATCATGAACCCACACCATCAAAACAAATTATTGGTAACAAACCGGAAATGGAACCAGTCTCGGGTTTTCTCGACGTGATCGTACGATTTTTATTTATTTAATTTTTATAGACATATACATATACAATACACATTATGTATAAGCATATCCGACCGTTCGAAAATATAACGCGGTTTTTTAAGAACGAAGTATATACAAATTTGCAAATTCATTATGTGCTGCAATTACAGTGCGTAAATAAATTCACCCCGATGCAACATTGTGATCAAAGAATTTTTAACAATCCAATTGTTACACTCGTGGGGAAGACCCACACCCATGAGATGAGTCTCAACGCCGGGCATAGTATTTGTTTTGAAATCAAAATTTAAGCTATCGAACTAAACCTATATTGATTCTGGCGATCAAATTTGATCCACAAATATGAATTGTTTCAAACCTATCGAATGTCTTTCGCATGGTATATTCCTAGTGACTTTCCAGATGCGTTGATAACCTCATAAGAAACATTCCCAATTTTTCTTTCTATTGTAGCAGGGATGAACTTCTGCGCTAATTTTCCTGAAAATTGTTTCGAAGCGTTGCTCTGGACGAAGTTTCGGATAAAAACGTTTTGTCCTGGATTAAAAGTCCTTGGTCTTGCTCGAAGGTTGTATCTTGATTTGTTTTGCTCATGTGCTTTTTTTAAATGGCTCAGCACAACCTGTTGAACTAAGGACAACCGATCGGCATTGTTCGTAACATATCTATGGTTATCGCCAAGACAGTTGAGGTCCCTCAAAAGTGAATACGTTGATCCATGGTAAATTTTGTGCTGCCCGAAAACTAGGTAGTGTGGTGAGAAGCCGGTTGCCGAATGTACCGTATTTCGAAGGGCGCCTGCAATTTCGTCTAAATGCATGTCCCACATTTGATGGTCGTCTTTGATGTAAGATCTTACTGCCGATAATATAGATCTATTCACTCTCTCTGAAGCGTTCGCCTGGGGAGAATATTTTGGTGTGAACTCGTGCCTTATTCCATATTTGTTTATTAAATTCTCAAACAAGAGTGATTTGAACTGTGTCCCATTATCTGAGAGTATAGCTTCCGGTACTCCGAATAGGTGGAATATTTTATTTTCCATGCACTCAACTACCTTACAAGCAGACGCCGATCGAAAGGCATATAAAAGAGGAAAACGGCTATATTGATCCAGGACAATAAATAAATGTGTATATCCATTCTTGGTTCTTGGATAGGGACCGAGAAAGTCTATAAATAGTCTCTGAAAAGGTCGTATAACCTCAATTTGTTTTCCCATTTCGGGTGTAGTTGAGTAGTTTACAGCTTTGCTACATTTACATATACCACAATTGTTAATGAAATGCTTAATTTGGGGAACCATGTCAGGCCAAAAGTAGTAACGCTTAAGCAGTTCGATTGTTTTTGCAATCCCTTGATGTGCGGCTGATGGAGGGTTATGAGCTCGTTCGATAAGCGAATTTGTTAGCGATTCGGGCACTACAAGCTTCCAGGCTGGTATATCCGTTTCGGATTCTTGTCCTATCTGAACGTAGATTTTTCCATTTACAACTTTGCTAGTATGTGGAGTTAATTTGTTTTCTTGAATTGATTTTATTCTATTTAAATACTCAGAGTCATTAAAAGCATCTGAACCTAAATCTAGATAGAGAACTCCATCACCCGGTTGATCAATTGCTTCTACATTCACTCGCGATAAGCTGTCCGGAACAACATTCAACGATCCCTTCCGGTATTCTATTGTAAAATCATACGCTTGTAGTTGTATTGACCATCTTGCCAATCGTCCAGTCAGTTCTTTCTGATCCATTAGCCAACGTAAACTAGAATGGTCGGTAATGATTGTAAAAGTATATCCCTCAATATAGGGTCTAAATCTTTTTACGCTCATCACCGCCGCCAGACACTCCAACTCTGTTACACTGTAATTCTTCTGAGCTTTATTTAGTTTGTGCGACATAAACGCTATTGGATGCTCTTCGTCATCATTATTCTTCTGGAATAAGACGCTTCCAATTCCTGTTGTAGACGCATCGCATTGTATATAAAAAGGTTTGGAAAAATCCGGATTTATCAATATTGGCGCGGAGACTAAAGTTCCTTTTAGTTTTTCAAATGCATCCTGAGCACAATCATTCCATGTTAGCTTTGATCCCTTTTTTAACAAGTCGGTAATTGGTGCTGCAATGCCTGAATAATTTGGTATGAAGCGGCGGTACCAGCCCGTCATTCCCAGGAACCTTCGTATTTGCTTAACTGTTTTTGGAACCGGATATTCGTCTATGGCTCGAACCTTTCCAGGGTCCACTCTGAGGCATCCCTCACCGATCACATAACCGAGGTATTTCGTCTCCTTCAAGACAAATTTACTTTTTTCGACATTTATGGTTAGATTTGCAGCTCTTAATAATCTAGCCACTTCCGACAAAAGTGATACGTGTTCATCAAACGTTTCTGCAACAACTAGTAAATCGTCCAGGTACACGAACACTCGATCATGCAAACGATGAGGTATAACCTTATGCATAAGCCGACACATTGTTTGGGGTGCATTGCACAGACCAAACGGCATGACGGCAAACTGGTAGAGTGGACGACCCGGCACTGTGAAGGCAGTCTTATCCCTTGACGATGGATCAAGGGGTATTTGCCAAAAGGCGTCTTTTAGGTCAATCGAACTAATGTAGCGAGTTTTATCTAATCGACCCAGCAACCCCTCAATTATCGGCAACGGATAAGCGTCCTTCACCGTGACCGAATTCACCTGTCTCGCATCCAGACATAGACGAATCTTCCCATTCGCTCTCGTCACTACTGCCAATGGGGATGACCACGAACTGATACTCTCCTCAATAACACCCATCGACAACATTCGATCTAACTCCTTATATATTTCTTCCTGTTTCTTAGGCGAAACGGGATAATGCCGCTGTTTGATCGGAGCGGCTTGTCCTACATCAATTTTATGTGATAGTAAGTGTGTTTTTCCGAGCCCCAATTTCTCACTTGAAGGAAACATACTAACAACTTGGTTTAAAATAATTTGTTGGTTAACAGATAAGATGTGCTTATTTTCGTCTGGGCTTTCCTCGGGCTTGATATATGTGTTATCAAGTTCGTTAACTATCAAGGGTACTAAACCAAACAAATCCCAGAAATCAATCCCTAAGTAAAGTGACTGCGTGAGGTTTGGAGCAATATGTAGTCGCATTCTCCTGGTTTTTCCACCATACGAAATATCGACTATGACGTGTCCAATGATTTGTTGTTGTTCTCCGCTAGCGGTTGATAATGACGACGGTAAGCTGTACATTTTTAGTTGCCTTTCTTCGAGAAATTGTTCTGCACCACGTCCTAATACCGAAATGCTTGCTCCGCTATCTAATAATCCTTTATAAGGTATTCCATTTATCAAAATGTTAGCATAGGGTCTCGAATCATCTGCCTTTGAAATAACTGATTCAGCAATTATTCTTTTTATTTCTCTCCGAATTTTGAAGTATTTAAGCGAACGATTTAGATGTGAAGAATTGTTACATGTTTGTGTGGATTGTGTTATATTTACTAATGTTAGTGCATAGACATCATCTTTTATCCATCTCTCTTCATTATCCGGTACAACTCTGGATCTGTATTGGTTGCTGCTTCCTCTACGCTCACATTGGGAGTTATTGTTCTGTGATATTGGGGTCTCAGACTTCCTGCATTTCTGAAACCCCGTTCGGAGTTTCCCACAAATTTTGCATTTTGACACGCCTTGCAGTGAATTTTAACCGTATTTTTTTCCCCACAACCAAAGCAGAACTTGTGTGCTATCGGAATTGAACAATCTTTGAAAAAGTGGCCAGCATGCCCACAATTCCAACATATAATTCTATTGAACACAGCTTGGTTGCTCATAACAGGCGTCGCATCTTTGGACCAGGATACAGCGGATACAGATTCACATTCTCTGGATGCCTCAAGGATACTATTTTGATATGAGGTCACGTCATTCACACCACCGACCATTCCGATTTCATTAACTTGGCGTCTAGCTTGATATACTATTTCTGGAGTCCATCCTATTCGTGACCATGTATCCTCCACAGCTATGGAACGATTAACAAGTGTAGCAATATCTGGGAAATTTTGACCAGCAAAGGTGGCTTGAAGTCCGGCTCTCATGTTTCGTATCAACAGACTCACAATCTCTGTATCGGACATTGGATGTTGCAAAGGTAATGTTAAAGATAGAATATCGTTATAGAAATCCAAGAAAGGTTCCTTGAATTTCTGTTTCCGGCGTTCTAGGGCTTGTTTGATGTCTTCATCCGTACGCCTATCCTGGAAACGATGAATCATGCTTTGGCGTAATTGGTCCCATCCCACATTTCTATTTCGTTCTCTGTACAACCAGTACCATTCCATTGCTTTTCCTTTAAGTAAAACGCTCATATTACTAGTCAAGCATTCTGCACTTAGACCATTTGAAGCGGCCATACTCTCCACTCTATAAAGAAAACGCTCAATGGGGATCCCTCCAGGTTCTCCAGCGAAAAATATATTCCATTTGTGGATTTCAAGACGGTCTTTCTTCACATTCTGAATTTTATTCCGTTTATCCGTCTCAGCATTGGCTTTAGAAAGAACACTATATTTTTGAACAGGATTCTGATCTGGTGGTGGTATTAGTGGATTGAAATCAGGTAGTGTTACTATTGGTGTCGTTGACTCAATTATAGTAGAAGAATGAAATGGTGCATTCTCGTTAGGTGTTAATAGTCCCATAGCATCCTGGTTATGAGTTTCTACTACGGAAGAAACTCCTAGCTTCTTTAGTAATACTTCGGCCAATGAATTTAGTTGATCTTTGTTTATGGAAGTAATTGGAACATTACTCACAACATAATTTGAAGGTCCTGGTTCTGTTTCATTATTTATAATATCTGCAGTCTCCTGATTATTCTGCTCTCGATTGTGGTTACTTATTTCCTGATCGAACTCATCCTCACCAAACTCAGGAATAATAATTTCTTTAAGAGATTTTTCTGTTTCTGGCATGGTAGTTTGTTTACTTCTGAGTTCACTAATACACTCTAGAAGTTTGTTGCACGATATCAATACCTTTCCAGCAGATGCTACTGCTGACTTAGAGCAGCTGATTCTTTGAAGTCGATTTTTAGTGTGAATCACTGTCGTTGATATTTCGGCTAGTTTCTCTGTAGCCACGGTAATATTTGCTTGCATCAAATTCTCCAATTCATTCTGCACTTTTCGAAGTTTTCCCGCACAGAAGATAACTTCTCGTTTCGGGTTTCGGATCGCTTGCCGATGTGGTTCTTTCGGGAGATCCCTTTGCTCATTAACTTCTTGTTCCAAGGCGGTTTCTAACAAGACTATCTTTTGAATAATTGGGCCTTCAATGTTTCTTATTTGGCATTCAATTAAAAGCTCATCACAATCTAAATACTGTACCTCCATGGTTACCACACAAGAATTACCATACAAAAGTCACTCAATAGAAATACGACAAAACAAATTCAAGTAAAATAAATAAATCTTACAAATTGTATACGTAAGTAAATATATAATTATCAAAAATAATCAAAAAAAATTTAATTCTATACGTTTAAATATATAATATCATTAATAATGACGATTTAAGCCCCACTTGCTTCCATATTTAAAATTAACTGGACATTCCAAACAAAAACAAAGTGATACTCTGAGATTAATATGTTTTGATACAGCTTATAAACAAAAAAAATTATATAATCAGTTATGCACTAAGGAAATACTATATAAAAAAAAATGTTGTCCGAGAAAATAAGGTACTCAATAAATGCAAAAGCATTAACGCATACTCGCGGAAGACTCATGCTCAAGTGACAACGATACAGTAATAGAATAATACATATGGCTTCATTCTTATCATTAATATTCAAAAAACCAATTGGTGATAATTAACGGAACGAGACCATATAGTATTCGAAATAATACGGAATCTAAAAACAAAACGTGATACTGAATGTCGCTACAATCAACGGTGGATTTAACCAACCAAACTTTAAAATAAAGGAAATAGCGAACTATCACAAAACTTTTATGCAATTGTTGATCTACCTAGAAATTCAACTCAAAACACCCTTAGGTGGATATGAAAATCAAGATCAAATAAAGCATAACATGATAAATATCTACCATTTGAAATTTTCCTTAGGCAACCTTGACTGAAAAAAAAAAAAAAAAAAAAAAAAACAACTAAGTTCTATGTGTTTATGTATAATTGACCTAGAAAACAAGTAACGTTTAACTGCGTTTGCCAAATAATTTGGGCGCCACTGTAACGATGTGCTGGCAGTTGTGTGCAGTTGGGCGTAACAAAATCTATGTTAAACCCTTATACAGACCATGTCAATGCATCGTTAACAGATCTCCAAGTGGATTGCATCGGTGGAGCAGCACATTGCCTGGCTAGGTGACAATCAGATGGGGGGGATCTTTCCACCATCCACTTTGGAGCTAGAAAATGCTGCTAAATTGAAGACACAAATTATATATCACTTGTACAGCTATAGGTCAGCGGACGATTCAACAATAGACCTCTAACGGCCTATCGCAGACTAATAAATAAAAATAAAAATGTTGGTACATATTACTCACTGTATATCACTGTATATCACACATGTTTAATGGCTTTTGGAATATTCCAGTTTATGGTGTTCAGATGTTGGTGTTCACCTAACTTGACCCTCCCTAACCAAAAAAATATATTACACTTGATTTGCAAGTGTAATCCCATTTCTAAAATATGGAGCGTGGAAACCTAAATCATCACATTTTCACTCAATTAGCAATACATTTTTTTATTGCGTCACTGTAACAAACTTAAACACAAGCTAGGTTGTTTTATTCCCATGATCACAATATTTTCTTTTTACGGAAAAACAAAACACATTAACATTTTATTGTGGAAAACCGTCTGCACACAATTTATTTAACAAAAAAAATTAAAAATTCTAGAAAAATAGTAAATATTTATCGTTCAAGCAGAAACACTATGACACATATATGTATATGTATATAATTCGTATATATAAATATTAAATTAATTTTTATAATAAATAACATGCAATCAATATAAATTTTCTTATTCTAACTAATTAAATTTTATTTAAATATATGTTAACATAACCATCATACTTAATCGTTGTAGTATATATTAAATATATGAAATTGCTATACTATAGTATATGCGTACGCACCTAATTTAACCATATGTACTGTAATTATTTAATATAATTAATAAATTTGTAATTATTTGTCTTAAACAATAACTTAATAATAACGTAATTGTAAAACGAATACTTGTTAAATTTTAATATGCTACATCTTAATACAATAATTCAAAAATTGGATATTCCCAAAGTTGCAAACAAAATAAATTTGGCTGATTCCATTTGCGCATTTTTCGTGTTGAATATAATTTATATAGGAAACCGGAAAAATTCCGAAGTTTCGACCAAGGAGAACCGCGCTTTTATTTTTTTGAATTCGCTGAACCATGCGAATGAATATATATTTTATTAACGGATTTAACACTTACAGTTTTTTTGTTTTATTCACAGTTATCCGTGCGAGTGGCTATCGGCTTACAATCCGCGGGTTCTCCTATAAATCACCAAAAAAATTGCACAAAAAAAATCACAAATTAATATGGATGATGAGCTCATGATAAGAAATTATAAAAAGAATTATTTAAACTTAGCTATACCTTGGTTTTTTAATTTTAATTAAGTTGAGCTTCAGGTTTGCTATTTTATTTTCTTATTATTTAGCCACAGCACAATTTTAATAAATTTAGCACTTGAATTTTTAAGTGAACAAGTTGCCAGTCAAATCACAATTAATTAAGAATAAACATAATTACCTATCATGAACCCACACCATCAAAACAAATTATTGGTAACAAACCGGAAATGGAACCAGTCTCGGGTTTTCTCGACGTGATCGTACGATTTTTATTTATTTAATTTTTATAGACATATACATATACAATACACATTATGTATAAGCATATCCGACCGTTCGAAAATATAACGCGGTTTTTTAAGAACGAAGTATATACAAATTTGCAAATTCATTATGTGCTGCAATTACAGTGCGTAAATAAATTCACCCCGATGCAACATTGTGATCAAAGAATTTTTAACAATCCAATTGTTACAAAATTTTGCACGATATTTTCGTGCAATTCCCGATCAATTGTATTTGTTTTGAAGATAAATCGCAACGTTGCTCAAGCGTAAATCGATTCATTTCATTCAATGGAGATAATATACTGAATTTTGTGACAGAATAGAATGACATAAGTATTGTCAGATTTGAAATAACCGGTGGTTCAAATTTAAACCAATAGATGGCCCACACCCATAACATTATTTATAATTAACTTGTTAATCATGTTTTAATTATTAATAAGGTAAAAACAACGTAAAAAGAAAGACATAGTGATGGTGTTTAAATGCATTACATAATTTATTGGCATTTACTAGTAAAATTAGTCAATTTCCGAATTGGTGATACAGCCAATGAATGTTTGATGGATCGATTTTGTTTTTAGTGTTGAAGTAATAAATTTTAGTAGTAAACTACCATTGATAGAAAAAATTAAATTATCTTACAGCCTCAAATTTATGTTATAGTCACAGACTCGTAACACCATTCCAACGAAAAGACAATTATTGTGACAGTATTGATTATTATTTTGTATTCAGATTTATAATCGCTAACTTATAAGTCAGTTCCAAATTAAATTTAACTCGAGATCTACGATTGAAATTGTCACAAAATATGTATAATAATAAAACAACTGCTTAAAGTGCTATACTTAAGTGAGAAAATATATACATATAAGTAAAAGTTGAGATTGAATAAACATGGTCGAAGGAAAAATTAAAGAATTCAAACTGATACGTAAACCAATATTTATTAGTTATTTAAATAATAAATGGTTTAGTGTTATTTTGTTTCTTTCATTCCACATGTGGTTAAGATAATTTTAATTAATTTTTATCCTCATTCATAATCAGTGAATGGAAAATCTTTATTGGATCCCTTCACTGTTGAAATTCCTTTCGATGGATAAGCAATCAATATTGCCGAATAGTTCAACTGACCGAAAAGAATATTAATTAAATAATTAGTGTTCAAACATGATAATGATAGAAACTGATAAAACGAGTAGTAACAAATTTGCTAATGGGTAAACGAGATAAGGAATTTTTATTTTAGTTAACAACTTGGTCAAAGTTTCCAAGTGTTTTCTATTAAACATATAAAGAGATACAAAGAAAGCGATTATAGCTAATCGCAAAATAGATAGCAATAGCACTCAAAACAAAATATAGTACACTTGTCATTACGGTTTAAAAAACATTGTAAAAGTTAAATTTACAAAATCTAAAGCAGAGTACACCGTTTTCACGTTAGTCAATTATCTGTAAAAATATCTACAAACTGTGCTACACAAAAGTATTCGTACAATGTATTTGTGTAAAAAGCGATTTTCTAGTAGCTAAATTCATAAATTTGTTCTTAATATTATTTTGTTTCATTTCCATACCATGCACGTTCATCCAGAAAACGGTAAAATTCCATAATTTATAACAAAAATGAAGGAAAACTAAAGCCTCTATTCCATTGTGAAAAATTTACTGTCAGCAAAAACAAAATGGGATAAAAATATAGATTTGCTGGTAGTGCAAAAGAAACAAATACCATCATCAGCAAAATTTTACTGGAGAGAAAAATGTGTTTGTGTTAGTGTGTTGCCATAATTTATTATAGAAAAGTATCAAGTTAAGTATTTTTTATGGCAACATTTATACACATCGACATAAAAATTGTGTGAGGATACGAAATTTTTTTCACACACACATGTAAATTTTATTTGGTTATTTTTATGGTCAAATGTTATTTTGCTGTAGATTTTTTTTTTACTATTTCAGACGTTATAATAATAAATTTTTATTGTTATTATTATTAATTATATTACAATAAATTATTTATTATGTAATAGCATATGAATAAATGAATAAAATTAATTATTATGTAATAGCATATGAATAAATGAATAAAATTATGTTCGCACTCTAAACATAAAAAAAGTTATGAAATTTTTTGGTTATGTTACAGAAGATGTCAAAACGTAACCATAAAATTACCATTTTGTAACCATTTTGCTATAAAATAAAAAATAAAAAAACTACTATCTCTGTCACACTAATGGAATTTTTTCTTTTCTTTCTCCTTTCGTTATGGCAACATAAAAATGTTGTCAGTAAATTTTTCACAATGGAATACAGGCTTTAGGAAACACATTTTGTGTATATCTATGTATGTTCAAAATCCTAAATTATCTCTCGTAAGAAATGGGTGTAAAAAATGTACCGGAACTGTCAAATATTTTGAATGGTACAAACCACATCGAAAAACTAAATAATACATGTTTAATATTTTTGAAGAAGCTATTCAACTACACTTAACTCGGCCCCCACCTCAACCACCTGTGGGTGGAGGTGGGGCAACTTTGATATCTTAAAGAAAAATCCCCATTTTTTATTACAGATTCGGATTTGACGTTAACAATTACTTAAGTTTTGTCTGAAATATTTTTTTGTATTCGGTGCAGATGGCGTAATTGATGTTGGAAAAAGTGGGAATTCGAACAACTAATCCTAAAAATCGTCTTTATTAATATTTCATTGATAGTTTCTCTTACGAGAAACACACGAATATGCAAGCAATTTTCCTTTTCCAACATCAACAGTCAAAAGCGGGCTACACTAAACTAGACCCGCACTCCCACCCACAGGGGTTTGGAGTGGGGGTCGAATTTAGTGTAGTTCAATAGTTTTTTGAAAAATATTATTGTATGTACATTTTATTTTGTTTTTCGATGCAGTGTGTACCATTCAAAATATATGACCGTTCCGGTACTTTATTTACACCCGGAATCTTTTAATCTTTTCAATCAAATGACAAACTTGTATATATACAACACATACATCAATGTTACATAAAGCAAATATAAAGCTACAATTTGGTAAAGCGTCTGTCGACCGAAAAACACAAAATTATAGGTGTTAATTACAATTACCTATGTACAATAGAAAATAAATCAATTATCATTATTTGTTATTAATTTTTATCTATATAATAATCCCGTTTACAATTTTATACGATATCAAAATGAAAAAAATAAATGTGTGCGCGCTTAATTAAGATTATCTCGTAAAACGTTAATTATTTCTACGTTAATTAGTTGAACTTTTTGTTGTTATTATTTGGTTTATGTTTGGTGTGGAAAAAAATAAACCGATAATAGAAAAACTGAACATTTTATAAGGTGTAAATTTGTGAATCGATCGATATCAAATTCGATAAATTACGGGAAAATTAATTAGAAATGTGTCGATGAAAGTTTTTGTTTTAAAAGTTTTTGTTTTTATTTATACTAGTATGATCATAGGAAGATTTATAAATACTATTTTCAGATACATACTTTCTCCATCAATGGAGAACACCTGCAATTTTGGTCAAATTTCGTATGTGATACACATAAGTATTTCAACGATTTTGAAAATATTATTTCTTATTTTTTTATTTTTTTTTTTTAAAAAGGACTTGGCATAGACACTTTTACGGTCCATAGCCTTACCTTACATTCACACAACATTCATTCAATCCATTCATTCATCCCATTCACACAAGTACAGTATACCATCTGCGCATTGCATAGCTCCATGTCACCCTGTACAGTGAAATGAAAGATGGGTCGGCCCATGAGTTCTACATTCCAACAGAGGGTCATAGATGTTTTCAATTTAATCACCGATCGCAATCGGGAGATGAAAAATCCCTTTTGCATCCCCCGCCTCTGTTGGGATTCGAACCCGGTACCTCCCGATCCAAACGTCGCAGCTTTAACCACTGCGCTATTTGCTCGGTTATTTCTTATATAATTCGATAAATTTTCTAATCTTATAGATTTATAAATAATTAATTAGATTTAATTCGTTCGTGCCAGCTGCTCACAATTGTTAACATGTCAATCTTAATTTGATAAAGCAAATGGATTTTGTGTATAAATGAGTACAAATAAATAAATGAGTACCTTAATTCATTCGTCACTACAAAATTGAAAATGTTGTTTTACCCAATTTTCCTTTAATCTTAGTAAAGTAAATTAATTAAAACAGTTTTAAAGGCCATTACTGGCCCCTTACTGAGTCAACAATTCGGCTCCAGCGGTTTCGATCCCGAGCATGGCCTTCATACTGTCTAAGACAATCTGAAGAGGCCAAGTCGTTCTCTACACCGTGGAGCCATCGTCGCCTGCAACGACCTCTGCGCCTACCATATGGTGGCTCTCCTTTCAGAGATCGCTGCACAATTCTTTCCGGATCAGTAAAGTAAATAAACTTGCTAAATTCTTCTGAATTTACACTTTTGTACACTTTCTTCAGCCTTACTAAGTCAAAAATAGGCAAAAATATTGTTGATCAAATATATCTTACTTTGTTTCGTCTATACCAAATACCAATACATATTAAGTAGTAATAAGTTGAACTATTTATATGATTCTGTAAGTTCTGTAATAATGATGTCAGAGCGAGTATAAATTTTAAAAATATAACACGTCCTTCTTAAGTTTTGAAAATATTATTATCTAATCTTATACTCGTATAGTGATATGGCAGAACTGATAGATGAAGCAATAAATAAAATAATTTATAAAATCTTCTTAGGCGGTATTGATTACAGGATTGATTGGGATGTTGTAGCAAATGTATTAGTGTACACGAAAAATAACTAACTATAAAATATGAATGTAATGTAAATCTAAACGAGAGTATTATAAAACGTGATATCTCTATTTTAAAATTTTGTATTCCACATTAAAATGAACGAAGAGTATTACAACACGATCTAAGTGTTTTAACAATGACATTGGCTTTATTCTTAAATCTTTCCTACTCAAAAGAAGTTGTCAAATCTTGCAGCTAATTAAATATAATTCATTATGACTTAACCTATGTTAATTCTTGACATTATCATACACTGTTATTGTTAGTAGTGTTAATTTAATTAAATAGCTAGATCCAACGAATCTTTTTTTGAAGGCGACGAAATCTGGGCCCTCTAAGCAATTTAGGTGTTGTTGTAATTTTGACTGGTATTTTTGCTGTGTTGCCATATCATATCTGTTACGTATGGTCGTATTTCATACATACCAAACTGCATATACGAATCTTCGTAATATTCTTGACTGCATCCTTTGAAGTTTTATTTATGTTGGAAGCGTATAAGTAGACCCCCATAATTGAATACCATATATGTCCAGATTGGTTTAAGTACCATTTTATATAACAAAACCTTATTGTCTAGGCTTAAGGCTCTACTTTACCTAAAACAAAAATCAAAATTGATGTCGATATTTAAATACAAAGAAATGCGTCTAAAATAAAATTTGAAATAGTGTAAATCTCCGCTATCGAAAATTACAAAATATTCCATGAAAAAATTGTTTTTTTGCTAATTATGACATCTAATTAAAAAGGGGTGAACTAAAAAATACACGATATTTAGTTGAATCCTAAACCATTTTTACATCGAAGACACATTTTTTTCAATAAATTGGTTTGTCAACTTATCGATATAAAATAGTTTTCAATTAAATTTTCAATTTTCTCGCTTATTAGAACGAATTTTTATAAAAACGTGTGTTAATCGCTAGATAATATCTTCTTGAACGTACCCATATATAAAACTTTTACAGATTAGTGGAAAAATATTGATAAATTTGGTTTGTGAGTGAATGGCTTTGTCAAAAATTCATCAACTTTGAGACGCAATTACGAGAAAACTATAGCGAATTTAAAAAAAGCGTGTGTTACTCGCTTGCAAATATATTAACCTTTGCTGTAAAAAAATAATTAAGTCAATGCCTATGTTTATGTGGCCATAAAACGATTTGTAACATACTCATGTTTGTGCAAATTGAGTAAAGTAGAGCCTTAAGTTTGAATAGTTTTCAATTAGCGAGTTCATCTTGGAATACATTAATTTTATTTGTTGACATTTAGTTTCAATGTGTTTCTTCTATCTAAGTGTAGACCTAGATATTTTAGATTTTTATGTTACACTAGGTTGATATGATTTAACTTTTCTGCTGGACAGGTGTGTTTACGGAGTGTGCATTTAATATATGCCGGTTTGCACACGTTGGCCTTAATTATCCATATAGTTGACCATGCTGTTTGACGCGATCCCTTGACATATCAAATATAATATTGGTTCCAATACACTACCTTGTGGAACGCCTGCATAAATTTCGTGTAAATTGGATGATACATTGTTGTATTTCATTAGAAATTTAGTAGCATACTTAGTAGCATAACTTTTTATGGTTAAAATAATAGCAGATCATGTTTGCGGAAGTGGCAGCACGATCAATATATAATAGTAGATCATGTTTCCGATTGAGGCAGAACGATAAACATATACTAATTCATCATGTTTCTGAAAGGGGCTGCCCCTTGCCCTTGGTCAAAATATATATTAACACTAATCACTCGCCACTAGTGGTCACTAATGATCTAATTATAAATTACAGAGAATGCTATTCGTATTTTGTTAATTATTCGTAATATGTATTCGTTATAAATTTGGATGTAATTTGTGATAATTTAAACAATTTATGTTATTTCTTTTTATAAACATTTATTTATAATTTTTTTTCGTTATAAAATGATAAAAAATTTATGTGCATTAGAGGCACATCCATAGACTCGACTACGTAAGGTACGTTTTTGTATTCAAAAAATTGCTTAATGGAATACTGTACTGGATAAGAATTTTCTCGTTTATTTAGTAAAATAATACATTTAATGTTAAACTACATATTTTAGTTCACTATTATCGAAATAAAATAAAATTAAACTTTATTTTTCGATGTACTCGATAAAATGTTGAGTTCGTGTAATATGATTTTATGTAAATTAAACGACGATACGATCTCTCAGCTAAGCTGTGTTTGGTTGATTGATCGGTCATCATAGTACATAGTTTTGCAGCGCATATGATCAATTGAATATAATGCTTGTTGTCCCGGCGATCGTTGTTTATGATTCTGGTACAACTGCATAGATTTAAATAAACAAAAAAATAATAATAATTTTAATCTGAAACAAAAACGGTTACCTTGAAGTTACTCCAGTTCATTCCAGGAAAATTAAAAACTCCCTCTATCAAAATATATAATTTATACTGTTGGTTCATCCCAGGATTTTATTTTCAGTTGTTACATATTTTGCTAGATCGTTTTTAATTTTGCACAACTAAAACCCAAATTGAATAAAATCCTTTTAAAGAAAGATTATGAAAATAATTGTTTGTACGTTGGAACGACGCCTAGTTTACAAGCTGAAATATCATATGAAATAATCTATAATTTTATTTTTGTAGACAAAAAGGAATTCCAAATTTTTCCTCGTGTATATGTGTGTAGTTTTACAAACAAATTTTAACATAGAATTTGCTAGCAAGAAATTTATGCGAGTGTACATTTTTTAAACTGAGTTAAATTTAAAAAAAAAACATGCAAACGTCATTTTAAAGAGATATTATGAAAATGTAACGAAAATTATATATCCCTTATCTCTGAAAGTTTAAGGTCCAAAATTTAAAAAGAAATCTGGTATGTGAATACAGTGCTAAAGATTAAAGGAAAACTATAGTAAAAATAAAATGTTCAGTATTGTTTAAATTATGGGGTATTGAAAATATATTATTAATTAAATTTGGAGTTTGATAGTGGAAAACAAATAAATATACTCGTATGGTATTATATACTCTATCTGTAACCGTGGTTGCGATATTCCATGTTTTGCTTTAATGTTACCTACATATTTTGAATTTGACTCCTAACTTAAAATATTTCTCCTTAGTCTTCATTTAGACGGTTGTTTTCGTCGTTGTTTTCGAGTATTGTTTTTCGGTGTTAGTTTCTGTTGTTGTTTTTCCCATAGAAAAATTGATCGTTTACGCCGTAAAAATATTGAATATATACATTGACAGTGTACCCAAAACAATACTCGAAAACAACAAAATATGTCCCCCATACATCGTTTTGGTTGTTTTCGAAAAACAATTAATCGATTGTTTAAATAAAATTTTAATTGTTTTTGTATTTATTACAATTATGAATTTAAATTGATATATTTAATAATGAAAATTGATGTTAATATATATATTTAATTGTTTTTGGTAGTTTTATTTAATAATTAAATGTAACTTATCGATACATCGATATTTTTTTGTTTATAAATATATTTATAAACAAAAAAATATTTGTTGTTTTCGAAAAACAATTAATCGATTGTTTAAATATATTTTAATTGTTTTTGTATTTATTACAATTATGAATTTAAATTGATATATTTAATAATGAAAATTGATGTTAATATATATATTTAATTGTTTTTGGTAGTTTTATTTAATAATTAAATGTAACTTATCGATACATCGATATTTTTTTGTTTATAAATGCGATCTGTCAGTGTCACAAATATAATCATAATTTTTCAATTGTGTACCTAGTGTTGCATTAAAAATAAAACATTTATTATAACGTTCCGCTTAAAAATAAAACATTTAAAAATACAAAATATGAGTTCTATCTATTATTCAGAGATTGAATTCTTGAACGAGCCTTTTGAAGACGAGTTAAATTTAATTGAGCAGGAAATTGCAGTCGACACGGAATAAACACAGTTTGACACTTTGACATCACAACAAATATGGATGCTACAACCGAAAAGCGATCAGTTAAGTTTTTGTTGTTGCCCACGATAAGTCGAAAACAATACTCGAAAACAACGACGAAAACAACTAAGTAAATGAAGACTTAGTTATTCAAATAAAGTTTCACTCAAATAATTTTTTACAAACTGAACTGTACGTAAGCCCCCAAGCATAAAATGCTTGATCGACTATCGGACTATTGAATTTAGATCAAGCTTTTTGATCCGGAAGAAATTAACAATACTAAACGCTTATTTACGTCATTTTTGTATAGTAATTTTTAAGTTTTGTGGGTAACTCAAAATATGTATTTAATTTAAAATTTCGAATACCTCAGCCACCGTTCGATACAATGGATGATATCTTATAATTTTCAAATAGTTCAAATTTTTGTGCTGTATTTACATAAGGTCTTATATTTATAATCTTTTTATTTTTCAATAGTCACCTTAAATTTAATTAGTTTGCTTTTCGATTTAAATAAGTATTCAACTCTAATCTTTGATACACGAGTACAATGTATATACATATATTTTGTTAAGTACATAATATGTAGATATATGGAGGTTCCTACACACATACATAGATATATAATATACTCGTATATACACATTTTAGTATTATTTCATTTAAGCATTCCATTTTCATATTTTATGTATACGTATTTACATATTTTAACAATATCTTTTATGATTTTAAAATAAGATATTAAAATTATTGATTTTTATCGTCTTACATGAATTTAAAAAACAAAAATTGGATCACATATAAATCCAGCAAACAAAGTATAATGGTACGATGTATAATATGATACATATTATGATGTACTTGATATTTAAATTTACGTACTCGTAACTAAAGCAAAATTCTACCTAATAGGGTAATGGAGTTTTGTTGAGTACATTAGTAATAATAAATTTGAAATCTTTACTTTAAGTCATTTACATCTACATACTCTTATTATTACAGTTTTATATAGGCCATTACTGTCCCCATCGTCACTGCACAATTCATTCCGCATTGTGGCAGAACGTGGCCGAGCCAGCGTACTCGCTGTGATCTAACTTCATGTATAATGTCGAGGAGCTTCATCAGATCTCTGATCTCGACATTGGACATACCTCAATTTCGACATTCGGCCGTAAATCACACGCATGATTCCTTCTTTCAAATGTTAGAAGCTATCCCTCATATACCCGTCAGTCAGTGTTCAACTTTCACATCCAAACATAACAGCAGTGGCCTTAGAGGATACAAAGAACGACTGCCTGCTGTCAGCCTTTTAATATCCTCATATTGGAGTGGATCCTCATATAGGATCGGCACGTGGAACGTGCAATCACTTAGAAAACCAGGAGCGTTGGAGGGTCTAATCACGTGCATGAAAGAGTATCGGCTGGAACTCGTTGCTCTTCAAGAAACTCGCTGGCCTCAAAGTGGAGACCATGTGTCCCAGGGCTATACGTTGTTCTACAGTGGAGATGACCTCGGAAATCTTGGAGCTGGATTTCTTCTTGGGCCGCAGGTAAAGAAGGCTGTTTTGGATTTTCAAGCAGTCAATAACCGATTGTGTATGCTTCGCCTGCGCATGAAGTTAGCCAACCTGTCGATAATTTGTGTACATGCGCCCACAGAAGTCAGCCAGCCCCAAGATAAAGACTCATTTTACAATGACTTGGACGATCTGATGGGATCTATACCCGAACACGATGTTAGAATGGTAATTGGGGACTTTAATGCTAGAGCTGGCAGAAATCAGGCCGACTTGTGTGAAAACATAGGTCCGTACTCCCGACACGAAACTGCGACCGATAATGGTGAGAGAATGATGTACTTTGCAATTGCTCATGATCTTAGAGTAGCAAGCACATTCTTCCCTCACAAACAGATACACCTAGAGACATGGACACATCCTCGCAAAACATCCCGGAGCCAAATTGACCACGTGTTAATTTCAAAAAGGCGAGCTCGGGTTGTGCAGGATGTGAGAACTTATCGGTCAGCAACCAAATACGTAGGCAGCGATCATTATTTGGTCGCTGCAAAGCTACGGTGGAAGTTTTCGTACAGGTCGGGGAACACAGCGAAACGGATGGAACGTTTCGACTGTGAAGGTCTGATAAATGAAGATCAAAAGAAACGATATCAGGATCTTGTCAGCGACAACATTGAGGGAGCTAATTACCAGTCTGACTGCGTGAACTCTGTCTGGGAGGTACTGAAAACTTCGGTTGTCAGTGCTGCTCAACAGACTTTAGGTATAGTGAAAGTCAGACCCAAGAATGATTGGTTTGATGACGAGTGTCGCCTTGCAGTTGAGCAACAAAATATAGCCCATAATGAAGTGCAACAACGTCTCACAATCGCAAGGAAAAACAAGGCAGCTCTTGCAAGAAGGGCATCTAAGCGGATTTGTAGACGGAAGAAGCGAGAATGGTGGAAGGCCGAGGTTCTGAAAGTACAACAACTCAGCAATGAGCGTAGTTCACGTAATTTCTTTAAAGGAATTACTGGATTGCACCATACTTTCAGGCCTTCGTCAACCGCCATTCGGGACCGGGATGGAAACCTCTGTGTCAACATCGACGCAGTACTTGACGCATGGAGTGGACACTTTACTGAGCTGCTTGATGTTCATCATGCGTCACAGACTGTTGTTGAGCCACCTCTAAAACAGTCTGCGGAGATTTGCACTGAGGAGCCATCCCATGAGGAATTCACTAAGGCCATGCAGAGAATGAAACGAAACCGCTCACCTGGAGTGGACTGCATTAATTCGGAGCTCTTGATATTCGGAGGGGATACTTTGTGGAACTGTCTTTTCGACCTTATTCGATTAGTATGGCGAACCGAAGTTATGCCTGATGAATGGAAAGTGGCCGCGATATGCCCCATCTTCAAGAAGGGAGACCGCTTGAAGTGTGAGAATTATCGCGGTATAGCTCTCCTTTGCACAGCATACAAGTTACTGTCATACATTTTATTGGATAGAATCACTCCTGTGGCGGAGGGCTTGGTTGGTGACTATCAGGGAGGGTTTCGTCCGAATCGATCAGTCACTGATCAGGTCTTTTCGCTGCGGATGATTCTATCTAAATATTATGAGACATCCATCTCGGTACATCAGGTTTTCCTGGATTTCCGGCAGGCCTACGACTCGATCAATCGAGAGAGTTTGTGGTCTGCCCTGGAATACCTAGGAATGCCAACAAAATTGGTACGACTGTGTAGGATGACAGTGACGCAGTCTCAATGCTGTGTTAAAGTTGAGAACAGGCTATCGACAATTTTTGCAGTTAACTCGGGTGTTCGGCAGGGAGATGCTCTGTCCCCGATACTCTTTAATCTCATGTTGGAGTACATCTTTCGTAAAACTGAAACACCTCGACGCAACATCTTATATCGCCAGTCCAATCAAGTGCTTGCATATGCAGATGACATATGCGTGATTGGACTGAATAGCAACGGAGTGAAAGAAATACTTGATCCGCTTGTAGAGTTTTCAGCTTCTGTTGGACTCCAGATCAATGAGTCCAAAACGAAATACCTGATCTCTGGTTTTAGAGACAATGGCACACCAGATTTTAGTAGTGGCCACCACACGTTTGAGGGAGTGAGGAGGTTCAAATATTTGGGCTCTCTTATCACTCACGATAACAGTGTGGGTGAGGATATTAAAGTGCGGCTGGCAGCTGGCAGTCGTTCTTTGTATCCTCTAAGGCCACTGCTAAAATCTAAACACTTATCAAGTGCCGTGAAGCTGAAGCTTTACAAAGCGTTGATCAGGCCCGTTGTTATGTTTGGATGTGAAAGTTGGGCGCTGACGGATGAGTACGAGAGATGGCTCCTTACATTTGAGAGAAGAATCATGCGTGTGATTTACGGCCCTAAACGCGAAATAGATGGTACATACCGAGCTCTGTACAATTTCGAGATCAGAGATCTGATGAAGATCCCCGATATTGTACATGAAGTTAGATCTCAGCGAGTACGCTGGCTCGGTCACGTTCTGCGTGCTGATCCGGAACGAATTGTGCAGCGATCTCTGAAAGGAGAGCCACCATATGGTAGGCGCAGAGGTCGTTGCAGGCGACGATGGCTCCACGATGTAGAGAACGACTTGGCCTCTTCAGATTGTCTAAGACAGTATGAAGACCAAGCTCAGGATCGAAACCGTTGGAGCCAGATTGTTGATTCAGTAAGGGGCCAGTAATGGCCTTTAACACTGTTTATTATTATTATTATTATTGGAGTGGCGATATAAGGTGTTTTAGGTTTATGCAAGATGTACTCCAACATGAGATTAAATAGTATCGGAGATGGAGCATCTCTTTGCCGAACAACCGAGTTTACTGCCAAAATTCTTGATAGCATGTTCTCAACTTTAAAACAGCATTGAGACTGTCATTCTACGCAATCGTACCAATTTTGTTGGCATTCTTAGGTATTCCAGGGCAGACAACTCTTTCTCTCTCTCTATTGATTATTCGAGTCATACGCCTGCCGGAACTGCAGAAACATCTGATGTACGGGAACGGATGGTTTTAATATTTAGATAACATCATCCGCAAAGAAAAGACCTGATCAGTGACTGATCGGTTCGAACGAAATCCTCCTTGATATAGTTACCAACCAAGCAATAGATAGTGGGGTGATTCTATCCAATATAATGTAGGACTGCAGTATAACTTGTATGCTGTACAAAGGAGAGCTATACCGCGATAATTCTCACACCTCAAGCGGACTCCCTTCTTGACGATGGAGCATATTGCGGCCACTTTCCATTCATTAGGCATACCTTCGCTTCGCCATACTAATTCAATGAGGTCAAGGAAAAGATACTTCCACAAAGTAATCGCTCCGAATATCAAGAGCTCCGAATTAATGCAGTTCACTCCAGGTGTGTGGTTTCGTTTTAATCTCTTCATGACCCTATAATGAATTTTTCATGGGATGGAATCTCAATGCGAATCTCCGCACTCTGTATTTAAGATGACTCAAATACAACTACATATACTATTCATTGCATACATTCTTGTCGATGAATCAAAATTTATTAAATAATTAAATATAATTTAACCGGCGATCGAATGTAAGCCTGGCCGAAGAGTGTATAAGGTTTTACTCTCTCATTTGTTACTGACATATCTTTAGCCAATTGCGCATACTTCTAAAATAGAATCAATGGAACGCTATCAATACTACGTATATATGGCAGTCAGACAATTGATAAATTTGTGTGACATATGTGAAATTTTTCCTAAATCTGTCCTAAAAAAGCAGAATGTCTCGATATAACGAATTTTATCACTAGGAAAACAAAATTTAATACGACGAATACATGATGAATTTTTCTGGAAACTGATCAAGATGTTGTTGGGTCTGAGCTTTCCGACAACCAAGATTGGTGTGAACTCATGTATGCCGATGCAATGTCATCTGACATATCAAATGAAACGTACTTGTATAAACAATTTAGTGTTCAACATTTTTTTGTTTTCATATTTAAAAATTCAATTAAGATTAAGATTTTAATGAGATAATATAAAAATACTTTGTAATAATTAGATCCATATCAGAGCAACGAAAAATTAATCTCTTCTATACACGTCTGTATGATAAACACATTGGCCTTTAAAACTGTTCATTATTATGATAAACACACACCTACATTTTTTAACAATATAAAACATACATTTCAAATAACCCATTTCAATTTTAAAATCTTAGATTAACAAATAAATTTCATTTTTAAAAAAAATATAATTAATGGGAGCAACAATTTTTTTCAAAATACGTTTAAAGAAGCAACGAAGATGGTTTTCGACTGTGTATTGACTAAACGTTGATTTGAGTTAAAACAAACGTTTCGGATTCACCCAGAGATGTTCGTTTACGCGTCATCTATTATTTTCTACATTGATGTGTCGACGACCCGTAGATAATTCCTAGAGTGGTTTTGTCAATTAGTTCTAAACTAAAGGGTGACCAAATTTCTTTAGGAATCATGTTTTATTGGTGATGTTTTATAGACTGTCCATCAATGCATTTAAATCTCTTTTCAAAAAGAGCGGAATCTAAAACTAGTCGTGTTCAAATACCATGAATTTATACTTCAGCGTCATGTTTATCCATTACAAAATTATTAAATTGACCCAGAACAACAATATATAGGGTTATATAGAGTGGGGCCCTCTTTATAACGGTGGAACGGTATAGAACAGCTCGCAGAAAAAACGGAAAAAACAGCTCACAAAAAATCAGAAAGGTTATAACTTTCATTAAAAATAATCCACCAAGACATTCTATTAAAAATAAACAATACTCAGAGTTCTTCAAGCCTCTGGGAAAAAGGTTCATAATAGGTGGTGACTTCAATGCGAAGAATACTCACTGGGGTTCTAGATTAACTACAACTAAAGGAAAAGAATTACAGATGGCCATTAAAGAAAATGGATGTGAATCCATTTCAACTGGAAAACCAACATATTGGCTAACTGACCCAGGAAAAATACCTGACCTGATCAATTTTTTTATAACCAAAAGTATTTCTGGACTCTGCTTATTTGACTATCGCCGTACATTTTCATTGCTGCTACATGCCTCTTTTATACTTGGCAATTAATTGGAAAAATTTGGAAATTTTAATAGAAGTTGAGTTGAACTAATTTATAAGATGAAATAAAATTAAAAAATGTTAGCCCGAATGCCGCTGAAACTCACGTCCACTAATCAAACGCCCATTACTTTGCTTATTTAACCACTGCCGTACAATTTCATTACTGATAAATCCATCTTTTATACTCACCATTTGAATAGAGAGAAATGAAAATTTAACAGAATCTGAATTGAATTAATTTGTAAGAAATTAATTTATATTTGTTTTTAGTTTTAATCGAGACTTAAACTCAGCTATACCTATTTGTTATATTTTCAGTTTGTATAGGTAAATTTTTTATTTGAACGTCATGTACTGCCTCAAACTTAAACTTTGTATGGTCAGTGGTCAATATTGTAGCCCACCTAGAAAATCGCATCAAGCATCATTCACTGGAACGCAAGTTTTATAATTTTTAATAACATAAGGAGGAATAGCTTATCAGATTTTTAACTTCTTCGAAATATACTGCAACATTTAATGCGATGATATTCCAATCGCATTATATGTTGCACCTGGCACTATGCAGTTCAGTTAAGTTTCAAACGATATTAATGTTGGGACATTTTTGGTTCAACTCAGCTTGTTAAAAAATTTCCCAAGTTTCTCAATTCAATTGGAAAGTATAAAAGATTTGCATAACACCAAATAAATATACGGTGTTGGGCGAGGTACTAGAGTGATTGACTTTGGATTCGTGGGACTGTTACGATTTTTCAAGCGCAACTTGGCTTTTAGTGCAAATACAACTACATATACTATTCATTGCATACATTCTTGTCGATGAATCAAAATTTATTAAATAATTAAATATAATTTAACCGGCGATCGAATGTAAGCCTGGCCGAAGAGTGTATAAGGTTTTACTCTCTCATTTGTTACTGACATATCTTTAGCCAATTGCGCATACTTCTAAAATAGAATCAATGGAACGCTATCAATACTACGTATATATGGCAGTCAGACAATTGATAAATTTGTGTGACATATGTGAAATTTTTCCTAAATCTGTCCTAAAAAAGCAGAATGTCTCGATATAACGAATTTTATCACTAGGAAAACAAAATTTAATACGACGAATACATGATGAATTTTTCTGGAAACTGATCAAGATGTTGTTGGGTCTGAGCTTTCCGACAACCAAGATTGGTGTGAACTCATGTATGCCGATGCAATGTCATCTGACATATCAAATGAAACGTACTTGTATAAACAATTTAGTGTTCAACATTTTTTTGTTTTCATATTTAAAAATTCAATTAAGATTAAGATTTTAATGAGATAATATAAAAATACTTTGTAATAATTAGATCCATATCAGAGCAACGAAAAATTAATCTCTTCTATACACGTCTGTATGATAAACACATTGGCCTTTAAAACTGTTCATTATTATGATAAACACACACCTACATTTTTTAACAATATAAAACATACATTTCAAATAACCCATTTCAATTTTAAAATCTTAGATTAACAAATAAATTTCATTTTTAAAAAAAATATAATTAATGGGAGCAACAATTTTTTTCAAAATACGTTTAAAGAAGCAACGAAGATGGTTTTCGACTGTGTATTGACTAAACGTTGATTTGAGTTAAAACAAACGTTTCGGATTCACCCAGAGATGTTCGTTTACGCGTCATCTATTATTTTCTACATTGATGTGTCGACGACCCGTAGATAATTCCTAGAGTGGTTTTGTCAATTAGTTCTAAACTAAAGGGTGACCAAATTTCTTTAGGAATCATGTTTTATTGGTGATGTTTTATAGACTGTCCATCAATGCATTTAAATCTCTTTTCAAAAAGAGCGGAATCTAAAACTAGTCGTGTTCAAATACCATGAATTTATACTTCAGCGTCATGTTTATCCATTACAAAATTATTAAATTGACCCAGAACAACAATATATAGGGTTATATAGAGTGGGGCCCTCTTTATAACGGTGGAACGGTATAGAACAGCTCGCAGAAAAAACGGAAAAAACAGCTCACAAAAAATCAGAAAGGTTATAACTTTCATTAAAAATAATCCACCAAGACATTCTATTAAAAATAAACAATACTCAGAGTTCTTCAAGCCTCTGGGAAAAAGGTTCATAATAGGTGGTGACTTCAATGCGAAGAATACTCACTGGGGTTCTAGATTAACTACAACTAAAGGAAAAGAATTACAGATGGCCATTAAAGAAAATGGATGTGAATCCATTTCAACTGGAAAACCAACATATTGGCTAACTGACCCAGGAAAAATACCTGACCTGATCAATTTTTTTATAACCAAAAGTATTTCTGGACTCTGCTTATTTGACTATCGCCGTACATTTTCATTGCTGCTACATGCCTCTTTTATACTTGGCAATTAATTGGAAAAATTTGGAAATTTTAATAGAAGTTGAGTTGAACTAATTTATAAGATGAAATAAAATTAAAAAATGTTAGCCCGAATGCCGCTGAAACTCACGTCCACTAATCAAACGCCCATTACTTTGCTTATTTAACCACTGCCGTACAATTTCATTACTGATAAATCCATCTTTTATACTCACCATTTGAATAGAGAGAAATGAAAATTTAACAGAATCTGAATTGAATTAATTTGTAAGAAATTAATTTATATTTGTTTTTAGTTTTAATCGAGACTTAAACTCAGCTATACCTATTTGTTATATTTTCAGTTTGTATAGGTAAATTTTTTATTTGAACGTCATGTACTGCCTCAAACTTAAACTTTGTATGGTCAGTGGTCAATATTGTAGCCCACCTAGAAAATCGCATCAAGCATCATTCACTGGAACGCAAGTTTTATAATTTTTAATAACATAAGGAGGAATAGCTTATCAGATTTTTAACTTCTTCGAAATATACTGCAACATTTAATGCGATGATATTCCAATCGCATTATATGTTGCACCTGGCACTATGCAGTTCAGTTAAGTTTCAAACGATATTAATGTTGGGACATTTTTGGTTCAACTCAGCTTGTTAAAAAATTTCCCAAGTTTCTCAATTCAATTGGAAAGTATAAAAGATTTGCATAACACCAAATAAATATACGGTGTTGGGCGAGGTACTAGAGTGATTGACTTTGGATTCGTGGGACTGTTACGATTTTTCAAGCGCAACTTGGCTTTTAGTGCCGGCTAAACACACTCAGCGCAGTCGTGGATTCTTACCAAGAGGCAAAACAAGATTTACATTAAATAAAACAAAAATACTTAAACAAAAAAAAAATAAACAAGAATTTTAATTAATTGAATTTATATACATATATCACATTTATTTGAATATCAATACATTAATGACACCTAATTTTCATGAACGAACTACTTCAACTATTATATTATAAGTATGTATGTATATATATATATAAAAAAAATGGCAATCACATTAATTCTATATAAAGAACCTTTGTATTTGAATTGTTGTAAACATAATTAATTTTACATTTGTTTTGTTCTTTCTCTTAACTAATTCTTAATTAATATTATTTACATTAATACTATTATATATATTTAAAAAAACTGTTACACTAATTTGTAGATTGGTGTGATTGGAAGGCGACGCATATCCGGCTTACAATTTATATCTGCATCTTCTGGATTCTCAAACGTTCCATAATTTCATAAATTGTCTCTTTATATATTTTAGAACTTTTTGTAGTAATGTTTTTGTTTTTTTTGGTAGTTTGGATATTTTTCACTTGATATTAATCATACTGGAACACTGATAACACGAGGTAACACCATTTGACATCAGTCTTGTTGTTCACTTGGTATTCGTTTTTTTTACTCTCGTTTTAGCTGTTCACTATTTATGTAATATTCACTATATTCTTTCTGGAAAACACGTCTTTCCTCTCGTAAGTCCACTTATTGAAAAAAAACTCTTAAACACGTCTTTACTGTGCCAAGTTTTCTGATCGAATCCTTTTCTTGATCCCAATTTTATTTATTTTCGTCTTTAACTCCTCCTTCCAATCTACCCAATTTTACTATACCATCCAATCATCCAATAATCTACAGTTTTTTCTTATTTTTAATGACAACTAATTAACCGATTGGTTAATTATTTTATAAAATCCAAAACAAAATATTCATACTATATACATATACTCTTAATCCTACGTAAAATTTAAAAAAAACCATGATTTATGGATTTATTGCAATGTCCCATATTTTAACATTCAATTGTTTGATCATTGCAATGTGATCGATTATAAAAAAAAAATATAATTTGGACAAAAGGTTTATTTTCTTATTCTTTTGTTTCGCCTAGGTAATAACATAAAAAATGATTTATTGTTTTATTACAATGATCCTTTATATATTAAAAAAAAAATTAAATTGTTTTATTGCTATGTTATAAAAATGCAAATCGATCCTTTTATTTATTCATGCAAATAAACAACCGAAAACAGATGTTTTTTCGTTTGTCTTTATTGCATTTTCTTTCTTTCCTTTACTTAATCTACAAAAACAATTCTTTAATTAATAAAAAAAAAACATACAAGAAACGACTTTTAATTATAATAAAAGCTCGTTTCATTGGCCCCTCTCTCCGGGTAAAAAATTAATTCCAGAAACAAGGTTTCTAGACCGAAAGTGTCTTTTTGATGGTTATATCAAGATTAACCGAATATCATTAAATTCATATTATTTTACTAAAAATCAAAAGTAAACTAAAATAAAAAAGATTTTTTAAAATTCAACTTCTATTTTTTTTTTTTTTTTTTTTTTTTTTTTAAACTTATCTATACTTAAATTAAATCGTGGATATTAACCTAAGAGTAATGTATATACATACATATATTAAATGAATCAAAATGTTAAATGGAAAAACGTATGTTTATGTTTTTATTTTTTTAAGTCTTTCCCATGGTAAGTTGCAGTTCTATTGGAATTATCATCTTGCACTATGTAAACATTTGATCCGATTTTTTTAATTATTGTTGATTTCACCCATTTTGGTAGTAATTTGGACATTAATCCTTTGGAGGCATCAGACTGAGTAA
Source organism: Tipula unca (assembly GCA_951394425.1). Taxonomy (NCBI): domain Eukaryota; kingdom Metazoa; phylum Arthropoda; class Insecta; order Diptera; family Tipulidae; genus Tipula; species Tipula unca. The sequence continues at coordinate 95,978,664 of OX596380.1, forward strand.
AATTTCTTCTCCAAACTACTTGACCTTCATTAAATGGTGGAGCTCTCGCTCGTAAATTATATCTATTTGCTGATTTATTAAATACGTCTTCTAAATTATTTGTAACACATTTTCGTATTTTAGTTAGTTTGATTATACGATCTTCTAAACTAGGAGGTGGAAAATATTTAAACCTACTATATTCATCTCCATCTAGAATCATTTCCATGCCAAAATTCAAAAAGTATGGAGTACAGTATGTAGCTTCATGCACAGCAGACCGAATCGCTACTCCGATTTGTGCAATATATTTATCCCAGTCTTTATGATTATTGCTTTTCATAAATGCTCGAATGGTATTTCCTATAACCTGATTCACTCGCTCTGTAGGGTTGGCCTGTGGTGAATATACGGCTGTTTTGAAGTGTTGGATGTGATATTTATTGAGAAGCTTTTCAAAATCTTTCCCTACAAACTGCGGACCATTATCTGAAATGATGATGCGTGGTACCGAAAACAAACTAAAGATAACCTCTTCTAACTTTCTACCTAAAGTTAAAAATTTGAAATTTCTTACTGGGAATATTACTGGGTATTTTGTGAAAATATCGACAATTACTAATAAAAAAATGTTTCCCTGTTTTGATCTGGGAAATGGTCCCATATAATCAATACTAATAATTTCCCATGGTCTAGTAGCTTTTCTCATTTTTCCCATAGGAGGCTTAATTGATATTGTCGGTGATTTACTAGCTTTGCAAGTGTCACAATTCGCAATATATTTCTGAACATCCTGAGTCATATTTGGCCAATAGTATTGTTGAAACAGTCGTTGGTAGGTTTTAAAATTACCGAAATGTCCGGCTCTTGGTTCATCATGAAATCTTTTTAAGAGTTGAAGTCTTTCATTTGAAGGAACTAATTTTTTCCAAAGAAAAGTTTCTATACCAAATTTGCTAGTATTTTGAAAGAGTTGGTATAATTCATTTTCCAAAATTCTATAGTTAGGGTAATCGTCTGGGTTGAGGGTAATTTTTTCTATCAAGTCATCGTACCAACTATCTTTCAATTCAATTTCTTCGAGACATCTGGAAAGGGCATCAGGAACAATGTTTTCCTTCCCAGGACGATGAATAATTTCAAAATTATAATGTTGGATTTTTAAGGCCCAACGACCGACACGTCCTACTGAATCTCCTTGACGGAGTAACCACTTTAGAGCGGCACTATCGGTAACTATGAAAAATTTGGATCCCTCTAAGAAATGTCTCCACTTCGTTAGAGCGATTAATATACTCAAACATTCCTGCTCTAATGTTGTATATTTTTGTTGTGTTGGAGAAAGTTTTTGTGAAATGTATGCAATAGGGTAATTTATTTCATCTATTGTTTGAAATAACTGACTTCCGACGCCTGTGTTGGAAGCGTCAGTACACACATAAAACGGTTTTGAATAATCCGGATTATATAAAGTGGGAGCGTTGGCAATTGCCTCTTTTAATTCGTTAAAAGCCTTATTTGCTTCCGTTGTCCAAATAATTTTTGATGGTTTTCCCTTTAGTAAATTGGTTATAGGTGACACTATTGTAGAATAACCAGATATAAATCGTCTATTCCAACCTGCAACTCCTAGAAATTGACGAATTTGCTTTACGGTTTTTGGGGCGGGATAGTTGATAATTGCATCTACTTTATCTGGAGCTATTTGTAGACCATTTTTATTCACTATAAATCCTAAATAATTTAATTCGGGAACACAAAATTTCGATTTGGACTCATTTATCGTGAGATTAGCATTCTGAAGGTTTTGTGCTACTATTTTCAAATATTTAATATGATTTTCAAAGGTATCGGTGGCGATAATAATATCATCTAGATATGACCATACGTACGGATGTAATTCAGGACCTATAACTGCATCAGCTAGTCTTGACATAGTAGCTGGTGCTCCCACTAAGCCAAATGGCATGCGGGCAAACATATATAATGGCCTGCCTGATAAGGCGAAAGCAGTTTTGGGTTGGGATGGTTCATCTAGTGGTACCTGCCAGTATGCGTCCGAAAGATCGATTGAAGATAAGAATGACGTTCCTTTTAAATTTGATAAGATATTCTCCAAATGAGGCATTGGATAGGAATCCTTCACTGTTCCTGAATTTAATTTTCTTGCATCAAGACACATTTTTATTTTCCATTACGTTTATAGACAATTGTCATAGGTGATCTCCATGGAGATGACGGGCAAGGTTTTATGACTCCTAATTGTAGCATTCGTTGAAGTTCAACATCAGCTAGTTTTAAAACATGGGGAGAAATTGGATAACATCGCTGCATAGCAGGTGGGTTATCACCTGTATTTATGGTATGTGTAACTAATTGTGTACACCCGAAATTATCTTTAGTAGTGATGGGAAAATTATTAATAATTTGTTTTAATGTAATTAATTGCTGTGGTGTTAGATATGTTTCAGAATTATTGGAATTTACTGGTGTATCTGAATTAATGTAAAATAGTGTTGGGTTTAAATCAAAGTTCTGCCAAAAATCCATCCCTAGGATTAGATCTTGGGATATTTGGGGCAATACGTATATTGTAAGACTTCTTTGTATATTGTTAAATTGAATGGTTACGTCTACAACTTCACACCCCTGCAGAGATTCACCATTAGCTATAAAAACTTTTGTGTATTCCTTGCGAGTGGTTAATCCATGCTGAGCTATACATTTATTTGCATTTTTTCCTAAAATCGTAATCGTGGCACCGGTATCTAACAACCCGGTGATAGGAACGTCATTAATTTTAATTTCTAAATATAACCTATTGTCACTTGGTTTTTGGATAAATATGGACATTACATTTTGTTCCGAAGTTGTGGCCACTTCATTACTGGAAGATAGTGATGGACTATTGTTATGTTGAATGCTATTAGATGAAGTAACTTCGGTACTATTCCGTGCTTGAGTAGGGACATTATTTGTAACGGGAAATGTTTGATTGAGTAGATGTGGATGACAAGTTTGACAATAAGGAAATGTCGTATGTTCTCTACCACATCTATAACACAAATACTTGGCTCTGCGTGGTTTCGGACATGATTCAGGTTTATGCTAACAATTAACGCAAGAAAAGAACATTTGTCCTTTAGTTTCATTTTGTCCTAAAGGCTTTCCTACCGTAGAATTATTGCGATCATTGCTATTTTGGGAATAACTTTGAAATTTTTTTGAATTACGATAATTTGGTTTTATATTTTGAAAATTTGAATGAGGTTGTGAAACCGTTTGATCTATCTTATTGGACAATTTTGAATTTCTAAATGGTCTGGAATTTCTATTATACGAATCTGGTTGATAATTCGATGAAGAATTATTGGGTAAGCTAAAAGATTTAAGAGGATCATTCTGGTCTATTATATTTAATTGCTGCATGCGTCTATTAACTCCGACTAGAGCATTTTCCTTGCAAAGTTTCTCCATGCGTTCGATATCCCTACACAGTATAGTCAATTCCTCAATAGATGAGATATTGTTCAAATTTTTAAAACTTAATCCTCTTAAATAAGTGGGCCATAAGTTATTATACAAATATCGCAATTTTTCTTGTGGACTAGGAGTTTGTCTTAATTCTTTAAATAATAACTCCATAGAAGAACGATAATCCCCAAAAGTTTCAAATCGTTGTTGTTTACGGTTTCGTATTGCGTCTCTAACCTGTTCGTCATAATCTGGATCGGAATACTCCCATCGTAGTGCTTCCGAAAAATCAGTCGATGTATTGAAATTTTCTATATATGCATCATACCACTGGAGAGCACTACCATCCAGCAATAAGAAAATCGACCCTAACAATTCATTCTCACAAATATTTTGGGATTTAGCCATTCTATTCACTTTGGTGAGAAATTCATTAACATTCTCATTACTTCGGCCGAAAAATTTCAATTTCCAATCTTGAATTGGTACTGGTTTCCAGCGTCTTTCATTGAATTTATTGTTAATTATTTTATTTTGCTGATTTAAATAAGAAGGATAAGGAGATTTGTTAATTTGTTGGGTTAATAGTTCTGCTGGTTGAGAAAACGTTATTGAAGATTTGGGTTGTGACTCGGTATTATTTGAATTAAAAGTATATTTAGGAATGGCACCTAAATAGGAAGTGGTATTAGGTAAATGATGTATTGCTTCTGGTGGACGATAAGAAAAATCAAATGGATTAGGATTTGAAACAGCGGTTGTTTCTGGATTGGTGGTATAATTGAAATGTTGTTGAGTAGCCACAATCCTAGAACTAGGAATGCATTTAGGAATTGAATCTAGATATGAATTATGATTTTGACACATATTGATAGGTAGTTGCCCTGGAGAATGAAATGATAAATTTGGTTTAGATGGAAATGTATAATAAGCTGGTGTTGGTTGTGAAGTGAAAAAAGATGTACTTTGGCTACTGACATTTAATTGAGACGGTGAACTATCAAAAGTGACAGAATTAGAAAGTTGACTCGGATTTTCAGTTACTTTAACATCAACTAGGGAATTAGAATTTATACTTATTTCTCTTCGAACACTACGAAGCCTACGTAATATTTTCTGAATTTCATGTTTTTGTTCGTCATGCAGTTTAGTTCTTGTTAACCGTCCTTCTAAATGTTTTAAAACATTCATCATGTTTTGTGATGGAAATTGTTGGATATAATCTAATCTTAATAGAACCAGTTCAACTAACTTAGGAATATCTTCATCTACCTGTACGTCGGGTATTAAATTAAGAGATATTCGCTCTTCTTCTAAGAGTTTATTCAAAATATCTGAAGGATTCTCGGAATATTGATCAAGGTCTACATTTCGAAGGTCCAATTCGTATTGGATCTCCTGTTCATTTAACCCTTCTACCATCATGATTGAAAATTATTTAAACTAAGAATTAATTATCGAATTAATGTATAGAAATGTAAAAAAAAAAATCTTTTTAAAATCAAGTAAACTTAAAGTGTTGAGCGCCACTGATTTTTAATTAAAATAAAAATCAGAAAATATAATGAAATATATAAAAAAAAATGTGGAAACTCAATAATTAATATTGTTTTGAAATAAAAGTATGAAAGATTAAATAAAAATTTATAACATGAAATTGTTCTTAACAATGATAGCAAAACAAAACTTGTATATAATATTCGTAAGTACTTATAAAAAAAAATGTTGAAAAGTATTTTATTCATGAAAATGGATATACGTTCGCATCCCTCCCAATCATAACCAAATTAAAACTAACATTACACTAATTAAAATTAAAAAAAACAAAAAAAACAAAAAAAAAAAATTAAAAAAAAATTTAGAGTAAAAATAACTAACATTAATAAAACATTTACGTTAATAAAAATAAAATATTGTTCACACGGCCCCACGTTGGGCGCCAATTTTGTTACGATTTTTCAAGCGCAACTTGGCTTTTAGTGCCAGCTAAACACACTCAGCGCAGTCGTGGATTCTTACCAAGAGGCAAAACAAGATTTACATTAAATAAAACAAAAATACTTAAACAAAAAAAAAATAAACAAGAATTTTAATTAATTGAATTTATATACATATATCACATTTATTTGAATATCAATACATTAATGACACCTAATTTTCATGAACGAACTACTTCAACTATTATATTATAAGTATGTATGTATATATATATATAAAAAAAAATGGCAATCACATTAATTCTATATAAAGAACCTTTGTATTTGAATTGTTGTAAACATAATTAATTTTACATTTGTTTTGTTCTTTCTCTTAACTAATTCTTAATTAATATTATTTACATTAATACTATTATATATATTTAAAAAAACTCTTACACTAATTTGTAGATTGGTGTGATTGGAAGGCGACGCATATCCGGCTTACAACTTATATCTGCATCTTCTGGATTCTCAAACGTTCCATAATTTCATAAATTGTCTCTTTATATATTTTAGAACTTTTTGTAGTAATGTTTTTTTTTTTTTTGGTAGTTTGGATATTTTTCACTTGATATTAATCATACTGGAACACTGATAACACGAGGTAACACCATTTGACATCAGTCTTGTTGTTCACTTGGTATTCGTTTTTTTTACTCTCGTTTTAGCTGTTCACTATTTATGTAATATTCACTATATTCTTTCTGGAAAACACGTCTTTCCTCTCGCAAGTCCACTTATTGAAAAAAACCTCTTAAACACGTCTTTACTGTGCCAAGTTTTCTGATCGAATCCTTTTCTTGATCCCAATTTTATTTATTTTCGTCTTTAACTCCTCCTTCCAATCTACCCAATTTTACTATACCATCCAATCATCCAATAATCTACAGTTTTTTTTTATTTTTAATGACAACTAATTAACCGATTGGTTAATTATTTTATAAAATCCAAAACAAAATATTCATACTATATACATATACTCTTAATCCTACGTAAAATTTAAAAAAAAACATGATTTATGGATTTATTGCAATGTCCCATATTTTAACATTCAATTGTTTGATCATTGCAATGTGATCGATTATAAAAAAAAAATATAATTTGGACAAAAGGTTTATTTTCTTATTCTTTTGTTTCGCCTAGGTAATAACATAAAAAATGATTTATTGTTTTATTACAATGATCCTTTATATATTAAAAAAAAAATTAAATTGTTTTATTGCTATGTTACAAAAATGCAAATCGATCCTTTTATTTATTCATGCAAATAAACAACCGAAAACAGATGTTTTTTCGTTTGTCTTTATTGCATTTTCTTTCTTTCCTTTACTTAATCTACAAAAACAATTCTTTAATTAATAAAAAAAAAACATACAAGAAACGACTTTTAATTATAATAAAAGCTCGTTTCAGGACATAGGTTCGAGTCCCATTAGCGACGGTAATGAAATTGTACGGCGATAGTCAAATAAGCAGGGTCCATTGCCGTTGCTAAAATGTTCACTTTTTGTATTGCAAATTGGTCATTTTTAAATCAAAAAGTGATTTTTTTTAAATCTCATGAGAAAAGTGTGGATGGCTCGCTAAATATTTTACCCTGTAATGGAGGTTCGAACACTACACAACATCCACGATTCCAAATTCTTTGACACTCGCTTACTACCACCTTACCATTTCCATATATAGGTTTGCCGCTATACTCATCCTACTTATTTGCCAATTGAAGGGAGAAATTATATAAATTAAATTAAAACTTATTAAATGCCAAACCGAGGCTTGAACTCAAGTTCACAATTCCAAATGCAACGACTCTGCTTACTGGACCACCGGCGTATAAAAATTTGGTGCTATAATGTACTAATCTTTTATGTTTGCTAATTCAAAAGAGAATATTGAAAATTTTAGCAACAGGTATGGACAATTCATTACGGTCATACACAAGAGATGGGTCTTACGTTTTCATTATGACCATACACAAGAGATGACTCTTATACTTGCAGAAATTTAATGTAGATTTCAACAGAAGCTGTGTTGAACCAATTTTACAGAAGAAATTAAATTAAAAAAGACTTGGCGCTGACGAGTCTTGAACTCGAGTCCATGATGTCAAGAGCATTGACTATGCTTACTCGACCATCGGCGTATTAAAAATTGGTGCTGAACAACGATAGAAATCTTTACATGACACAACTGGTAGAAATCTTTACAAAAAGGTTATAACCTTCATTAAAAATAATCCGGGGAAATTTAAGTATGACCGTGCCATAAAATTTAACACAACCCCACTCCATGGTAAAACGAATTCGAGTTCAGGAAGGCTATGCGTGCTACCGAGTTATTAAAAAGCCAAATCGTTGAGATAACCAACACTTGTTCGATAAAATATGTGCCAGACTGATGACAAAATGTTCACAAAATTTGGTGGATGTGTTTTGATGGATGACGAAACGCACATGAAATTGGTTTTGAAACACTTCAAGTTAGATATACATTTGCAAGAAAATGTATGATTTGGCCAGGAATTAGCAGTTGTGGAGCCAGGTTTGTGTCACATTTTTCATAACGACGTATTTTGCCGCTAATTCTTCAACACGTTTCAGCAGTTAAATTTTGGCCACACGACTATAATTCCAACAGAAGAAAGATATTTGCAGAGATTATTCAAATCAATGTTATCTCAAAGAGTCCACAGGTTTCCGATGTATCGAAAGATTTAGTGGTATATTGGAAAGAGTGCTGAAGTGTAAAAGTCACACCGGCAGTTATGCCAGAAATATGGAGCATCAAACAACATGTGTGTGATTTTATCCGTAATAACGAAATCTATAGAGTTGATTTGTGCAAAGATTTAAAAAACTCAAAAATTCGAGTTAATCGTTTGGAAACTTTATTATCATTCGAAAGAACATTTCTTGCCATTTTTTTTAAAGATTACTTCTTTCAAATGATGGCCGCAACTGCGATGGTCCTCTCTCAAAGTCTAATATATCGAATGGTATTTGGCGAATGACACGAGTAATGTTTTCTTCCAATGCCTCAAATCTAGTTGGTTTATTCATATAATAAACTTCGGACTTTGCGTAGCCCCAAAGAAAAGAGTCTAGAGGTATCACACGATCTAAATAGCCAATTAAACGATCCGAACCGTGAAATTAATTGCTCGCCAACATGATTTTCGAATATTTACATTGCTTCGCACGCTATATGGCTAGTAGCGCCGACTTCTTGGAACCCAATGTCGTATTCCAAATAGTGGTCTCGACAGGCCGATTATGTCAACCGTAAAATGGTCTGAGCGCTCGAAACACATTCCTCACAAAACGCTGATTTTCTTAATAAAGCTGAACAATTTTTTTAACGCTATGCCAGTCATGCCATGATGAAATAGCAAATAATACTGAATAAATAAAAACACGAGGACAGTTTGAAACTATTCATGCGTCATTTGCCAAAAAGAAACAAATGAAAAAATCACCTCTAGATGAACGCTTTTCCAAAATACTCCAAAATACTGGCGCATTCGATTTCAAATCGCTAAAATATTGTAGGTTGTTGACATTATTTTAATTGTCGACGTTGACAAAAAACATTGCCAAGTAATCTACGTTATATTTTACGTGTCGACAACCACGTAGATTACATGGCGGAATCTACCTCGCCCATCCCTGGATTCACCCCATGTTTACAGTTTTGTTTTTAAAAATGTACCCGTTATGTCATGCAATTCGGAAGCCGTAACGTTCCGGTTACTACCGTTAATTATGGAAAATAAAATATACATAAAGATGCACAGCTCTAGAATTAAAGCGGTATTCAAATGAATTTTCCAAAAAAATTACTTATATTACTGCTTGAACGTGCACTGTCACTATAATTACATCTGTACGGGATTAAGGGCAAATTTTAGTGATAAAAAAAAATCAATATAATTTTTGCCCAGTTGCTAGAAAAAATGTAGATCTAATATTAAATTAAATTATGTCTTGTGGCAGTCGTATGTCTAGTTCTCTATTCGTATGCTTTATTGTAACAGCTTGGCATTATTGTTGTTGTATATTTTGTTGATATATTTTTCTTAAATCGATTCAATTGAATTTTAACGTATTAATAATATTGATGCCTATTCCTTAAATAAAAATAAAAATTCTCAACGCAAAATTTTTTAAAGTATAATTATTAATAAAGGTGTATTGTATATAAAGATATAGTATATAATCAATTTTTTACAACAAAAATTAAGACACTAATTTCATTAAAAAATAAAAAATACATAAATATGTATATCTGAAATTTATTTATTTCCACTTAGACTATGTCCGAAACCTGTGATAAAAAATTGCAAATTAAATTTTTGACATTTGTTTGATAATTCACATTTACAATTTTAAATTATGCTGTCCGAAATGTGTAATAAATCTCCCCACCTCATAAGTTTTTTTCCCACGTTTTATATGTCAATTTTAGTTTTCATAACCTCAAATTTTTTGTAACAACTAATAAATTGCACAGATAATCAAAAAAAATTAATATTAAAATAATGGATCCTATAATCTTTTTAATGGTTCTTTATTATTATTGTGTTTACCGTTTACATACAACAACGGTTAAATACCAGGATGTTGTTCAAATAACACGTTAGACATGCGCACACAAATTATTCGATAGCTTTCAAAAATTATCTTAGTAATATACTCGAATAATTTGGGTGTGTTCGGTATTTTCAACTAAATGATAAAAATTTAATTCACGATTTTTTATCACAGGTTTCGGACACAGTCTTAGAGAATAATTTTAAATTTACATTTCATTTATTTTTATCTATTTGATTAAATGTTAAACTGTGTATACATAAACATTTCTGCAGTGGAAAATATATTCAAATAAATTATTTTTAAACTCAAATAAATAAATATTTTTCTGTTGCAGAATTTTTTATTTATACTCGTATGTACCGATAAAATATTTGGTATCATGTTCTAGTTTTGGCTGCATCCAATTTTGCATTTTACCAATAATTGTGTTTTAGTGATTTTTTTTATCACTAAAATTTCTATACTGATTATCTTGTTACCCCGTCTTTTCAGACACTTCTCATAACCATGAATGATTTCCTACAAACGTGATATTTCGTTCTTCTTAATCAGCAACTAATTTAACTTAATTTTATTTTAAATCGATACACCTTGAAACCCGAAGTCTTCTGAGTAAAAGGTTCGAGTTGGTAACCCTGGAGTTTACGCAATCGCGTGAATTTAAATACGACTCGATCTTATCAACATAACTTTGTCATTTTATTGATTTTATCGATTTTATAGAAAGTTTTAAATTCTTCATGGTAGAATTAATTTATAAATTGATCCTCATCTTTGGGTAGGAAACCCACGTATGTGTCAGTTCAAAATACATAATTTTTTTTGCAATATTTCGATTACTTCAAAAAAAAAATTATAGATATGGCAAAAGATAGCCATTTTCAACTTATTTTACATTCAGTAACTTATGACACAGCCAATTTGATTATTTTATACATTTTGAGACATTTTAATTGTGTCAGTCTAAATATGTGTCAGATAAAATCGGCGGTCATTGTTTTTGCTCGAGAATCTTAATAGCTGATTAAATTCGCGACAAATCGGCTCGAATCCGACATTATATAATATCCTTTTTATGATGTTCGTCATCCTCAGATTATTGTATTTTTGTACAATTTAAATTTGTCCTGAGCAACGTATATACAATATATTCGAGATTTTTCTACCGTGACACAATATGTAAGGCAATTCTCCGAAAACACGTAATCAAACTTTTTGACTCTGAAAACCATAATTTGTAAAAGCTAACAGAAATAGCGACAATATAAAAACCCTAGACGATTTCTACTGTATACCACAAAATACAATGATAAAAAATTCTAAACTAGATTTTTTTTTTGTATAAAATATATGCTTGATCCTGAGGGATTTCATAAGAATTACACTCTAAGTCTAAATGAAGAAATTGTATGAATACGAGAAATAACGCTAAAGGGAATTAATTTATTATACAGTTGTAGTATAATTGTTGATGGGGTGAGTAAAATTGTTGATGGCAATTTGAAGTTTTTGTATTCGAGGCGCCAACACACTCGTTAGCCAAAATCAGTTTATATGTATGTTATTTACCAAAAATGTAAAAAAAAATAATATTGTTGAGAGTGTGGGTGCAAGTAAATAATTAAATAAATCAGTTATTGCTGAGAAATATACTTGATTTTTAATAAAAATATCTTTAAGAAAATTTGGGATAATTTAATTGAATATTGTACATCTATACATTACACTTAATAAAAGCCGTTTCATGAGAATGCGTTAAACAATGCGTTAATATATAATTTAATTTTGTTTGTTTTAGGAACCACAACCAAAGAAAGCATGGAATGATGAACGACAAGCAACAAAAGATTCACCAATGTGTGTGCAGCGAGATCCATTCAGAAGAGATTACGAAATTGAAGGCAGCGAGGATTGTTTATATCTTGCTACGTACACACCACTAAAACCAGCTACTAACGAACCTCTACCCGTAATGGTATTTTTCCATGGTGGTGGTTGGCAATGTGGTGCCGGAATTAGCAGTTTCTATGGTCCAGATTATTTAATGGATCATGATATTGTACTCGTTGTGGCTAATTTCCGATTAGGACCCCTAGGATTTTTGAGTACCGGCCAAAAAGATTGCCCCGGAAATAATGGGCTAAAAGATCAAGTGGCTGTGCTCAAATGGATTCAAGAAAATATCAAAGAGTTTGGTGGAAATCCAGACAGTGTAACAATTTTTGGTGAAAGTGCAGGTGGTGCAAGTGCAACATATCACATGATGTCACCGCTCTCGAAAGGATTATTTCAACAGGCTATTTCACAATCGGGCACTAATTTAGATCCATGGGCGCAGCCAGCACACAACGATGTAGCACCGATACGAGCCGCCACGGTTGGGGCTGCATTAGGATGTCCAAAGAATGGTCATGACTGGAAGGCGATGATAGAATGTTTACGCTTGGTATCAGCGGAGAAAATAACCGCATCATTTTATGACTTTTTCGTAAGTAAACAAAATATTATTTTTAAGGCTTGAGCATAATATTAAATATATAAGGGTTTATGGATTTATGTATTTTTATGTTACGAAACATAATTCTTGTGAAATAAAATCCCAACCACAATAAAATGTTGCTCACGTACATAAACGTGCTAATATAAATTTTGTTTGATTTTGTTTCATTTATATGTAACTACATATAAATAAACAACAGGAATGGGACACGGATCCAATGATACCATTTCCACCCGTCGTTGAACATGAACATGATGGTGCTTTTATTACGATACATCCACGAGATGAAATGAACCCATGGGGATTGAATCTACCATGGATTACAGGTATCACTCTCGATGAGGGAGCTATGAAATCAGCACCGATACTTAATATTCCAGAGTTATGGGATGATTTAAATACTAAATGGGAAACAGCACTACCAATTGCATTATACTACAACCATCATACGGCAGCAAAACAACAAGAAATTACAAATAAAATTAACGAGTATTACTTTAACAATAATCAGTTGACAGAAACAACAAGGGATAATTTAACAAATGTAAGTGTAAATTATATTTTAATTAATTACGAGGGGTTGGGGTGTTCAAATTAATTAATGTTGATTAAGGTCAGTTGTATCCGGATATAAAAAATACTAAAAATATAATTTTTTTTTTGAGGATGGAGGATTCAATTCAATTTGTTTTTATAGATAAAAAATATTTGGGGTCGATATTCCATTTTTAGATTATTTGTATTTAGAAAAATGGATATTCATACATCTCTTTTGTTGTTAATAAATTAACTGGAAAATACAAAAAAAAACCTAAAATGATTACCCTAAAATCGTTTACCTTTCAACTGTTATCTTATCATCATCATCATATTTTTCATTGGCAATTTTTAAAAATAATCTTCCTTAACCATATACGTCCTTATACATATTATACCTTTTATGTTTATCTCAAATTAATATATACGAGTATATAAAATATCAACACATAAAGCTTTATTCTAAGATATATTAATGTAACGTAAATATGCTCAAATACGAATTATGTATGTTCAAATGGAAAAATTGCCCTTTGATTAAAAAAAAAAATTAAAAAAACTTATTTATTGGATACCCAAACACACCTGTGTGAATATTTGCATGGTGATAAATTATAAATTTTAATAATCATATGAATTACCTAAATATAGAGAAATGATAAATAGCTTGGTAACGATACAAAAATTATTAGTAAATTACATCAGGTACTAAAATACGACTCGAGAGACCAGAACATTTTATTGAATAAGATTCATGACGAACCATAATGATTACTGGTGGCTGTAGATCTTCGGTTCTCGATGTTACTGTTATTTTTTGTGAGCACATGGGTTGGGAGACACTGATTCATTTAATTTAATTAATCTGGCCTTCCTAAACATATTTTACAAACGTGCAATAATTTGTAAGAACAGGTTAACAGAGATTACAGACTTTGGCTCTTAATTTATTTTTAAATTTTTTTAGGCTTTGATAAATATTCAAACAAATTTTTATAAATATACAAAACCTTACTAAACCGGTTTTGCGAAGAAAGACTGTAAGCTTAGTTCTGAAAATATTGTAAAAATTAATTAAACAATTCCGCGAATGTAAATATTGCTTCCTATCGCTTGCCTGAAGAAAATTAATTTCGTGGAAATATATTTTTTGTTGCTTTAATCATAATGATGACAAAAAAATCTTTTAATTTTTAATTTTTTTATTATTATTATAAAACCATCATCAAATTCAGTTTGAAAGTTTTTCTTCCATATTATTTTCCACAAATTTTCTTCTGCATTATTTACCACAGAGTTTATTTAGTCGTTTATTATTTGGTTTGTATCAGCAGGAAGTTGTGAACGCGGAATTTAATTGCATATTTTAACTTCCCACGGTTCTGTTTGTGTAATGTGGTATTATAATATTTATTAATTGAATTAAGCATTTTGATTTATTAGCTTTATCGGATTAGCTTTAACTTGTAAATGCAATTGTGATTTGACACGGGTAACGCATGGAGTGGCCAAAAGGTCTCTTTAAAAGAGAACATGTTATCTTTTTTCATTCCGATCTTTTTTAATTTTCTTTTTTTGTTTACTATCTTTGGTTCTCTTTTTAAACTATCTTTATTTTGTAACTTGAGGAATCAATAGAAGGGCCCATTTTTTCGATTACTATTGAATATTACAGAATATCTAAGATTATTATGGAGTAATAAATGAGTGTAATATTTGTTGCAAACGAAATGGTTTAAGGTTATTGTGTAATTTGAACTTTTAATTAAATCCTTCGTACATTTTCCATTTTCCAGTGAAATACGAGTTGAGAACCAAGGAAATGAAAATTTTCTGGATTCAGTCGAATTTTTAAGTAAAAATGATTCGTAGTTTTGGGGATCTCGAAATTCTATTTTATTAATATGATTTTTGGAATCTCAGAAAATCTAATAACTTGCAACTTTCCAAATTCTTCAGTACCCAGGTCTCTCGGGGCTCTGCAAGGCTTTGTATGTTTCTAAAGGTTTACGTATTTTTTATAATTTAGTTCTAGTAAACTGTCCTTCCTTGTCGTTTTCTGGATGCAAGAATACCAGAAATATTCTATATACTCGCGTGAATATCTGGCAGCCTTACCCAGATGAGAACGTGTAAAAGGTCTTTTCATTAATGAGAGCTTAATGGACCGACTAAGCAATACATACAATTTTAAAACGGTGGTATTCGTAGATTTCTAACAAAAAAAAAATCTGACAAAGAAGTTTTATTGGTTATGCAAAGCTCAAATAAATCTGATTCTTCAGAATACTTTGATGAATAATTTCAGAAAAGCAGTTTTAATAATTTTAGAAAAGTTTAGAGATAAAAGTTTACCTTCATAAATGCTTTATTCCACCGCTTATTGAAAGCATGAACTTTAATATGCAAGTTTCAAGTGTTATGTTCATCAAAATGAATTTTGAAACAAATAATTTACTTTTAATTTTGCAACAGTTTAGCAAACATTGTGCCTTCCTTACAGATTGTGAAATATTAGCAACTGACGACTTAATTGTTCGTCGTCTATATACCTATTCAAGCTACTGTACAATTAACATACATAAAACTCGATGTACTAGCTTCTCGTTACAATTTTGATCACTTTGTCATTCTCCGACATTAATTTTCTAGACTGTGAATACTTAACCAGAAAATCTAACTACTCCGGTATACCGATGCAGGCGTTAATTGTAAAATTTATTAAGACAAAGCTTGGACATTCTATTTCAAATTTTGAAGCACTTCAATCGGAATTCATCCGTATTACTTTATAAGTTGCTGAATTTCATGTTATAATGGCACCCAGTCGAAATGTCGTATAACTGGCAATGATCCAGTTTACCGATATGAATTTTAAATTTAACGATCATATTAGAATTTTGGAAAAATTTAATGAAAAATCAAGAGCAAAAATTAGAAATTGTATGCAATTGAGAGTGCTGTGCAGATCAAATTTTTTCAATGATTTGGGTTTTTAATTATCCGAAACAGTTTTCCATTATATCACTTTTGGATCGTACACGTTACGAATTTCCAATTTTCGTCTAGTCTAGTAAAATGTCTAG
Source organism: Tipula unca (assembly GCA_951394425.1). NCBI lineage: Eukaryota > Metazoa > Arthropoda > Insecta > Diptera > Tipulidae > Tipula > Tipula unca. The sequence continues at coordinate 95,994,811 of OX596380.1, forward strand.
CGAGTATTTCGTACGCTTTAATAATTGTCAAAATTTAATTAATATGAAGAAAAATATTAATATTCGGAAATCGCAACGTAAAATTGTTCTTTGAATTATTTCTACAATACTGTCACGATAAATTGAAAAATATTGGTGATTTTTGTGGTGGAGATGAATGAAAAATTCCAGTCCAAATAATTCCCTAAATGATTTTAAAATAATTTGGGAATAGTTTGAATGCCGGTAAACGATTTGGCAGTTTGGTTAAATGGTAAATTATTATTGATTTTAGTTTTAATGTGATTAATATGTTTGCATTTAAAATTAAAGGATATAAATTTCAACTAGAAGAGATTTGTCTCGCTCAAAGATATGTCTTTTTTGGAGAATTTCATTTTTCTAACAAAATTCCTATATATACCACATTGTTTATTGTATTGACAGTTTATTTGCTTTTTATATTTAATTTTTTAATTTATTTACAATAATAATCGCCATTTTCAATTTAAAAAAATGTCCTCTATTTTTCTTTCCCTATGATGGACACCCTACTAACGCATAAACTCATCAGTATCTATTCCGTTTAATAGTAGGCAAATGTTGGATCACCAACAAAGTCAAAAATCTACAAAATAAGTCCCGCAAAAATAGTACCGAATCTTCTCTAAAAATATACACCAAAAATCATTAGATAGGATCTTAAAGGGAGCGATATTTGATAACGGACATGCATAAGTGAAACAAACGATTTAATTTTATTCTTGTAACTCGTAAGAAACCACTTGAAAGCAGAGTGGTACCAACAGTGCCCCAACAAATTTGACAATAAAAACACTAGCCAAAATCTCAAATGTGGAAATATCTTTTATTTCAACAGGAAATACACTTGAACTATTTTTATAATTATACATTTTTTTATAATAAAAATAATTATCCACACATATATGTACATACATTAACAGACTGTTCAGCTAGTGGATTTATTGTCCTTTGAAAGCTGAACAGTATCCCTATTTTGTGTACACGGCTACAGGTCCATCTTTTAATTGGCCATCTGCACACTGCATAGCTCCATGCTAGGCCTGTACTAACATGAACGATGATGAGTCGGACCATGAGTTCTACATTCAAACAGAGGTGGGAGATGAAAAATATTCAAACTTATTTTTGTTTATTTATATTTATTTTAATTATTTCATACTGTTATCCAATATAGCCCTCCTTAGACCAATTTAGTGTTTTACAAATATGTATGTAACACGAACCATATGAGAACCAACATTAATTAATATAAATATAAAAAAACAATAGCAAATATGTTGGAAAGAATGTTTGAAATACTATACTTTCACTATCGTACATACGAAACTCGAGGGTACCATATTTATATGCACTAACTAAAATTCATAAGCAATGCATAAAGATAAATACAACCGTTTCAAATATGTATTTCGCTAGGTATGTAAGTAAAAAATTCGTTGGAGTTTGTAAACGAAATAAGATATTGAACCATTGAAGACAATGAAATAATTGTTCGTTTGGTCTCACTGCGCTCTCTTCCTATCTCTTAGTAAACCACGTACAACAAGAGAAAGTAGCTGATATATATATATATATATATATATATATATATATATATATATATATATATATATATATATATATATATATACATATATATATATATATATATATTTATATATATATGTATATATATATATATATATATATATACATATATATATATATATATATATATATATATATATATATATATATATATATATATATATATATATATATATAAATATATATATATTGATCAAAGGTTTATTCACTTCAGAAGAAAATTCTATAACCAAACGTTTGGAACGTGTATGGGCAGCAAAATGTCATTCTTCCCGACTGTATTTTTATGTGCAAATTAGAGAGAACAAACAACCCTTCTCAATTGTTCCCTGATGTACATAGGTTGAGGTATGTGGACGATGTATTCCCATGGTTAAGAGAAATGAAATAAATGTGTATCCTACAATCAATTTTACCTGCAAAGTAGACACAGATGGCGTAATACCTTTCTTGGACATAAACTCCGACAAGTTAGAATTTAGGTTAGGTTAGGTAAGGGTGGCCGTCCTAAAGGACTAGCATAGACACAAAATTGGTCCGTAGCTGTACCACATTCGAACTACCTTCTCTTCACTCGTTGAAACATATCATCTTACCAAGAAGCGTTGAAAGCCCCTGACATCGCTCGACAAGTTCCCATAAATTTTGTTCTGCTATACGCTAAACTAGGACAGGTGTAGAGCAGATGGAGCAAACTTTCCTCCTCTTCCTCATCACCGCAGCTGCGGCAGAAATCATGGGTAGGGGCACCCAGTCTGATCGCATGTACCCCGATAAAACAATGTCCCGTTATAGCTCCCACGTTCATACCAATATAGTGCCATCAAAGCGATATCAGTTGGCCGGTCAAGTCCAGGCCAGATCTGTCTCGTTATTACACAAGAACTAGCGTTAGACCATTTGACGTTCGTTTCTTTTATTGCTTCTTCCTGAAGCATCAGTTTACACGAAGCAAGCGGTATCTTTATGTCCAGCCTGCTTTGGGATATAAGGCGTGCTGTGCCCTTGTCGGTCAGCTCATCTGCCTTTACATTCCCTGCGATATTGAAGTGTCACCCTCGTCAAGCGGATGTTGAACTGATCAGCCATCTCATTTAAAGATACCAGACAGTTCTGGGCTACCTTTGACGTCAGGGACTATGTGTGATGTCCTGCTTTGGGATATAAGGCGTGCTGTGCCCTTGTCGGTCAGCTCATCTGCCTTTACATTCCCTGCGATATTGAAGTGTCACCCTCGTCAAGCGGCTGTTGAACTGATCAGCCATCTCATTTAAAGATACCAGACAGTTCTGGGCTACCTTCGACGTCAGGGACTATGTGTGATGTCTAGCACTTCTTGTCTATGTTTAGTAATAAAGGTTGACTTACGCCCGATATTACATATATTTAGGTTAGTACTTAAAACATAATCAAGGAGTAACTCACCGCGCCTGTTGATATTTATACTTCGCCAAATTGAGTAATGCGACTCCTACTTTTCGTCGTTGAGCCTCCGTTAATGCACTGCCCAACCTACCTGTATGGTGGTATTCTTTCCTCCTCGTACGATAGGTAGGCCGATATAAGCTAGAGATTTTGCAAACCCTTCTCGATGCTAGCCACCACTATACATCAGCGTTTCTGTAATAGTAAAATAAAAATATTCAAATTATTTCTAGCGAGAATGCAGGAACGTATCTTACCTTCATTTTTCGCGTGTAATATTTTGTATTTCGTAGTTCTGAGCCCCAGTACTTGGTCACCTGAGGAACCCAAGGTTCCTGGACCAGAACCACATCAATGGACTCAGATTACATTTTGAGCAGAAGGGCCGCCAAGGCTTTACAGTGATGACGGTTGATCTAAAGGATCTTAAGCATTAGATAGTGCTTACCTCCACCACTGTTGAGTCAGACTCCGCCTCTGACAGCGATTCGTGTATTTGGAGCGAACAATGGAGCCCCAAGCTCTCGCTCACAGATTGTAAAGTGTCTCAATGACAGCGGTTGAGTTTCAGAAACATTTTCAAAGATGCGCAGATCACCGACTACGGGACCAAATTCGTAAATGTCATTCTTCAAAAAGAAACGTACACGAAACTAATAAAGTGTCCAATTATTCATAAAACTGAAGAAAAGTTTTACTAATTATAAAACGCCTAATTTGGTTCATCAACAATATTTAAAGAATTTTATCAACATAATTTATTTGAAGTTTACAATTTGGAACAATGGATGAGGTGAAACAGACTTCAGAAAAAACAAAGCAATAAAATTACTTTGGTTACCATATTACAAAAATATACCTGTCCTTTCAAACAAAACGCACTTAATCACTTATATTAAAACTTTCATCTTAATTCTTCGCCTGATTCTTTTCTTCCAGATTCACATCTGTTCTGGGTTTATGAGTCCTAAGTTAAAGGATTTATTTATAATCGGTCAAACAGCAGCCTATAGGTTTGTTCCAGTTGGCCACATTCCAGAACTTCATCCAACAATTATTTTATAACCCCATTTCCATCCAAAACACAGAGTTTCATTATAATCAGTCAAGGAATGACCTGGTTCCGTTCCTTTTGATCATATTCCTGAACTTCACCCAAAAATTATTTTATAAACTCATTTCCATCCAACATATTGAAATGTTGGCCATATTCCAGAACTTATGCCAAAAATTATTTTAGAATACCATTTCCATTAACCGTGCGTTTAATCATAACCGACCCAGAAATAGATCAATAGTCAATCCCATACACTATATGATATCCTGAAGTCCATTTATCTGATTTAACGAAATCAACTATCGTTTACATTAGTTTTTATACCGTATCACAATATAACTTTCTCTTTATGTGTAGAAATCTGACATTTCGTGTGTTTTTATCGTATAGTTAAATGTCCGTAATATGACTTTGAAAAATTGTTCGATTTAATTTTGTTGGTATTGGTTCAAGAAATCATTAGATCACTAGTTAAAAGACGAATACCTGATGCTATTTCGTACCTTATCCGGTATTTAAATATTCTGTTTTTTCAAATCCTGTTTTGAAATTGAAAATGGTTCCTTCAAAAAATACATAATAAATCGAATTTCACCATTAAATCCAAAACATACTTAAAAACTAAACTATTATACGATAAATTACGGTAAATTGTTATACGATAAACATACGACATAAATTGTGACTATGATAAATAATGTCCACGATAAATTATTTATACAGTAAATTTGTATACGATGAATTGTTTACGTTAAATTATAATAAGGTAAATTGTTTACTATAAACTGCCTGGCACCTAAGTCTGATATACAAATTTGAATACAAGTTTATCTGAGAAATGTTGTTGAAATAGCCAAAAAATGGCAGCCTGTATCCCATATATCATTTAACAACTATATATTTATATACGTATATCAACCCCAATGAAATCTGAAGAAACCTAAATATAAAACATTCGAAAGCCGCGATTGTTTGAACTATAATAATATTTTAATTATCTCCTCGAGTTCTCCATAACATGACTGATCGATTTTGTCTTTTGCTTTGTTTAAGGATTCGGTGAAATAGAAGGTGAAAAATACTGATGGGCTAAATGTGTGAGTATTCTAGTGTATGAACTCAACCAGTTATTACCTCACTTAATTGTAAATTTATACACATATTTCTAACAATCAGCCAAGATCCATTGCAAAGTCCGTTGGTACACATATGTACATAGATATACATTCCTCAGTAGTATAATAATTGATCTGTGTTTGAAATTGATTATGAGTTGAATTCAAATGGTGGAAGTTCTGTGACACGAAACAACCTGTCAGCTACAACTATTTGTTAGTAAAATTGGGTAGCCAAATATATTTATTTGATCGCCTGTATGCGGAACACCTAAAGATGTGCATTTTTTGAGAGGGCAAAATCGTTTAGGTTTAACTCACTACATTGAATCTTGTTATTAACACACCTACATATATACGAAGCATTAAGAATAATGTCATATATGTTTAAACTTTTTAAGTTTCATCTAAAAAAATATCTTATGCTTAAGCGGCAAAATATTTTTGCAACCCGTGTGCGGTTACACCAAAAGAAAAAATTGTCTGAATAATAATATACAAAAAGAAAATGGTGTCGGTTTAATAATAAAACTCTGATTTCCCACTGCACCATTTGTCTTAAAGTATTACCTTGAGATAATATCTTATATAGCATAAAAGAAGATTTAAATAAAAAAACAGAAACCGAATAAAAACTTGGATGGATTTTCGTTTTTTGTTGTTATAAAAAGCTATTTGTAACTAAAAAAAGGGTATTTGGTTGTTGTTGTTTTTCGAAAATCAAAGTTTTTTATACCTCTGCGAAACCAAAACCAAAAAAAAAAAGATTTTCCTAATTTTACAAAAATGTTTCATTTTGGGCTCTCATCTGAATTTCTACACACATACACACACACACAGTCTAATTTGGCTAACAATGACATTTTGTTTTATATGAGGGTGTAATAATGGATAACGATGCACAGAAATTCGGGAACAACCTAAATTCCGTTGAGAGGAGTATTATATTGTGTTTGTATGGTGAAACCAAATTAAATTGAATTTTTAATAAAGTTTTCTCTTATTTTCTTGAATCTGGTGCTTGATTCTGTAGGTATATCAACACTCTGCTTGTTGTGATATACCATAATTCATCCTTTTACATACATTTTTTTTCACGTTCGTTTTTTTTGTTAATATTTTGTTTTTCCAATTTTTGTTTATTTAATTTTTTTTTATAAAGCTCTTTACAGATGGTTGGTTCCTATCAGGGATGGATGAATATTTGAAAATTCGTTTGTTCAACGATGTAAAAATAAAAAAATCATCTAATCCGGTTGCTGATGATGGAAGTAAAAATGTTGGATCAACTTATGTATATTTATTTGCCCACAAAGGGGCATCAAGTTTTACTGAGATTTTCAAAGGAGGACGAGAAAATTATTATGGTAATTCTATGATTTTTTATTTTTTATTATGTTTATTTTTGTTACAATTTGTATTTCGTTTTATTTTTTATGTTGCTGTTATTTCGCCGAAATTACCTTAAGATACACAAATATTCTTAAAAATAAAAAATCTGAGAAAATAGATTTAATGGTTTGGAAATTATTCAAGATATTTTCTTCGTTATTCCGATTTATAGCATTACATTTCGTACTTGAATGTGTATTATTATAATTATTATTGTGTTTTCACTTCGAAGCTTTTTAACAATCGAAATTATATGGAAAAAATTGTTGAAGTATGCTTGAAACGAATGTTATATTTATTATATTATATATGCGCAATCTTTATTATTAGTTTTATAATATGGTAAGGTGTTGAATCTTAATTTTATATTATTATATTAGTCTTTTTATAGATATAGACCAAACCGGTTTAGAAGTAGGTCATTTATTTTTTTATAATTTGAGTTTATTTATTGGTTCATGTTTTGAGGTACATAATGTCACCTAAAACAAAGTACATGATGCTTACTTTTATTTGTTGAAATTAAATATAATTATAAGCTATATTCTCCAAATTTAAATCTCTCTAAATTTAGTTTTGTAATCGTCAATTTCTATTTCCAAACTCCTAAATTTCAGTCTCCAAATACCAAACATTAATCTGTAGCGTGACCATAATTGTATATTATTAATAAAACGAACGATTTTATATTTAAAATATCTTTGAAATAATTGTACAGTAAGCCTCAAAAATTAAGTCAAACCATCAAAACAATTAGTCTAAATTTATTAAAAAAAACATAATGAATGAAAAAGATTAATGATAAGCCAAACAAAATCCGTTATTGAGCGAATTTATGAGAGTCAGGATACATTTAACACGTTTTTGTAAATGAAATTAACAAATTAAAATTCATCCTTAAGGAGTTAGATAACCAATCGAATATGTTCATTTCCAATAAATTACAATAAAGAGTGAGTTAAAGACTGATAAATCAACGAACTTAAATTACAAAATAGCCCGACCTCTATTTTTTGAAACCAACTGGAACACTTTAACATTTATAAATATTTCTATAACAGAAAACTAACTCCTTTTTGGAGTCCAAGACATTTACAAGTTTGAAAGAAGTATTAAATTCTCCCGTAACTGAAATTATTTACAATACATATTTTGTAAATGCAATTGTCAGATGGATTTTTTTAAGATTTCAAACTTGTAGGTTCTCCTCTCATATATTACATTCGAAAACTCGAAGATTTACCTAGATTTTGTTATATAATATGTCGCATCCTTGTGTTGTAAAGCAGGGGTTTGTAATATCACCATTTTCGATATTTGATAGACGTTTGTGTTTCTGTTTTCAGGAACAAAATGATATGTTGCATTCAATTAAGCAATTTCTATTGTGACCACGGCCTGCTAGATTCTATTTCTATAAATTGATTCGATAAAATCTCACCATTATTTTTATTTTCGATAGCTAACGAAATGAGGAAAAAGAGATAGTGCAAATTTATTATAACATGCTGAGATCGCAATAGAAACAAAATGGCGATGGTACAACATCCCTCCCCAGGTCTAATAGAATTAGAACATAAATCTTCATGCAAGAAAAATGCTTCAATTGGAATTTCATTTCACAAGTGTTCGTGGAATTTTATAGAAATTGATTATAGAGGCTGGATGATGGATCAACATTTTAAATTTCAATATGGGGTATGTGATATATCAAATGAGAGGCATTTTTATAAGTACGCAATTAAGCGAATTATAGTTGAAAAATTAATTTGTAATGTGTTTTGACAGCTTAACATATGGATATACTTTGCACAATTTTTTTTAACACAATTTCTGGCAAGCAACGAAACTCACTCCCTCTATACACTTCTGTATTATAAAGTCATGCGACGCACATACTACAGTTTTCGTTTCCAAATTATCTTGTTTTAACTGTTCGTACAAATTGAATATTTCATTTTATTTTTTTAATGAAATATTTGTAAATTTTTGTTCGAGCATAATATATGTATATCTGAAAATGAATTAATATATTGTCTTAAAATATCATATACATATGTATATACATACATATGGAAATGAATAAAATCAATACAATTTTAATTGCACTACATTACACACAATTAAACAAAATATTGGTTTTAATTAAAATTTGAGTCTTACTCAATTTATATAAAATAATAAACGAAGTAGGAGGTAATTCCAATTTTTAATTAGAATTTTTGTTGTATAGATGATACATAAAAAATACTATTATTTTTAAGATCTCGTATATCTAACATACATATATGTATGTATAATTCAAAATTCAGTAAACATAATATATATTTTCAAAAGAATGTGTAATTAATTTTATATAGATGATAGCAAGAAGTGTACCTCCCACTCGACAAAAATTAAAAAAATTTAAACATTCTACTATTATATCACCAAAAATTTAGCTCTGCCATCATCTTAAATCGATAAAATAAAATTAATGTCACTCCTTTTACGTGTAGTTTTACTTCTTTGTTTGTTGGTTTATTTTAAATAATCGTATGTCATCATATGTAAGTACATAGATTGGTTTGGGAAAAATATAAAAAAAAAAATTCATGATCGTCATCAGCATATATGTATGTATATGATGATACCAATTTCATTTTTATACCTTATGTAAATTTTTTCCCGGTTTCGTTTAAAAAAAAAATAATAAAAACCATACCAAATAAAAGTTTTCCCATATATTTTCCAAATTCGTTTACATTTGTGTTTGGTGCGATGTGATGATGGTGTGCAGTGGTTGGTGGTATGTTTTCTCATCGTATTTTTTTTCTATCCTAAACATAAATATTGAACTTTAGGTAAAGTTTCTTCGTTTTACGATTTTCTTTTCTCAGAAAAGTTGGGTTTTCCTTTATATTCTATAGACTTTTTTTTCGTTATGTTTTGGTACAAAGCAATCAATAAATAAACTTTTTTATTTTTATTTTGGTTGAACATATAACACGAATTTCCAATAATAATTTAATCTTATTTTATATAAGAAGAACGGCGAACCAAAACACTGAAGTATAATAATGTTTCATCTAATTTGTGCGTTTATAACGTCTGTGGTACATATTATTTTAAAGATAAGAAACAACACGTGAGAATTATACGGACATTTGGAATGTGCAAAATTTTATTTTTTAACTTATACATTTAGTTTTAAGTTAATCATAAAAGTTTTTTATGGCAAGTCTAAATACAATATTTTTGAATCAACCTAAGTTTAAGTTGAACCAGGTAAATCAAAACATATGTATACATGTTTTTATTTAACTATACAAATATTGACAACATTATTCATGTCTTGTAGTATAAACGTGTTTGTAAAGCACGTAAATACATATTTTGTGCTTAAAAATCAAATTTTTGCAAAACTTGGAAAATAAATTAAATTATCTTCTGAATAGTTTCTGATTACCATATTGCAAAAATATTACAAGCATGTACTTTTTTAAATACATATGTACATATATGTATGATTGTTTTGTGTGGTGGTAGCATAATGCAGTGTACAGGTTAATTTGTCAAGTTTTCAAGAAAGTGTTAACTTTTCAATTTCGGCGTCGGAGAGTTTGGTTAAATTTTGTGACAGTAATCCACATTCAGTAATTTTAATTGAAAACCAAATCGTCTTGAAAAAGCTGTGTAAACTTTTTTGAATTGGCTAGCTTAAGTAGAATATAACATTTATAAAGACCTCTAACAAAGGTGGAAAAGTGGTAAGGTAAATGTCCTAATTACTAGCACTAGAAGGATATAATACATTGTAGTTTGTGTATTCAAATATATTTCTCAGTTCAAATATTTTTCAGTAATTTTTATCCATTAATAATTACAAATTTCAAGAACCAAGAAGAATTTTGCATAAATATTCCAAAATCCTATGTCTGTCATATTGTTGTGTTCCAGGGAAACATCACCTATCAAAATTGGTAATCCAAAAATGTCTCCCAGAAACACGGCAAAGGATAATAATAGTAAAGTTAAATATATGAAATATTAAAGGATGTAAATTCAAAACAGAATCCTTATCAATTATCACACTTAAAATTACACATAAATTAATCAACAATAAAATTAAAATATAAAGATCATGTAAAACCAATGGAGTTCTTATCAATTATCACACTTAAAATTACACAACAAAATATAGAAAACATTAAAGGTAAATATTTATCACACAATTAAATAAAAATAGACACTTGGTCACTTAGCAGAAAGGGTGGCAAAACTGAAAATTAATTTTCTAAATTAATTTCATTGTAACTTGGAACGCCAATGGGCTCAACCAACGAGCCCAGGAACTGGAAATATTTCTCCATACAAACAATATAGATATTGCGCTGATTTCAGAAACGCACTTCTCCAACAAAAGTTTTATTAGAATAAAGAGATTCAACTGAAAGAGCTAGAAGTGGTTCAGCTGTACTAATTAAAAATAATATCAAATATAATCAACAAGAGGATATTCGAGAAAGCTACATGCAAGCAACGGTTATCTCAATCCAATATAATGGCGCAGATCTAAATATTGCGGCAGCATACTGCCCTCCACGGCATACACCAACGAAGCTAGAATTTAATAACTTCTTCAATAAACTCGGTCCAAGATTTATCATTGGAGGGGACTACAATATAAAACATACCCTTGAGGTTCCAGGCTAATTTCTCCTGAAAAAGGAAATGCTCTATTGAATGCCATTCATGAAAACAAATGTGAATATTTGTCTCCAGGTGGGCCAACGGATGCAGGAAAAATACCAGATCTATTTGATTTCTTTAACATAAAGGGTATTTCATCCAGTTACACTAAAGCTAAAGTAATTAACGGCTTAACATCTGATCACATTCCTGTACTGTTGTCAGTAAGCGCTATAGTAATCAAAAAACAAAAAAAAACGAAACATTAAGAAAGTTAGAAGAGTTAGTTGAATTAAAAGTGAGTATCAAAAGTAATGAGGAATTGGAACATCAAACAAAGAATTTCATTGATTATACTCGAAAGGCAGCTAGCCTCGCTACTTCAGAATTAAAGGTTAAAGTAACTGCTGAGATCAGGGAACAAATCAAAGGAACCAAGCCAAGGAGAATATTGCCTTCAATCGGATAAGTAACAAAGTTAATAGGCTAATCAAAAGCTTTAAAGAAAATTGCTTCGACAACTATTTCAGCGGGCTAGATCCAGAAACGGATAAGGACCACTCGTTATGGAAAGACACCAGAAAATTCAAACGACCTATAGCTACCACTCAAGGTAGTTCGGTTCGACAAGACAAAGGATCTTTGCTAAGCACCTAGCAACCTTCTCTACACTAAACCATACCAAGAACGAATAAAACATTCATCGGCACGTTTGCTGACGACACTGTTATTATGGCAATAGACGAATCTCAACAAAGAGAAGTGGAAAATCTTCAACGAGCAATGAACAACGTTACTAAATGGACGATTGATTGGAAAATCGCGCTTAGTGAGCTTAAATCAACTCATGTGACTCATGTAAACTGGAAACATCACACTATGTCTACTTAATACTAAAATAAATTCTGTTATGACGTCATGTTATGTGGCAATATTTAACTATTTCTTAATTATATCCGTATGGTAAACTTAATATAAAGTAAAAATACAAAAAAAAGGTCTTATCTTAATCATTCAATATATTTTTATATTTTTATTATGAACGTACATGTGGGTACTTTTATATTTTTCTTATGAACGTACATGTGGTCACTTTTATATGTTTATTATGAACGTACACGTGGTCACTTTTATATTTTACTTGATAGACCACGTGTACGTTCATAAGAAAAATATAAAAGTGAACACGTTTACGTTCATAATAAATAAATATAAAAGTAAGTATTTAAGTCGGCATATGCCCTTTAGTCTTTTACGCGGTCCAATCATGTATCGGAAAACCAACGAATAATTCGTCGAGCCTTAGCAAGGTGTATCAGACCGCTCCGATGTCTCTGTGCAGATAATATATTTAACTCGATAACGGGAGAGAATTTTTATGGAATTATAATTTATTTATATTGCAACCTGCACATCTCTCGCAACCGTTAAAACACACACTAAACTTCTTTATAAAACATTCGTTAACAATATACATTAAACACATCAATATAGTCTTCAAAAGTTAGAAGTATTTGATGTATCTCCATACTTAACTACTTACTTTTGAATTTTACATGTCTACATGACGACGCAAAACAACATACGCATAATTTTAGAGTTAAAATCACAAGTTTGAAATTTTTTCAACGCTAGGTTAATGTTTATAATATTGTCATACAAATACTGTTTTGTTAAATCTACCTACTACAGATGGAAAACCCACTTAAACTTTCTACGTTCTTTTAAACTCCAATAGTGTTCCTTGAGAAACGCTTCTCCAAAGTTTCTAACAGGATTCTGACTTGCAAAATGTTTTCATCAATCTACAAATCATTGAGAACTTGATTGGAATATGCTTTAATGTTTCTAACACATCGAATGGATGAAATCGGTATTAATCGGTATTTTTTGATACGTGTAAACAATTATAGCAGGTGCCAACTCATCATTAGCCCAACCAAAACAATCAGGCATCCCTTTTCGTCGTGTGCAAAAACATCACTATTATCAAACAAAACTTTCATGTTAAACTCAAATGTTTACCATAACATCAGTTTACATACTACTACATACATAATTTTTAAAACGCTAGTATGATTCGGTCTCCATATTGGTGATTCTTTCAGAAAAATTTAATTGTCCTCAACAGTTATTGAATTCTTGTCAATTAAAAACAAAAAAATTGTAATGTCCCATATTCAATTGTTATTATTTTCTGAAAGCCTATGATCGTACCTGTAATAAAATAACAAATTTGCTGAACTGTTGTTAACAAACTAATCATATACAATACTTATAAGTTATAACCAAACTAACATGTCGTTCTCTTTGATTATAACACTTTCCCTATGAAGTAACCAAGAACGAAAGCATAAAAGGATGGGTTAAAAATACTAACCCAGGCGTCTCAATAAAAACTTAATTCTACTTAAAGTAGACCTTATATAAGTTTATTTTATTTTTTATTTTATGATCTCTACTTGTTCTGGGGCTCAAGACTTATATAAGTGGTACACAAATGGGCAGGGTTCTGCAGAACATCCGTATATTTAATTCCTTTTAAAATTAGATGAATTCCTATATTATTCCCTGTTGATGTAAACATACTAAATAATAGAGAATATAATGCAAACTACCCGACTGACTAACAAATAATCGAAAATAGTGACAATTCAGCAGAAAAATGCCCTAATCCTAATAGTTACTAAGTAGGTCATTTTTTCACATTTGTTTGAATTTCAATTTTGTCTTATGTCGATTTTCTTTGGTTAAAAATAATTGATTATTTTGACAAATAATTGATATTTTTCAGTGTTTCATTTTTCTTTGACGAAAATAATTGATTATAATCTACTACTACTACATTGAAAAATAGAAATGTCAAATATGACAAATAGACGCCTCGCCATTTTTATGTCAATTCTTAAATGGTTTTCTTGCTGTGTCAATCACAAAAAAAATAACAAATTAATTCACAAAAAATAATCGCTTGTAGCTTTATGAAATTCACATTAAACTGACAGAAATAAAATGTCAAAATACCAACACATTGGGTCTGTTTTTTTTTGATATCGGAGAAATCGGAGAGATAAATTTACTGTCAAAATTCAGATATGCGTTTTTTTTTAATATCCGAGAAAAAAATTATCTCTCTGAGTCGTTTTTTTTTACGCTCGGATAATTATCAGATACGATATTTTTTCTCTGAAAAAAAGTACGGATTTTTGTTTGACGTTTTTATGTTTTAGCAGTTTTTTTTATGTTTTCTATTAAATTTAAAATGGCGACCACGACGAATGTTGAGCTATCAGGTGAGGAATAAAATTTTAATTTTGATAGTTTATTACAGTAATTTATTAATAATTCATAATTTTTAGGTGAAAGCCATTTTAAATGGTCCAATGATAATACTTTATTTTTATTAGTTTGTATAAAAGATAACTATTATTCATTAGAAAACGATATAAAAAAAAAGTGTATTTGAAAATTAAAAACTTGTTTGGTGAAAGAGGGATAAATCTAGCTTGGGAGCAAATCGAATCGAAATGGAAATCAATTGTCAAACAGTATAAACAGATCAAGGACCACAACAACACTACTGGCAGTTCTATAATGAAGTAGATGACATTTTAAAAAATAATCCTGTTATCCAGCCTCTATCAACGGTGTCCAACATGATTGGTGATTTGTGCTGTAATGATAAAGAAAATGATGCTATGCCTTATGTCAGTACACCGTTGGTAGAGCACAGAAAACGGAAACAACAGCAATCCAGTGTAGATGACTACAGAAAAAAAAAATAAAATTAATGGAGGAACATAATAATGTTATGGCAAAATTTGTTAACCATTATATCAAAATAAATCCAGTGGCACAAAATGACAATTTAGAAGTTTAAAGGTTTTGATGTTTTAAATTAAGTTTAGGTACATAAACCTATGTATATATAAAAAGACTGAATTTGTGATAATTGAATTTATTAAAAATATATTTTTGTTAAATATTAAAAAAGATAATTTGTTATTTGATCACGCTTCGCTTGGGCTGCAGTTCCTCCAGTCCCTGGATAAATTTCGTCATCATCATTATCTTCGTCATCATCATAGTTTTGTGTGGTCGTAACACCATTATCTTCATTAAAATTTCAATTAAATATAACTATTTATAAACTATATAAACTAAACTTTATAAACTAAATTAAATTATTTATTAACTATTAATTATTATTAACTTATTAATTATTTATTTTTATTATGTTTTTTATTAAATTAATTTAAAAAATTCGGTTGTTGACCACTTCGCTTTAAATCCACTTGTAACCTCGAAAAAAAGATATCTGAAATAATTTCTCCGATACTAAAAAGAAACACAAAATAAAATATTTTTGATTTGACAGATAAAACTCAGAGAAAAAAATTATCGAATATATCCGATAAATAATCTCTCTGATTTCTCTGATTTCTCCGATATCTAAAAAAAACAGACCCATTTTTCGTTTTCGATTTGGGGAAAAAGACTGTCTGAAATTCACATTGCTGTTTTGGTCAATTGCGTAATCCACATTAATATCTACTATAGTGATGGGTGTTGCTTGGTTGGTTTCATACTGACACATATACGAAACTGTATTTTTATTATTTTAATCAAACCCGTTTAAACCATTGATGTGTTGTTTGTAAATTTGAGATTGATAACGTACAATGTGTAAAGTTATTATCGAAACAAGGCTACAAATTTCCCCTATACTAGTTTTCGTATGGTGAGCATCGGCGATCTATATCAGAACCCAGATGGAAGGAATAATTAAAAAATTAATTCTTATTTGTTTTTATGTTATCCTATGAGGCCTAACATGCCTCAACATCCTCATACGGATGAGAACATTTTTATGAATGAGATGATAAACATGTGTTTAATTGACAAATTAATAACATATAATATAGACATATGTACAGTGCGCCCATTAAATTAAATTGATACATATTTTGAAAATAAACCGAACTTTTATGAGGGTCATCCTAGCCATTTTGTCTCGATCTTAATGTAGATTGGGTGGTATTTGCTTAGCACGTTTTGTTGACTACATGTGATCAATAATGTATTGTAAAAGCTTGAATCCTAATTTGAAGAATCCTAATTTCATGAATCTCGCTAATTTCATGTTTGGTTTTCGAACCAATTTATTATGTACTACATTAAATCAGTTTTCAATTTCTGCGTTAGCCGGCCTAGTAGGAACACCGATTATTTTTAAAACTATGGAAGTCCCTAATGGCAAATAAAAAAAAAACTTAATTACGAAAAATTGGAATTGTTTTTAGCAAAATACTCATAGTACAACATGCATTAAGTATTTCTATTTCGGTTTTCTCACATCGCACATACAGAGTATGCATATTTCAAGACCATATCTCTTATTTAGAATTTCAGACATGATTTTAAAATATCTAAAACATGTTGGGATAACGTAAAAATATAGTCACTTAGATAAACAGTTGGTCAAAAGTAGTTTACTATTTACCAGAACTTCCGAATATCTGTACGATTTTGACCATGATAATGTTTTCAATTTTTCAACACTTGTATCCCTTATTTATAGACATGAACACGATTTTAAAATATATGAAACATCTACGTCTGCAAACATTTTTTAACTTACTTCTTACTTATTATTTAATAATTTTTTATGTAATTTCTGTGATAGAATTTAGTACATATACATGAAATTTCATTGCATATTAATTTATCTTTTTATGCTTTATTTAACGTTTAAACGCCTAAATGCTTACCATAAAATCAATTTACACACTAATGCATATATGTATGTAGATGCTTTTTGAAAAGTTAGTATCATAATAGAGTATAAGTTTCAAATAATTATTTGAGATACATATATACATTTGGCATAATGCTGTATATGAAATCCGTGTCTTAGTATTAATAAAGATATGTGTATGCCACTCATCATACCTTTGTGTGAATTATAATCAGGTTTTATAATAAATGTATTAAATTGGAACCGCTATAAAGTAGAAATCACAATACAAACTGAATTAATAGTGCAGACAATTTATTTTTTGAGTTATCGTATCGATAGTCGTCTCACTCTTATAGAACTTTATACGAATGTTTTTGATAAGTACGTGAATACAAACATTTAAAACATTTATTTAGCATGGCTTAAAACGTGTTCAATGACAGAAACTGAATATGCAAATGGTTATGTTCAAATATGTTAAAATGGTAAAAAAAATTGTATATTATATATAGGCAAAATCTTACCAAACATCCGAATATACATAATACATTACAAAGGTGTTCCCAGATATTACTTCGTAACAATTTTCATTTAAAGCTTTAAAAATGTTTACATACTTCTCCGAAATCAAATTTTGCGAATAAAAACACCTGTTACCGCAACACAAAAATTATGGTTTTTCTTTATATTTAGGAACAATATCATGATTACGGAGTACAACCAAAGCCGTGTTAAATCAAAAGATATATAAAGACACATAAATGAAGTTGGTTGGCATCAGTCCATTCGAATCGAATAATTTTTTTTCTATGTTATCTAATCTTTTTGATATGAAGATGAACATGGTTGTTGTGTAGTTGTTTCATGTTTTATATGCCAGAAATATGCAGAATTATTATCTTACTTACTTGCACGTTACAAGATGAAAAATCTGTTATAATTTAATCTTATTTAACGAATTCAACAATTTAGCATTGTTTTTAAACTTAAATAAAGGCACAGCAAGAAGGAACAAAAATAATATATATTTTTTTATATAAAATTTCTTAACAACCCACTTCATTTTAGTCTTATATATGTAGTTGCGTATAGATATTATAATATGATGACTATACGCCATTGTGCTTTCAATAAACCTTTTTTGCCATACAAGTGTATACGGATTTGAAAAAAGACGACGACACGTAATAGTGAATGACAAAGTTTGTTTTCTTCGTAATTTAACGAAATAATATATGGAGAAAAAATAGGATTGTTTACTATTCAGATATAGCAGGAAAATTATATTGTCGTAATCGAGATAAATAAAAAAGGAAAAAAAGGATTTAATAACAACAAGAAGAAGACTTATGAAATTGAATATGACTTTAGAAAATTATTTTTAATTGGAAAAAAAAAGTTTTTCTTTGGTTGTGGTTGTTGTTGTTAGCAAGAATATTATTCAAGATATAAATTATTATATAAAAAACAAATAATCGTGTAATTGGTATTGAAGTTGTTTTTGCTGTGCTAATATTTAGATGAAAATAGTTACTTTTATACTAGTTTTATATATCGTTATTTTTTCAACAAGTTGGTAACTTCAATTCAAGTCTGCAGAAATAAATAAAAATAACCATACATAACATTATAATTTATATGAGAAGCAGAAATAATACTGCTTCCACGAGAATATTGATCACTTACTTTTTAAATGTTAAATATGTATTTAAAATAATATCGCAGTGAAATAATTTGGCACTGAGACCGGCCAGTCCCTTAACAGTAAATATGTATAACAACAAATTTATAAAAACTGTATGGACGAACAGGAAAACAATATTAAAATTATTTCGATAAGATTTGTACGTAAAACGAACATATATATACAAATAAACTTTAATTCCTCATCATATAAAAATGTTCTTTTTAATGTTTTTTATTTAAAAGCACTCTATAAATAGGACGAATGAAAAAAAGAGGAAGTCAAAATAGAATACATTTTGAAATAACGATGATTTTATTCTGTGTAAAGTTCATATAGAAATAAGTAAAATTTATTTTGGCTTACCTTAAAGAATTTTAGTTTTTAGTATGAAGATCTGCATGTTGGAATTTTTTTGGCGAATTAGTTTTATAAAATTATAGAAAATACAATTTTAAATTCTTTAATTTAAGAGATGTTTTCAACATTTTAACCAAAAATTATAGGGAAGCTCTTCTTCAGCACGTAAAAGCTACAGCGAATTTATTAAACCACAGTCTGGCTAGGCAATTGAGCGTACCAAGCAAGATTTTCGGCCATTTTGGATTTCTATTATGATGCCTATCTAAAATAGTTCATGGCTCCAGGTTTGGCAATATTCAGGAATTTAAACATGATTATGATTCTGTAGTGTAGAATTTTAGAAAAGAAAGCTTTACGACATTCCCAACTAATTCACTGCAGATTGAGCCAAAATTGTTTTTCAATTAAAGGTTATGAGTGCCATGTGAGAATATCTCTTCCATATGCGGCATTGAAAATATTGCAAACTTACAGAGTTCAAAAAAGTTTAAAATACGAAAATTTTAAAAGTTTGGCCTTAACTTCAAGAATCAACTATTTAGCGGCTGTTTTAAATATTTTAGGTAAATTCGAAATTTGAAGATAAGTTGTAAATTTTGTTTAATTTAAAATGTCAGAGGTTCTATTTCTTAAAACATTTAGGGGATTTTCAAAAATCGCGAATTTAATGTTGGGAATAACAAATACATACATTAATATTCAAGAATTAAGATCTGTGTATGGCCTTGAATTATGTCATTATGATCAAAATGCATAAATTTTTTAAAAATTAAATCCCAATGCATATACATTTGTTATAGAGACTGTTATGTAGCTCTCTTTTATACAGGGCTATGCAGGTAATCGTTTAGTTGGCAATCTGCACACGCTCTTTTCAATGTTTTCAATTTAATCATCAATCGTAATCGGCAGATAAAAAATTCGGTTTGCATCCTGCCTCTGCACTGCGCTAATTGCTCAGTAAAACTGGATTTACTATTTTCGGAGTATTTATACTGCAATAGTTTTGTTCGTAAGTGCATTCACCGATTTGCAAAAACAACTCTTTACTAATAAATGTTGACGTGTATTCAGTTTGTATTGCGGTTTCTACTTCATAGTGGTTTCAATTTGATGCATTTATTTTAAAATCTGTTTATAATTCGCTCAAACGTATGAAGTATGGCATAAATACACATACTTTATTAATACTAACATATACGTATTTTATATTCAGCATTATGCTAAATGTATATGTATACTCGTTGTATATCACAAAAAATTATTTTATTTTTTATTTTGCGCAAAGAGATTTTTGTATGAGTAAAATACAAATTGAATAACTTATACTTCACACGATTTTCAATTCAATTTTCGAAAAAAAAAAATATTTTTTTTCAATTTTCTGCTGTATAGACAAAGTTTATCTTTCATATATTATATTATATGTACGAATGTATATTTTGGTAATTTTGGTGTTACTTTTTGTTCACTTTGTATATTATGTATCACATTTATGTAACACAAAAAAAAAACAAAAAATAATAAATCGTAAAATATGAAAAAAGTTCTATAAATTTCCATAAAAAATATACAAATTTATGAGAAAAGTTGCATTATGCTTGTGGTATGCGGCAAGCGTTCTTGCTCTACTTTTGGAAATAATCATCCTATATGGAATATACAAAATATTTCTTTTCTTCGAATTTAACTTAAATAAATCAAAATTCGAACCATCCATCATTTTATGATCATATGTTTTTAGCATTTCCTTCTCCCACAAACATGTCGATTCCCATGAATCTTATGTTTAGAATTTTGCATCGGTAACATTTATTATTTTCTGATTTCTGTTAAGATGAACCAATTTTAAAAAATACTCGTACGTTACAACATTTACTGCAAAAACGGAACAAAAAAGAAACATGGCATCTTTTTAACCCATCCAAATAAAATCGAATTTCTTTTATTTTATTTTTTCACATCGACATTTTGAGCAAAAAAAAATTTGAACCATATTTGGACCAGAATAAAACAATAATTTTAATAAATAAAACATAAAAGAAAATGCTTTTAAAGCTTTTTGCCAACTTTAACCCTTTCATAGAAAATCCAATTTAAAATTACTTTTATTTTTATTTTAAATTTTGCTTTAATTTGAATAATAGCATATTCTACTACCGCATACTCATTGCGGATTAATTTTAATTTCAAAGTGATCAAAATTTTTCCACACAAAACTTTTCTTTTATTCAAAAGCAGCAGCACAAATAAAATAAAAATTTAAAATTTAAATTATCATTGATTGATTATAGCAAGAGGAATACGTTCAAAACTTTTTTCTATTTTGTTGGTTTATTGGGAAAAAAGTTTAATTTGGTTTTATTTATTTTAAGTATCACACACAAAAACTGTTTAAAAAGTTTTTCGCTGTAGTGATTTTGTATTTCTTGGTGTGGGCGAAATATAAGGACTTATCCTATGCAAAACAAACTTTGAATTAGATGCAATCGAAGAACCTATAGAAAATTAGGTTGTAAACTGTTAAATTTAATTAAATTTTGATTACGGTTCGGTTCATATTTAATAACTGGAAATTCTGCATTTTTGGATATATAATTTAATTTTGCTATATTCTTATGTAATAAATTGTTCTTGAAATATCGTCCGACGATAAACCAAACCACAAACTCGCGTAATTTAGGCTTTTAGAATTTAAGTGTGTGAAGTTATCCCAGAATTCCATCCCACTAAAATTAGAAATGTTCATTAGACAACTGGATTTTAAAAACTATCGCAAACTTGATATGATCAGTTTAAAAATTTGTAAGCAACGTTTAGCTTATATAATCTTATCATACGAAGTAATTCGCACTATAGACTCAGACGAAAATACGAAAATATATAAGAAACTTTTTCCGGCACTAATGTATCCCGAGTACCATTAATTAAAATCCATATAACATGTATGGGACCATATACATATGAGACAATTGCGTCAATTGCAACATAAGGCTGATGTTCAACAATTTATCACGGCAAGTGATCAGCAAGCCAAGTCGAAAACAAATGAAACTTTATCTGACACTCATGGTTCTTGAGTACCATTGATTAAAACCCATATTGCATGTATGGAGCGATATACATAAGAGCATGAGCCTATTGCGTCAATTACAACATTTGGCTGGTATTAAACGATTTATCGAAGCAATTGACTCCATACCAAGTCGAAAACATAAGAAACTTTTTTCCGCACGCATGGTTTTTACCTACTAATTCGTGCGACAAGAATATATAGGCAAAAATTGTTTTTACATATTTTTAAAATGAACATATATCAAATTTTGGGATGATTATCAAAATCCTGCAATAACTTCCCATACATTTAGAATTTGACATAGCTGCAATGAAAGTTTTCACTTTCTAAAGCACTGTTTTGAAACATGCTAAAAATTTTTAATGTGCAATGCACATTATCTGTCTATGTGGCTTGTTTTAATAATGTTTATATTTGAAGCAAAAAAGTTGAATATTAGTTTTAGCAAAATCTTTGTTTAAGTTTTGTGATTGTTGGAAACCAAATTCATTCCCGATTTTGATTTACTTAATTTTATTAACATCCAGCAGAAGTTTATGTATATTCGAAATGAAAGCGATAAATTAAATTAATCGTTTTAATATCCTCTCGATTTTCTATAACTATGTAATCGAAAATCAAGCGTTACAGATTGCCTTAAGTACACATTAAGTGAAATATTATTTGATTTGATTTGATTAGAATGTTCGACCCAGCATTAAGCAAGATCTCCCGGAGATGGCCGGGTCTCACCGAACACTCGGTTATACATAACATAAAGAGGATTTGGAAAGGTTCAGTAAGAATGATAGAAATTGACTTGGTTACAGACAACTGGTATAGCCAATAGTTAGTAACACAGGACGATACAATTCTAATCAACTTATATAATTTTTCAGCATCACTGGACTCTGAAATATAACTTATTAGTTTGCTGGGTCAGACTTATGAGATACTCCTGAAAATTCAACTCAAATTAGTTACGATTTATTTTATTCTGCATTCAAACCTTTAATTAATTAATTTAAATTTAAGTTTAACTGGCAGAGATCCTGTAATTTAGATAAATTTATTATTATTAATTCCATATATTTGAGCTGTGATAGACCCTATAATAAATGATAATTAGTTTAGTGCCTCTATTTCCAACCCTCGATGTAAACATACACCCATTTACCCCTTGTTCATACTCCATCAAATAACTTATAACACCGTAAGGGAGACCACTTCAGATTCCCATAGTAATCTCCCCCGTCCTAATACAAGTCATTTGTACTCCATATACCTATTCAGCCAACTCACTTTCTTCGTCCCTACCATGCAACTAACAATTAACTACGTCGATAGTTGTCGGTCATCCCCAACAGATGTCTCTCATCTTTTCGTTATTTCTTCGTTGAAATTATTCCTTGTTAAATCCTAAATTTTGACATTAGTTTTGTTGTTGCTTTTATGTGATTTAAAATCTAAACTAAACCCCCCCTCCCCTCATATATATATAACTTATTTTGCTATTATTTCCACGATATTTTTATATATTTTATTTAACATTATATTCTACGACACTTCACCTTTATTTCAACACCAAACACACTGGCTTTAATCGTATATCACTATTAAAATAAATTATTTTATATTAGAGTATTAGAGATCAAAAACGCACATCTGATCGATATGACAGTTTTTGATTTTTTCAAATAGTTTGTTGGATTGCAAGTGGTTATACGAAAACATTTGATATCTATAGTGCGAGACCAATGTGTTAACATATAAGGTGTTTAGGTGTGATTCTTCTAATGTTAACGACGATAAAAAATAGGTTTAATTATTGCCCAATTAAGTTTATTAACCAAACATGTACTAAATATTAACAAGATTACCCGCAGAATTTTCCACGCCATAAAAGCACTGTAAAGTACCTGCGTGTTACATATAAAAATTTCATATCCGAGTATAATGTAATCGAGTTTAGATGAATATATAATACAAAGTAGCTATTTATGTACTTGAGTACGATATTATATATTATACATATATTCGCATTTCATACATATACGGAGGTAGGTGTGTGGGTTTGAGATAAAACCACTCAATTTTGCAATTTTCAAATTTTCCCATGTAGAAAATTAATTTTGCATAAATTTTTTTTTATGTCTTGAACAAAATGAAACTGAAAAAAAAATTTTTTTTTTGTCTTCCAACGAAATAACGGATAAATGTGGCTTATGTTATTTATTGTATGGATTTTTTGGTAAAAATAAAATTTTTCATAAATTTTCATAAATTTTAAGCTCATTTTTATGCTAAATGAGGTATAAAATAAATATATGTGCCGTACTAACTATTCATTTAAAGCCTACCTAGTACAGGTATATGTAATTCCCTGTTTCGAGAAATTAATGTATGTTCAATAAAGTTGGAATGTTTTGGAAGCACAAATCTAGTGAAATTTTAAAAATTAAATTTAACGTTTTATTTTACCTCATTTCCCAAAATTTCAATATTTTTGTATTCCAGAAACAAAATATAATTTAAATATTCAATATTTTAAAATTCCAAAAATAAATTTAAATGATATTTTGTGTGTGTTTCACGGGTGTGAAGTTTGTCCTAAAATTGTCCTAAAATTATCCTAACTTTTTTATTTGAGAATGTAGAAATTCAAAACCTTAAAGTAAAGTGACACAGGACAAGCGTGCATTTTAGAACCCTGTACTTTAGTACAAATTCAAAATTAAAAAGAAATCGCCCTGCTGAACCAAGAATCGCACGTTATTAGAGATATATGAGAAAAATTTCTCCTACTCGAACATTTTTGGGTAGCTGGGGACTATATCTAACTAAAAAATATTACAGTTTTTTAAATCTAGAAGATAAGTCTCTTAGAAGGTAAGTCTCTTAGGACAGGGGTGTTACACCACGTTGTATCGTATGTTAGTACAAAATTGAAATTTTAAAAAATTCTCCTACTAAACCAGGTTTCGTACCGAGATAGCGATATACATTTTTGGGTAGCTGAGGACCATATCTAACTAAAAAATCTTGAAGCTTTCTTAAATCTAGAAGATAAGTATCTTAGGACTGGGGTGTTTTATCACGTTGTTTGGTAGTACAAAATTCAAATCTTAAAAAAAATCTCCTACTAAACCAGGGATCGAACTCAGATGGCGGTATACATTTTTGGGTAGCTGAGGACCATATCTAACTAACACATGTAAAGTATATTGCTATCTGGGTACGATCCCTGGTTTAGTAGATTTTTCTAAAATTTCAATTTTGTATCAACATACAACGTGGTAAAACATCTATATTCTCAGAAACTTATCTTCTAGATTTAAGAAAGCTTTAATATTTTTTAGTTACATCTAGTCCTCAGCTACCCAAAAATGTATACACATCCTTGTCCGAAGTCACTTAGCTACTAGATAAAGGAATGCTATTATTAGTCGGAACTTTAAGGTTTTCGTTCATTTATTTTAAACAAGTTCACGCTCGTGTTTATCCCTAGAGTAAAATTTTGCGTTCGTTTTTATTTGAATTGGCATGAACTTAGTAGTTGAATATTATTGTATTTAGATTTCTTGCCTTTGAGCATTGGTAATTTTTCTACGTTTTCTAATAAGACAAATAGCTTGTAAAAATTGATCGGTTTATCCGAATTTTGTTTATTATTGTCACTAATACAACCTTTGAATGTTTCTACAAATTTCAACTATGCGGACGTATTTTTTATGGAAGGTGTTATTTAAATAAAATATTTTTTATTTCTAGTAGTTGTTTGAAAAGCTCGATCATGCTATGTACATACATTTTAATGTTTTATTTTGGCAATCGTTTAGGACTTTGTATTAAGCCATTCCTGCTACATTATTTTAATGTATTACATGGGCTGTGGTCGAATAATCGGATAAATCATTTGCTGCGGTAAAAGTTGATTTTTGGTATTTGTGTTTCATTGAAATAGGAGTTATTTCCACTTCTTACTCGTTCAATCTTTAAATCAACAAAAACGAATAACCTAAATGTGAAACACATTTTTCATTCATTTTACTCTCGTTATTAGAAAAGTAAATAAATTTACCGCACTAACAAGTAAAAGTTTATCGGACTATTCAACCACAGCCATGATATATTTTGTCGAAATTTGGAATTTATGAAAGCAAATATTTTTTATTGTTATTTTGTTTATTAATTTGGAACAATTTTAATTAAAAGTTTTCAAAATAAAAAAAAAAATTTCGAAATTAAATAAATCATCGAACATATCGATAAATTTTAAGATCTAAATAGTGATAATATGCTGTCGATTTTGATACGATCAAATTTCTTGTATTATTATTTTATTTTTTTGCTATACATAGGGTGTCCTTTATACATATGGTAAAGTGGACGATCAAACGAAAAGAGGTGATAGCGATAGGGGTAATTATTTCCATTCAAAATTACCGTACATATGGTAACTTATTTGTAATATACAATACTTTTCCCCATCAGCGTTGCTTAAAAATGACGTAAAATTTTTGGTGAATCAAACAATATTCACAAAACCATATTTTTAACTTGGCAGAAATTTATAGAGTTCATGATAATGCTTTCCATGTTTTGAAACCAATTAACAAAGGAACACGATTTTTTTTTAAATTTAATGTTTTGTGGAGAGAGTAGGCGATTTCAGCTAAAAACACATAAGGTGTATTTTGTTGAGAACAATTTAACTTTAAATTTTAATTAAAAAATTTTTTTTATGAGTTGGTAGTAGTTTTGAAAATTAGTTTTAAAAACAAATTCAAATAAATATTGAACGATTGTTAATTGAAAAAAATGGTTGTCATAATATAATGGAAAGTACAAGAAAAATTTGATGAAACAAAAATAATTAAAATTTTATATAAATTGACGCTTACGAAATGTCATTTAATTACCAAAATGACACCTTCGAAAGTAAAATTGAAGAAAACAATTAATAATGTACATATGTGGTGTCAGGGATCACAATTAAAATCGGAATAGAATTAAATAACTCAAGAAATATTTTGGAGTTATTTAACTCATGTCAGAAGTTAATCAGTGCAATGGTGCAAGCAACCTCAACAAAATACACCTATGCATAATTAATAATAACTTTTGAACCATCAACAACTACAGATAATCCATATTTTAACGTACAATTTTAGAACATTTTCAAATGAATTCTTATCAGTGGTTGCTATATAGTTTTTAACTAAAATACTTATATCTAGACTGTGTCCGAAACCTGTAATAAATATTTATAGTACAGAATTTTGACATTATTTGAGAATTATTCCCCAACATTCACAATTTTTTTATTATGCCGTCCGAAATGTGTAATAAATCTCCCCACCTCAAATGCCTTTTCCCCACGTTATATGATTTTTTTTTGAAACGTCAAATTGAAAATTGCGTAAAGACCGTGGTTGCATACTGTGTGTTCCACAATATATGTATTATTATATTACCGCAAAAGATAATATATTATCACCATAGATTGGTTAACTCTGGAAGAACCGGAACCAGAAATTCATCAACATCTAATCGAAGTTATTGAGGAAAATGCATGTTCCTTTAGGCAGAGAATGTGATAGTTTATGAAAAGTTAAATAAAAAAATGGGATTTAAGTTTAAATTCGGACTTTTAATTATTTTTATTTATCTTTTAGTTATTTCATTTTACATTAATTCAGTGTGTGCCATGTGTGTTCATATAAATATGGATATAATTATATAGTATCATCCCGCCAAAAACATCATAAAATTCCGATCCATCCGCCATTTTATATGTATACACATTTGTTCTATTGCTCGGCCCACAATAGCGATAGATAGCGATAGACTATAATAATTTTGCTGTATACGGTTTTTGCATATAAATGTCAAAATTCTGTACTAAAAAATATTTATTACAGGTTTCGGACACAGTCCTAGTAAGTTTGGATTCCATAGAAACATTTTAGTACTCAGTGAAATTAGGGTTATAAAAAATTATATTTGATCGAGTGTGAGATTAGACAAAAATCATCTCAATAAAACTATACTGAGTGATTTTAACAGTGTTATTGCCATAAAAATTATAAATCTATCTCAGTAAGCTCACACACTTATACAAAAAATTTTGTACGAATGTAATGTTTGCCGCATTGGAATATAACTTTCGGTTGTTAGATAGTTTTTATAATAAAATGTCACTCATTTCAATTACTAAGGCTGAGGACCAATCCACGGGTAAATCAATTACTAAGGTAAAAGTCGATTTTTAGTATACTTTTATTTTATTGAAATACGTGATTTTGTTTATTTTCAGCTTACTCAATCCGTAGATCATTAAAAAATGAACAACCTAAACGGTGAATATTTACTTTTGTGTACTCGCTTTACCCTAGTTTTTGATAAGGTAAATGAATTTACCAAAAATTAAAGTAAAAGTCAACTTTTACCCGTGAATTGGTCCGCAGCCTAAGAAGGTAGACGTGATTTTGAAAATTAAATTTTTATTATAATTTTTTTTCCAGCGAATTTAAAGAAAACCCCTTCATTTGTTTGAGTCAATACGAAACATTTTATCTAGGTACATATGTGTATATAATACCAAACATCGAATCGAAGACACATAAAATGATTTTTGTAGGTTATGTTGTTACGCTGTTAAAACTTTAACTATAATACTTTGCTTTAAACAATTGAATTCTTTGTTTTTGTTACTTTAATTGAATTTTATTTCTATCAACGACTTAGTAAAATGAGTAAAATTTTCTTATAAAATTCACGCTGTAACGAACAAAAAAATCCAAATTGTTGAAGCAAACGATGCATTGTTATTAATATATGTATCATGTTCTAAGCCGTTTTTGGTTACTATGAGTATTTTGTTTTATTCAGCCTGAATTCCCCGAATATTATATTAAAAGTGATCTAAAGGCGGATTTAATGTTGCCTACATTCGTTCGTTCTGTTTTTTTGGTAACATACGTCACTTTGTATTTGTTTAAAGTGGAGTGTAAATTCTTCAATCTACTATCCAATGAATTTTAAAATAATTCATATTTATGTATGTTGGTAATTTTAAAATGTTGGTAATTACTCCAAATAGCCAGTTTATCGTTGCTATTTCATATAACATTTTTAACAATTAATTAAAGTAATGTTTTAAGTATGCATGTAAAAAGCCGCACAAACAATCAACAATTTTTGTTTTCATTTATTTTTATATTTAATTAAAATCGTAAAACATACAAACCAAAATTGTTTTTATCGAAAATAATTCAACTGATTGAAAAATCAATATACCGCAAATACATTTTACAACACATATACATATGCATGTAGAGGTTACATTTTTTATGTATTTTATTTTTCACAAATTAAGCTGAAAACATATACATATATAAATACATATGTATATAAATCATGTCAAAACAACCCTTTGGCACTTAATATGCTTTAAACGAGTCATGTTGTATAAATATGTACTATACAAATACATAATGTAAAATTATCATGTTCCATATGGCTGTCCTACATATTATATCGTAACCAAAGCTTTGTTGGTTTGTTAATATACACCAAAAATAAAATTATGTTCGATAGTCTGACGCACGAAAGAGTTAATAACTGTATGTTATCGATTGATTTGATGCCAATTAAAATATGTGCGGATCAACTATGTATATATACATATATATTTGTATGTATATAAAACCATAATGCAGAATATATATAGCAAAAATTATTGATGAATTAATTACCCATGTGACATTACTAATTAAATTTTCACATTATTAAGTGTACACATACTACGAGTACCTATGTACATTCCTATTTATGAACTAGTAAATCAATTAGTTTATGTGCATATATATATATATATATATCTATATATATATATATATATATATATATATATATATATATATATATATATATATATATATATGTATATATATATATATATATATGTATATATATATATATATGTATGGTATATATATATATATATATATATATATATATATATATATATATATATATATATATATATTATTTAGCTGCTGCTTAAACTAGTACATGTTTACTATTTTATATCCAAATTTTTTATTTGAACATTCAGTTTCCAAAAAGCCGTTATTTCAATGTGATTATTGTAAAGATTTAATAAAATATGCACGCATTATTATTATTTTTATTATTATTTATTTTGTACATATTTCAGTAAGGAAATAATGTCTTAAAGAATACGAACTACAAATTCAAATATTGGCCAATTTTTTTTCTAAATGTTATACTTAAACTTCTTTATGTGAAATTTTGCATTTTCTTTAAACTGGTTAGCAATAATTTTTTGTAACATAATTAATTAACTGCTTTAAAACAAATCGAACAAAAATTTATTTAAAAATTACAGGTAGATCTTTTTTTACCATTCGGATGATTTTTCATGCTAAATCCTTACTTTTGTGAAAAATATTTTAATTATTCGCATTTTGATTTCAAATGTGATTTCCCAAAAAACTGTTACATCTATACATACGAGTATGTATATGTTAACAGTAGCTGCTGTTTTTACTTTTTCAGACTGAACATTGAGTTTTTAACTATATAGTTTTTGGTTTAACTCTAGAGTAATGATCAGATTACTGAAGCCACCTTGCTGCAGTGTTTTTAGATTGATCAACTGACACAATATATCATTTAAAATGAACTAACGTCATTTTAGAGTTATTTGTACACGCGGTCAAAGTTAACCCGGCGACACCATTTATGAATTATATGCGCCATTGCGACTATTCATTAGGCTAGTAATCGGCATGTTTCCTAACGATATTTCGGAACCTTGTTGGTGTTGTTCAATATCATTATGTATTATTATTACAAATTATGTTTATTTTTGTATATACATATAAATAAATAAATAAAATAGCCTGCTTTATTATAAATTTTGATTTTTGTTCTAGTTAAAGTAGACCCTTAAGTGTATGAAGTTGGATATGAAATAAAAATATAGATCAACTAATTATTGGTTTATGGGATAATAGTTATTGTAGGTAATAAACAATGTCAAATTATGTTCATATTTGACTTTATTATGCTACAATTAATTATAACGTCAAGACATACCATAAAAAGAGCCAAAAATGATATCGACCGAGTGCTAAATCGTTTTACGATTATAAAAGTTAACGTAGATCGATGTTAGTGTGTGTGTCAATCGAAATAAAAAGCGCATAAAAAGTTAAATATTTTAACTGTGGGTAAAAATAAAAATAAAAATCCTCACTTTTTAACTGTTTTGCTGTGCCAATTAGAACCAGTTAAAATTTGTGACGTTTACCAATTATTATGTCGGCACAGTTTTGTGATTTTGTAATTTCATTTTAATATAAAATCCTTGAAGTAAAATAAAGTTGAAATCTTATAAACATTAAAATGAGCAACGGTTTTATAAAATTACGCCTAATTATGCCTATACATGTTTGTTCATTTGTGAAAATTATACAAAAATTTAATTGAGGTTCTGTCAAAGTACCAAAAAAGGAAAAATGTATGTCAAAAATTTGAGGTTAGGAAAAGTTCATGATTTTAAAATGAAGATAAAGATACTTTGTAGCAATTTACGCAATTTTCTTTTACAAGATCTAAGTAATAAAAAATTAAATACGTATTTAAAAAATTTTAAAAACTATCAAAATCATATTTTTCAATTCAAAACAAACTAAATAACTTTGAACGTAGGTATTATTACACTACTTTTGAATGTGGGTATTTGTATTTTTATAGCGAAATAATGACGTATTTTCGACTTTTTTTAGTAAAAAGATCATCTTGTGCTATAAAAGACACCATAATTTTGGGTTTGTTTCTCTGGTTTCATCTGTTGATTTTCAACAAGAGGAAATTCTGCCTTGTTTTTTCAATGTTGTTTCTCATTTTTTTACAACATTACTTCATCTGCAAAATTTCGTTGAATGTAAATCAGCCATTAGTTAGAAATTTTATAAACAAATTTAAGTAGTTTATTTAGGGTTTTGTCAAAGTCAGCTTTATTGGTGCTATTTTGCAGGTTTTGTGTAAACCTGTAAGATTTCTTACACACCGTATGCATACGGACTATGCATTGGACTTTAAATATTGTTATATTGATGATGATGAAATACTTAGATTTTATTTATTGTAGAAACTACAATACCAATATTGATTTGGCATTATCAGCGTATATATGGTTTTTCCAATTACATTCTATTTTCTGTCAATCGAGCTCTGCCATAAAGAGCTATTATTAACGCACATAAGACTTTCATTGATCTTAATTCCGTTTGAGTGGGTATGTCTATTCAGAAGGCTATTCATTAGTCTTAATTTCAATTGGTCGTTACTGCGAATACACATAATTGCTTTTATTGCCAAATTCAGAAATGTGAAATGCGTTACACTCATAATGTGCATAATATATATTATGGTGTTATCCCATGGAGAAGTGGCCTTAATGAATATACTCTCGTAAATGGTACCAATTTATTCGCCTTTGCTTGTTGTATTGATTGAGTTTACCTTATCTGATATTCAATTTAAATAATTTCTATATATTGAGCGAATAAGACCAAAAATTGATAAAATAAAAGTCAGTCAAATTAAATTTATGAATGCCTGCTGCTTGGTAAAAAGATCCTTAAATTGTTTTTTTCTTAAAAATTGCCCTTATAAATGTTTTATTCATTCAATCGAGATAGATAAAAAATTTCTATTCATTATATTATATAAAAGTCATATGAGATAATATAACAAGCGAGATGAAAAATGTATATTTTGAAGATGAAAAGTGGATTATAAATTCTCCATCATTTGAGTAAAAAATGAAATAAATCCTATATATACATTTGACAGTGTTTAAATTAATCCTGAAAAGGAATAAAAGGAAAAACATAAAAATTGCCAATTTATCAATTATTCATGAACACCCATTTTGGTTTTTTATTTTATTTGTGCTCTCACAAAAAAAATATTCTCGTATAAATATATTTTAAGATTTGAGATTATTAACTTGAATTTGAAATGGTGTTGTTTGTTGTTGTTCGTCCTTTTTTCAGCTTCTTTATATACATTATGTATGTACTAAATAGTCAGATGAATATTACATGTTGTCTGCTCTAATAAAAAAATACTACTGTAGAAATGTTTTATTGTGTTTACCTTTTTCCACTAAAGGTTTTATATTTTTGGGCTTTCCGACTAAAACGGACGAACGAATAATGAATCATAAAAATTAAAATGTTTGCAGTATTCAAAATCTTGTTGGATATATAGAATATATTAAACATTTACGTAAAATAAAATAGTTCTTTTATTGTTCTACTTTATTTATTTCGTTAAAGGTGTATGTCACGCAGAAGAGTTACAATATTTGTTTCCAATTGGCAAAGAATTATTTGTCAGTGCAGCACCAACAGAGGAATGCACACAACTGCGGGTAGCCCTTACCAAGATGTGGGTGAACTTTGCATATACAGGGTAAGAAATGGTAGCCTTATACCGCCATACATTATTAATGTAATGGTCCATGTCTTTATAGGAACCCGTCAGCTGTTGGTCTTCCCGAATGGCAACCGACAAATGGATTCCCACTTAAATACATGCGAATTGGTGCTAAAGATTATTCGCAAGATATCCCATTGCTTGCTATGGAAAATGGTTTATTAGAAAACCGCGCTAACTTTTGGTATGATAGTGGTGCTCATTTGCCAAGAGAACATGACCGAAACATGTATTCATTAAAAGATGAATTATAATTCATGAATACTTTGAAGGATTGTTTAAATTACAAATAAAGGTTATTTTTAATAAAATTCATTGTTGCATAAAAAACGTTTGTTTCCATAATTTATCAAGGAAAGCAACACAAAATTTAAAAAAGGTAAGAATCCAACATGTTTCAAAATCAATTCAAACCCCAAAATAATAAAATTAAGTTGAACCAAAATACAAGTAGCAATGAACGTTCAAAGTCAAGGTTTGAAATAAGAAAAAGAAGAGTTAAAAGTTCTTAGTCAATACAGAAATAAAAACAAGGTTATAATCAAATTAAAGACTTGGTCAAAAATTACTTTAGAAAAATAGTTCAAATTGAGTTGAATCAACTATATACTTAAATCGATACAACCAAAATTAAATCGAGTCATATATCATATACTCTATATTCAAAACCAAAAGTAACTGCAAATATCAAGTCTCAACAAAATTAAATGAAAACTCAATGGACAAGCCAAAAATAAAGTTAGAATTGCGCTAAATAAGTAAGTACTAAGTCTGAGTCGGGCAATGCACTCCACAAAATAGAGAAGTCTAAAATTATGCAATACAGTTTACAATTAAACAAGTCAAAATTGAAGTCGGAAATCAAGCGAATCGACAAGAAAATAACCAAATTAGAATACCCTTTTCATATTATCGCCTAACTTTGCGCTGCGATTTTTTTAATTTTTTTATTTAAAGTATTTAACTTTATAAATTAGATTTATTTGGTTAAAAATGTTAAATTTTATAGAAATTAATAAAAATAATTACCAAATAATTAAACTTTAATTGATAATTTTGAAAACTAAAAATATGATACGAGGCGTACGCAATGCGTTCCACACTGCGATTTACACTTGACTTCAACAAATCAAAAGTATGTGAAATCAATTCGGATGACTTTTCTTACTTATTTAAGATGGTGGCAAATAAGTGAATAAGTTTGAAATAAGTATCGCTTTCGGAAACAGCCTAAATCATATTTGACAGCTGCAAAAATTAAACAACGAAATGTCGCTCTAAATTGTGGAATATGAAAAAGTCGAGGCGAGGCGGTAATATGTTAAGTACCTTTGTTGAGTTGAGCAATACAGTAATCTAAACAAAACCGGGAAACCATTGTTCTAATTTTGAAAAAGCATATATTCATTCTAAATTGCGCGTGCTAAATATAGTACAAATAAAATTATATTGTCTATAATCCAAATATTTCATTACGTGGAATGATCAAAATTTCGAGTAAGCAATTTCAAAAAATTGGATTTCCATTTTAAATATCTTAACTAAAAGCTTTTAGGCATAATTTTATTTAGGCAATAACTATTTATTTTATACAATAAATTTTCATTCTATCGTCTCAAATAATACTAATCATAAATAATGACCATATACCACACAAAATGAAACCGTTGGAAAATGTAGAAGAAAAAGGAGAAGAGTTTGGAGAATTAGTCTACATTTATAATGAAAATCAACATCATTACACACTGTACAATGTATCGGTTAAGTATTGGACATAATACGCTTCATATACATATGTATGTATACAATGTATGTTCATAAAATACAGCAAAATCGGGAAACCAAAGTTGTTATCTTCGTCCATACATAGAATATTAAAGTAATTCATATCACGTAACACAAATTCAAACGTACAAAAAAAAAAAATTAGAAAATAAATAAAATATTTCAAAACGTCATCAAACTACATATATGATAAGGTTTTCATATGATTATTGGAATTTGCCAAGAAAACTCAGCATTAAAATTCATCTCATATACATCACAAACATTCAAACGTTAAAAAAACTTTGGAAAACTACACGATGAAAAATAGCGTTACAGTAGCAGTTTTTAATGAATTTGTAACCCTAATGCATGATGACGGTAATCATTATTTTTTAGATATGTATTATGCTACTCGTATATATGCGGTTACATATTATATCGAATATCAAGTTTAGATTCTATAATTTATCGTGATGTTTTTTTTTGCAGTTTGCTCTATATGTATGTGATACGATTATTATTATTTTTGTATAATACTAATACGAGTTTATCCGAGATGATTTTAAATTTCTTGAGAAATATGATTTTTAAAACCATAACTGAAATGCTGTTTGTCTAGATGTATGGGGTGTAGCAAAAGATTGAGAAATTTTATTGAAAGATATTTATTCGTTTAAATTATCAACCAAATAAATATAATTTTGAACAATAATTCGTTGATTACTTACATACAAGTACATATATACTGAATACATAGAGAACTAAATACATATAGCGGTCATCATATATGTATCACTAATCTTAGTTGTTGATATAAAGTTTTAATAAAAGATGTTTGCATATCACGACAAAAGTTATTTCAAAACCTAGTTGGGAGGCAAGTTAAACGGCATGTCCAAATTTAAGCGAAAAGCGAAGAAAGTCGGGTCAAATGAAATGCAATTCAAATACTTGACTTTAATACAAAATATTAATTTAAGATAAAAGTTACTCGACTAATTACATTACAAATTACAGTCAATACGAATAAGCCAAATTAGATTAAGCCATAGCAAAAAATTAATTTGTGCCATAATTCAAAATGAATGTGAAAGTCACGCACGATGTTAATCAAGGCAAAAGGCAAGTGAAAAGTCACATTAAAAATAAAGTCAAGCTAAAATACATTTTGTTAAAAGTCGAATCATAAGTGTTTGTATATAAACCATCAACAATCTTCTCAAGCATAGATAGTGTCAAATGCAGTCATGTAAAAAGGCACGTCAATTTAAAATAAAAACCGTCAAGTTGAATCAAGTCAAATGTAAAATTATAATTTAGATTAAGCTACCTATCAGATCAAAAGTCCAGTTAAATATATTACTAAATATATTATTATACCAAATATTCTAACCTTTCTACAAATCTCCACAATATTCGAGATTGTCTAGATTAGTCTAGACACATCTACTTTATAACAGTTTTACATTAACGATAGTTTGGCTACTCAAATAGAGATGTCGCCACGATCGTAACATTACCCCTACCTAATCCTGATTCGTCCCGAACAGGATCCAACTCACCTCCCCTTATAGAGTACTAATCGCTCTATGCGTACCACTTTCAGCGTTCCTCTTGGCCCTTTCTTAATCCGGTAGACCACGTCATTTATTTTAGTGATGATGGTGTACGGCCCTTCCCATGATGGTTGCAGCTTCCATTCTCCCTCATGAAGTTCATCCCCAAGATGACGTCATCCACTATTTTTGTGACCAGCACTTCGTGTTGGAACTGAGTATTGCCGATCCTTATCGTTGCAATCTTCTTGCCCGTTATTAGCACCCTCCTCCTTCTTCATGCACTTGTTCTTCCTTCTTGTTCACAATTTTCTCATTATCCGATCCTCGACGTCCCAGAGATCGCGTCTCCACTTTGTTTCCCGACAGTCTCGTGATATGTGACCCGTTTCGTCACATGTTCACGAACTTTCCTAATACCTTGGTGTCCTGTCGCTCCTCCTTGGCCAAAATTTGATGTTCGCGGCATAGGAGATCGTGATCTCGGTCGTCTCCATCTAACTTCACGGCAATCTCGTGAACCATCCTGCCACATGCCCAACACTTTATTCTACTGCCACCTTCCCTGTATTTTGGTGCCGACCGCTCGACGTTCGTCCTCACATCCATCTCCACCCGTCGCACGCCAAGTGACGGCTTAATGATGACCTGTGCAGTCTCGTTTATCAAAGCACACGCGATGGTTTCGGCGAAAGTTGCCTTAGGTGATAACATCACTGCTTTACGTATTTCCAGATCTCGTATTCCATCGATTAATGTGTCCATCTTAATCCTCTCGATGCAATCGGGAGATGTATTCACATGTGCCAAATGCACTAGTCGCTCGACTGCTGCGGAATATTCTTGAAGAGTCTCTCCGAGCTTTTAATATCGGCTCTTCAGCTCCATACGATACATCTCTCGTTTATGGTCACTTCCATACTTTCGATCCAGCGCCTTCATTATTTCGTCGTAATTATTACGGTCATGCTGCGGAATAGTTTCCTTTTAGAGCCACTATTAACGCTGTTCCACGATTTCCGTCATTCCAACCATTTTGAGTAACCGTTCTCTCAAATTGAAATTTGAAACCCGCAAACGATGTTGTGCCATCCAATATCGGTGTCTTAAATTTCATTGCTTGAATTGGCTGAGATAATAGCGACGTTGTTCCGTTAACTTCGATACATAGATACAATGTCTGTTAAACCTGTTGAACCGTTGATTGAATATGCTCGACTTCTCCATGTAGAGTGTTATACATTTCATTGAATTTCATGTTCATTTTTTATTGATCTCGCCCATTAACTGTAAATCGTTTGTTTTATTCACAATCCAGTGATCGAACCTTGTTTGACAGGGCAAAGACGTAACAATATTATTTATTTAGGTAAATCAATTTAATAAATAAATCTATTGTAATCAAAAATGAATATTGAGGTAAAATAGTATTTAATATAAACGGTGTAGAACAAACGGTGTAAACAGACGCCGATATTTTATTTCCATCCGATTTTAATGATTCATCAAGCGAAGAGGATTTGGAGTCTGGAAGTGAACTACATGCTAAAGTTCCCAGCTGAGAGCTACGATTTTAAGAGCCACTTTAGATTAAATCGCTCAACAGTATTGGATTTGATTTGTAATTCTTTTTTTATAAAATTAAAATAATTTATGTTTATGAAAATTATGTATTATTCTAGAAATGACAAACTAACGACGGAGTTGAATGTAGGACCCAAAATTAGATCCCAAGCTAGATATGTATGTATGTATATATTTTTACACAGTTACACTTCGACAGTTGGGTAACTTGTTTGGAGTGGCGAAATCAACATCTTGGAATATTGTAGTGCGAGTGTTCGATTTTTTTGTTGATAATGTTATGTTATAAATTTTATAATTTATTAAATCTTGTGGGATATTCATATGTAAATATATTTCTAGGCAGAGAATACTTGAAATGGCCAACACAAGAAGAGGCCAAAGTTATCAGCATCAAATTTGAGCAAATAAATAAAATTCCAAACATTATTGGAGCGATAGATCGGACACCAATGAAAATCAAAGCACCACGAGAAAACCCGGTATATTATTATACTCGAAAAAAAAAAATTCAGCATCTCGATGCAAGTGATAATGGATTCAAACAAAAAATTTATTGACGTTTACTGCTGTGAACCGGGTTCATTTCACGATGGACGGTTGCTAAGACGGAGTACTGTATATAGAGAAATCGATGAGAAT
This sequence comes from Tipula unca, assembly GCA_951394425.1. Classification (NCBI taxonomy): domain Eukaryota; kingdom Metazoa; phylum Arthropoda; class Insecta; order Diptera; family Tipulidae; genus Tipula; species Tipula unca. The sequence goes on from OX596380.1 coordinate 96,034,014, forward strand.
GCGGCACGATATATCGAATCAGTTTATTTTAGGAGACAGTGCATACCCAGTAAAACAATGGCTAGTTCCGCCATTTAAGGAAAATTGGACATTAACAGATGGAGAACGGCAATTTAATAAAATTTATCAACGCGGGTGTTAGTAGAAAATGCTATAGGCCTTTTAAAGACCCGTTTCCGGAGACTTCTAAATTACACAGAACACATAGATTTGGAATTATTAAGTAAACTCGTCTATTCTGCCTGTGTTCTGCATAATATATGTCTATCACAAAATGATACGTTTGAGGCCGATATATTAGTCTCGGAAACGGAGATAAACACCACAGAAGAAAATGCAGTTGCATCGTTAGAGTCGCAAAACCGTAGGGATAGATTATATATGGAACTCATACAAAAACAAATAATTTAATAAAACAAATATAGTTCCTAGTTTCAATTCAAATAAAATGTGTAATTAATTCAATTTATATAGAAAGTAAAAAAAAATGTTTATATATTTTGATTTTTAAGCGCCTCTAATAACTCCGTGTACCTCCTATTCCTTTCCTCATTGAAAAAGAGCAATAGTTCTGTTTTTTCGTCGAAGCTTGTTTTCATCCAATTCGTTCTCGTATGGAATAATACACGGAGACGCGCCAGTCCGTCAGAACTTTAATTTTATTTTCCAAATGAGCTGTGGTTGCAGGAGATATCTATACACATGAAAAAAAAATATACAAAATTATTTAGAATTTGGAAGTTGAATAAAAGAAAAAAAATTCTTTACCAATACTTTCATAGATATTAAATTTTCGAGAACATTTTCAAATGCATGTATGTTTATTCCTAAGTTATTGAATTCTTCTTTTCTGTTGTTAAAACAGAATAGAAACGCTCTAGTTTCTTGGTCCGACCAAACTTTTCTTCTAAAATAAGTGAAAATCTTCATTAGTAATGCAAACAGTAGTACACTCGCCTTAATTACAACCAATATACGCATTAATAAATAATTTTGTGTATTTAATTTTTAATACTTACGAGTAACTGTTCATTTTATTAAATATAATTTTAGTATTAAACGAAAGTATAAAGTTTAAATATTACTCGTAATATTTCACGAATATATTTTATAAACAATAAATTAATTGTAATTTATTTTTTAACGTTTGTCATATAATAGGTATTAAGTTATATACAATGAAAAATATTTTCTTTTAAAATTTCCTTTTTTTCGAGTTTGTGTATTATGATTTTATCGAGAACTTTGTTTTATATAGAACATTGAAAAATAAAGGTTAAATTTAATTATATGTTGATATTATTGAATTAAAATATGTAGTTTAACATTAAATGTATCATGTTTATTGATAAAAAATTAAATTCAACTGTATTTTACTGAAAAAACGAGAAAATTCATATCCAGAACTTCATTCGAACTCGAAATTTTTTGAATCAAAAAATACTAGTTCTGTAACCTCGTCGCGTTTATATATCCGTTCAATGCAACTATCAAATTCCGTAGTTGCATCTCTAAGCTGTAACTCTAATCATTAGAGTAACGATCATACTGATGTGGTTGAGTTTAACACTAGGCATAATCGTCTCAATATGAATTATTAACAACTCTAAAATAGGAACCGGGCAAATTGTTAATAATTTTATTACAAAAAACAGATTTTTGACTAGAGCAAACATCTATAAAATGGTAAAATGCCAAATTTTATATTACCAAAAAAAATCCCCAAAAATATTCCAAACCAACATTATCTACATGGTGCAAATGGGCGAAAAAAATATCTCAAATTAAGTGTCAAATAAAATTTCATTTTATTTGAATTTTAAAAAACAAATGTAAAATTTAATATAGTCAAGAGTAAATTGGTAGCAATGTGTATAAAACTATAAATATGGATATTTTGAGTTTATACGATTGCCTTTATTTTAATTTGTTTTGGCTGGTTTACATTCAATCTTTAATCTTTTTTCCAATTCTATTCCTAAATCAAATATGTAAATAAAAGAAAGCTTCTAAATGGAAAGAATTAATAGGTGTGGAAAAGACAATTATGTTATAAAAAATAATCTCAGTTTGGCTGCGAACTTTACAAAAAATAACAAAATAATGGAAAAAAGACGAACCCGTTCTTTTATTTCGAATCTTTTATTTTGAAAACGACAATGTTTATTTGACTAAGCCTACTTTACTTTTTCATGCAAATTGTATGAATGTATGTACTTGTTTCCCTTACGACAATTTATGGAGTAGAAACAAAGATTGTATGGAAATCAACCTTTAGGATTATTAAATATTTTTATTCAGAGAGAGCTGCATTGTAAACTAAAGTAAATTCACAAATAAAATTATATGACAGGAAAAACAACAGATAAATGAAATAACCTAAAAATTTATATATATATATATATATATATATATATATATATATATATATATATATATATATATATATATATATATATATATATATATATATATATATATTTATATATATATAGTAGTATTCAGATTTCGCTGGAATTCTGACAGTTATCGGTCAGAAAGAATATGGCGGATACACAGTGATGTATTAAGTACAATAATTCATGTTTATTGTTTACATTTTGATGTTGTATTTGTATTTAAATGGAAAAGGAACATTTTTAATCACAAAAAGTTTTTATAATTTAACTTATAATCACTGACACTTTTGAAATTAATATTTAATCCGATAAACTAAGAATTAAATTGAAAACTGATTTTGCTTTTTATGTTGTTGTGGTTTTGTTCGATGTGCGTACCAAAATTAAATGCTGACATTGTTTCCAAAAGGCGTGCAATTTTTTTTTGACCTATTAATTTTCCCTTGAAATATGATTGTAATAACATATACATAATCATTTTGAATGTTTTGTGTATTAAAACTGAAATATAATTGTTTTTATTGGTTATTTATTATTTTATTTAGGTTTGTTACCTAAGATAAATGCGACCCATCACAATTTTTATAATTTTTTTTTACATCACTGAAAGCTGCGCAGAACAATTAAAAAAAATTTTTTTTTAAGATCTGAATAGGACTAGATATATATATATATATATATGTATATAAATATCTACGTATATAATTTTCGGACGGAAAGTCTAAGTTTCTACTAAGTTAACTTAGTTTGTCTTTTAAAACAAAACTAATATACAAATATTTAGATGAACATTTTGGCGTTTTGTATTAGTTTTATTGTTTAGATTACAGTTTCGATATTTTTTTATTCAACTGAAATTTGTCCTAAACCTGTCACAAAAGCAATAACAACAAATAAGTATGCATGTGTGTGAGCGTAAAATATACAATGAAAATATGTAAGTTCGATATAATGAATTTTTATAATTTTAATGTGAATTATTAAATTAAGGATAATTAGTTTTATTACTTACTTTACAGTTTCATTTTTAATTCATTTTATTGTTACAGAGAGATAGACTGAAGTACTATTCGGAACTTGATAAGCAAATAAGGAATTCATCTGTACTATTTGAATACAGAAATATCCAACTAATTGTTAAGAAAATGTATTAACTTTTATTTAGACTTGAGCGCTGCTCCAAATGACCACTTATTAGAAAAATTCGGAGAAACCGATATATATGTACATCATTTCGGTTACTTAAAATCAAAAATGTCCAACCTTCAGTACCTGAAAGACTATATTTCGGAACTGACTGGTTTTCCATTAGACTAGACCATGACCTATATTCGAACATTTTATGGTTAAGATGGCTGCTTATTGGAACTACATGAGAAAATTCGAATATTAGTTTTGTTCCAAATGATTTTCTGTTAGGCTAGAACCAGACATACTCGAACATTTACGGTTAAGATGAACTTGGAAAAAAAAATGAATGAAAAAATTCGGACCCTTATAATATTTACATACATGTATTTAATATTTGTTACTTAGAATCAAAAAACCAGATAAATCAACCACAAAATCTAAGAACAGCAAATTTGTTGACTATAGATACCGGGTTGCTTGATTTCATTCCTTGTTTTCCATCTTAAAATATATTTTTACGGTGCATTGTTGTTGTTTTATTTGTAAATTGTTCGGTACACTTTTCGGACCGACGTTTATGATACTGCCCCAGATTTGTTTACTTTTAAGTATAGTGTAGTGAAATCTTTTTGAAATTCGTATTTACATCATTTATTATGTTTCCATGACGTCATTTATTATGTTTCCATAAAAAAATACTTTGAGTATGTAAGTATGTGAAGTTATCCCAGGATTTCATTCCAGAAAACTAAAAATGTTCATCAGGCAATACTATTATCATATCATCCCAGGATTTTAACAATCACCAAATTTGATATCATCATTTTAAAAATTTGCCAACGATTCAGCGTTTTAGCTTATACATTCTTGTCCTAAGAAGTAATGGCACAATAGGCTCAGAAATTCATATGAATATGGCCCCATACATTAAATTAGGAGCTGACATGATGTCCACTTGCTGTGATAAATCGTTGAACACCAGCCGTATATTGTATTTGGTGCAATGGGCTCATATGTATATGACCCCATATAATTAATACGGATTTTAGTTAATGGTTCTCGAAAACCATCAGTGCCGGTAAAAGTTTCCTTTGTTTACGACTTGACATGATGCCCACTTGCTGTGATAAATCGTTGAACACCAGCCCATTGTAAATTGGTGCAATGGGCTGATATGTATATGGCCCCATATAAAAATACGGATTTTAATTAATGGTTCTCGAGAACCATGAGGGCCGGAAAACGTGTCCTTTGTTTTCGACTTGACATGATGTCCACTTGCTGTGATAAATCGTTGAACACCAGTTGTATGTTGTAACTGGCGCAATGGGCTCATATGTATAGGGCCTCATATAAGAAATATGGATTTTAATTATTGTTTCTCGAGAACCATGAGTCAGCATAGAAATACGGATTTTAATTAATGGTTGAGTGCCGGAAAAGGTTCCTTTTATGTTGATAGACGTTTAGTTGATGAAAAATTTGCTTTTTATTTTAATCTGGAAGCTTCTTTCCGTGATATTACATGGCAGTGAGCTCCTGTGTCCAAATCAACAGACAGTTCACTATCACCGACTTTCAATGTTTCCATCCATTTGTCTTTTTTAATTGAACACACTTTTATTTCTACCTTTTCACATTTAATACTGCTCACGTTGTAATCATACTCGCTCTCGACACTCGAAGTTGAATCACTTTTTATTTTGTTCACTTTCACCGATTTTTTATATTTGTCTTTTTTATTTTTTGACTTTTTTTCAGATGAATTCGTTTTGGAGCGACACATTTTTTTAAAATGACCATTATTGCCGCACTGATCACATTTTTTGTTGAATGCTGGACATTGTTTCCTACCGTGTCGCGTCCCACAACGCTTGCAATCAAATTCGTCATCGTCTTTTTTGTTAATTTCGTTTACACTTGATGATAGTGCAGGCGTCGATAGATCGCTCAATGACTTAATTTGTTTCTGAGCACGCTCTGCCGCTCGACAAATTTTAACTGCTTTAGTCAATTCTATATCATCTTCGACCCACATTTTGTGACGAGTATTTTCATTGCGAATTCCTACAACGATTTGATTCATCACGAATTCATCTTCTTTTGTGCTATATCCACAACGCGTAACTTGCGTTTTCAACCGTTGCAAAAAATCTTCGAATGATTTACATTCTTCTTGCTTAATACAATGAAATTGGTACCGCTCATACGTTTTGTTGCGCGACGGTGCAAACTATTTTTTTAATTGGTCGATAATTTGCTTCGGATCCTTCTTTTCGTCGTCTGTGGCGCCCAAATTATTTAATACTTTCAATGCGGGGCGACCAAGGCACGAAATTAATGTCGATGCTTGAATTTTGGCAGTTTTTTTTTTGTTAATTCAATCGAATTATTGTAATGCGTAAATAATTCGATCCATTCCGTCCACTCTTGAGCCATATCTAGCTGTGAATTTATTACAAAATTCTTCGGTGGTTTAATTCCGGACATTTTCACAATAAAAAACAATGACGCAATAATGAACCGTTGCTATCATACGATATCGAATGTTCTAGATTGTTCTTCGTTTTTCTTACACTGAATTTTTTTATTTTTATGTATAATGCTATTGACGAGTTTATTCGGTGAGAAATATTATAAATTTCTTTCTTAATTTCGTTTTACTGCTTTTCAATATTATTAATCATCTACTGCACAGAGAGTGGTTAGTATATAATAGGTTGTAACAGGTTGTATACAATATAATAGGTTGTTACATCATAAGATATAGTAGGGTGGTTACATATTGTTGCAAGTACATCTACATACATAGAAAAAAAATACATTGTGGAGTTTTTTATTTTTTTGTGATTGCAACTTCATGATCTAGTTTGTTTTTTATTTTTTTGCCAGTCCAGGGGTTCGATTCTTCTTCCGTGAAAAAGTACGGTGAAAAATAATATTTTCATTTACATCTAGTCATCCATTATCAGTTTTTCAAATCATAAAACAAAATTGTTCAGTTCTTTTTGTACTGTACGATCGATTCCCGTTCCGTGAAAAGTAAAATGAAAATAGTTTTCACTGATAAATAGACATATCCAAAGTGTTTTTTATGAAAACATGATAAATGACGTCAAAATATACAATATGAAAAAATCTTTTTCATTAGAATAATAAATTTAAATAATTAGTTTTCTCGCGCGACCAATAATAATTAGAAAAATTATTGTAATTGAATTTATTATTGAATTTAATTATTCTATATTCTTAAAAATGACCTCTTATGTAGATATAATTTAAAAGATTCATTTTTTATGATTTTCTAATGTTTTTCCGTCTGAAATATACATATACTGGTTTCTGAAAACTTTAGGTAATATACGAGTTTAGATTATGCCGTCAGTAAAATATTTGACCTACTGTAAACAACCATTTAGAGAATTCACGAGAAAATCTGTTAACTTTACGATAAACATTTGACACAAATATCAGTAAATAAGAATGTCAAGTGCAAACCAAGCATAACACGATTAATCAGCTCATACTTCTATACTCAATAGTGAAATTCGAAAACTTTAATGTAGGTACACAAATAATAGAAAAAAATTAAATTCATCATTATGCTTGGTTTACATGTAATATTTTTTTCATTTCATTTTTTTATGGAACGAGAATTGACCCCCAGATCTTTTCCGATTATTGATTTTTTGAACTGATGTTTTTTCAGATTGTATATACATACTGAAAAAAATACATTTTGGTTAAATCAAATTATATGTAAATAGTGACTATTATGTTGTTTAGGACAACATAATTGTCACTTTTCCTGTTGCGTAAAATATATCAAATTTTTTTCAAATAAAAAATTTCTCAGTGTTGTTAGATCTGCTGTGTAAAATATAATGAAAAACAAACCATATAACAATTCCTTGATATAGTTCACAGTTTGCTTTTAAATCGAGCAATTTATAATTTACTATATATTTATTACATATCTACGTATATTGGAATCAGGAACCTTCCGATCAAAATATAATAACACATTGAAATTTTACTTTAATTACCACAGCACATGAATATCCAATAACCCTTGTGATTTTGCAATCCCCAATAACGACGTTCTTAGGCGGTCGGTACAAAAAAAACATAACGTTTTCAAATTTTAGATAAGCTTTATTGATAAAATGTAATTTTAAATTAAATTTAAGCATTCACCAAGCGGGTTTAGTATCGTAAGTACAATACCAATCTAAAACAAAGAAGTTGTGAACTGTGTGTTATAAATTGCTGTACAAAATAATACAAGTTTTGCAATTTTTGATTGTAAATGTAGGCAGGTATAGTACGAGTATATTTGTCTATCTCGATTTCTTCGTTTATATAAGACTCCTATGTATACGTATATTTATATTTATATGCTCAACATGTTATATGGGGGGGAAAGGATACATATTGATGTATATATATGTTGTATACATTTATTAAAGTTATTTTCACAAATTTATTATGTAATCGCAAAAAATAAAATTTATAAATTGAATTTTATGTTTGTTCCATGTATGTATGTATTATGTACCGAGAAAAAGCATATTATAATGTTATGTATATAGACACCCAGAAAGTGATAGAAAGGGTACTCGATTCAGATGGAAAATTTATATATGTATAGATATATGCACATATTTTGTTTAAATTGATTAAGTGATGATAATATGATTGATTGTATATACTCGTATGTATGTACGTATATAGCTTATGTTGTGTCGTCTAGATGTATATTGATTGGTTACTTACTGTAGTTATATATTGGAAAATCAACTCAATTAGATTAAAATTTAATTTACAAAATATAAGTTCATTATTGTAAATTGTATATACTCGTATCGATAAAAAATTTAATTAATTTGCACTTTACGTGTTTTACAGTACGGAATGCATAAGTTATTATTCTCTTAGAAAATACGATTGTATATTGTTGAAATAGTTTTGATATTTTGTTATATGTACTCCAATGTGGTGGTAACATGTATTGGCGGTATTTTCTATGGTGCTTTCAATAAAACAACAAAAGTTCCATGTAACAGTTGTTAATGTATGTAGTATTTTGTGGCTCTTTAAAATAATTATTTTCTATAATATTGACAAACCACAAGCCACTTAATAAAGTAAAAACGGTAAACCTGAAAATTTTGTAATTCATATTTATCTTATTAATAATTAAATAAGTTCAAGTTTTTCAAATAAATCTAAATAAACCAAACATTCATCAATATATAAAATATTCAGTTATTCACTAAACTAAATAAAATGACGTAACACAAAAATAATCAAATCATGTTCTATTAAAATATTAATTGAGTTATTGACACACAAATCTTCAAACATTTTGAGATGGATCTATTTAGATATTAATACGTTGTTCCTATCATCGTTGTTAAACCAATATAGATGCCTTCTAGGTAATGGTTTCGATGAAAATATAAACCAATAAATATAAATGTGTAGGATTATTACGCATTATCTGGGTAACGATTGTGACGGGAATCATTTCGCAAATATTGGTTTATTTTTACTGTAGCAGCATAGTTGTTTGGGTATTGAACAGTAGTTTCGATAAATTGACGATGGAAGAATAATTGAAAAAAACTCGAAAGCGATCAATTTTCAATTCAACGCCAAAGTGACACCAATGATAAGCTGTCCTCATTACCCAAGTTTGTGATATTGGACAAAGTGTCATGCTACCGGATTTTTGCTGTTTCCATTCTTAAAAGTAAGTTCTATATATACAGTCCATCAGTAATCGTTCACATGACTCTGTCTTCTAAGTCTTCCTTAAATAGATTCAAACTGTCCAATATTACTATTGTCACGATAACCGCTCAACAAGAACTGATAAATGTAAAGAATATTACATTCTAAAGTGACGGAACCTCAGCTATTTCCAATTAAGAGAGAAGACTTATAATTAATCGTTTGAAACTGCCATGGGTAGTAAAATATCACCTTAGTAATATCTTCATGTTCACTTGTAAAATAGAAGGATTTGAACCGAACTTTGTAGTTGTTGAACACACATTACCCCACCATTAAGTTCGCTTACTAAAGAAGTAGAAAGTGTTCTTCCTTTTCTTGATGTAGTATAGTAAGGAAGAATATTGGAAAATTGGAATTCGGCAGTTGCCGAAATAGAAATGCTTGAGAAGTAATTACGTGTTACACAATTTTTAAAATTTTGTAGTTGTATCTAGTATAGTACCTACTTAGATTAATTCTACTAAATACACGATTTATTAATTAAATTTAGCCTCTACTAACAGTTTTTGTGTTGAACAATTAATAATTTATTTTATGTCACTCCTTCGTACAGATCGTTGTATTCAGTTTTTGAGGAAACTGATACAACATACCAATTTACCGAAGAACATTTCTTCGAATATCGTAATCTTCGAATATATTATGTTACGTATCAAGTCTTAATTCAATTATCGCCTGCCGCAGAATCCTCATGCCTTTTAATATTCTAGCCAAGGTTCTAAATATATATCGCTAGGCAATGGCATGTCGTCGGGAAAGTTATCTAAGCTAAACAAAAAAAAATAATATTTAAAATTTAAATGGTGCGTTTACGAACCACCCTTAAACATTCATCCAATCCAAAAACTAGTAACATCTTAGTATTACCGACTGTTGCAAAACTATATTTGGGATGTTCGCGCTAACTGCTTGATTATTTTCATTAAAAATCTTCTTGTAATCGGATCATGATGTCTCATAACGGTTGTATATACGAATGCCATTACACACTGAAATTAATAAATTTGGAGTAAGTTTCGTACCAAATAGAGTATTGTACACCAGAAAGTAGTTGGACTAAGTAGTTTCCATACTCTTATTCCTTCTACAGCCATTCACTGCTTAAAACTAAAGATGTTCCACATCCTAATTTTTTAGTCAAATATATAGAATTACATAATGTTTGATAGTTTTGAAAACAATTTTGTATAGTTGCTACTGTCTAAATTTTAATACTGTTATTTTATATAAAACATCCATTAAATATTTCCTACCGCAATCAACTCGTAAAAATATTTACTATATATAAAAGAAATTGCTTTTGTGCTTTTGAAAACTTTATTGGAATGTAAACCTTTTGAAAACGTATAATCCTTTTTTTAATTGTTTTTGAACTTGAAATTTAAGGTAATATAACTGTTGGAATTCTTGCAATTAAAGCATACAACAATAAAGAAAATACCTGCGCTGGTTTTTAATTTTCACCACTCATAAAGTTTTGTGCCGGTGGTTGTTTTCTTGTGGAAAAATCGATGAAAAGCGAAATTAATTAAATTCTGTTATCGGAATCATTCACAATCGTTTATAAAATTAGATAATATAATAATTTTATTGTATTTAAGTTGTAATTGCTTTTTAATTGCTTATTATAATTGAATTTTTCAGGTAAGGGTTTTACGTGCGATAAAAAGAAGTGTTACAAATTGTATTGTCATGCGGCCCATGATTAAACTGCAGAAACCACCCTATCACCTCCAACCATCATACATAAAATAACATCTGGCAAATCAACAACAACAGTTTCGAACTAACTATCATCGATAGCTCCAAATTTGATGACATCAATTTTAATAACTCCAGCATCAACAGTTCAAGACAGCATACAATAACAAATCAAAATTTTTTCTATTTCTCGGGTTTCATCGCACTACCAACAAAACAAAAATGAAATATAAAAATTCTCAAGGACAAATAATTCCCACTGAAAAGCATTTATGAATTGAAAAAGATTCATACACATCCATAGAAATGTATAAATAATAGGATAAATAAATAAATAAAATAAATAGGATAAGACGATAGGATTTTTGAAACCAGAGAATCTGGATTCATGAGACCAAGTGTAAATACACCCAATTTGACACTTTTTATAGCAGTCACACTACTACAGACACAAATATTTCTTGGCTGAGAAGATTTTTTGTTTCATTCGCCCAACTATCAAATGTATATTTTTATCTTCCTTTAATTTTACTATCAGTCAATTTAGTCAAGTGGAATAGCATCTTATGGGGCCCGCTATATGAAATCATAGACAAAACAGTATATAAATTTCTTATATTCGTATTTATATTTGCACTGCGTATGAGCGAGAAAAAATATTTTCTTTGTCATTGTTGCGTCATTGATATTCCATAGTGTATACAGTCTCTACAATAGAATGCACCAACCCAACGATGTCATAGGAAAAATCAGAAGTTTGATATATTCCTCTGTTATCGTACAAATGAGAAATCTAGTATTATTGTCTATACTGAAATCACGTAGTATCCTAGTTAGGGAAAAATTCGAAACAATTGTAAGACAGCACCAAAAGCAACAAACCATTTTAACTTTGTCTTACAAACAAATCACCTAATTTATGTAATTTGCAAAAGTTCATTAAATTCGGGTATTCACAGTTCTACATATTTTGGACAAGAATTTGTTGTTCATAAATGTGATCGCTCTACTGGAACATCGAAAGCATCGTATGCATTGCAGTGCATTACATATTTATTTATTTGCACCTAGTTATATTGGGTACATCAAGAGTTAAACTAATTTGTGTGTAAATCAAAATCATTCAAAGAAATTTATTCATCTACGCACGGAATACACACCACGTCTCAATTGAATAGTGATTATTATGAGACATCCGTTAATTCGATTGATCAAGTTATTGATACATCAAATTTATTAGATTTTATTCTTGTGCTTGGTATTCCAATGCAATTTTTTTTAGTATCATCTAGAGTTTTGACACAGAAAAACCTTCTTATAAAGGGTGTTTTTCTTAGAGGTTTACAACATTGTGTTGGCAACACTGCTTTATTTGACAACCCATTTAACAGCTGATAGTTGCTTTTTGTTTCGTTCGGTTTGAGATTTCATTATGGATAGACTTACATCAGAGCAACGCTTGTAAATTGTTGAAATTTTTTATGAAAATAATGGTTCTGTTTGTCAAACTTGTTATGCACTTCGTCCATTTTATGGCGTACATAATCATCCTTCAGAGCGGCTAGTTCGAATAACAACAGGTCGTTTTCGGACCACGTTTACTCTTAATGATAATGTGCATTCCGTGAGACGCTGAACAGTGCGCACTGAAGAAGCTGTAGCCGTTGTACAGGAAAGCATTGAAGAAGATCCAAATCAATCAATTCATCGCCGTTCTCAGCAACTGGGGTTGTGTCCTTCCACTTTATGGAAGATTTTACGAAAGGATCTTGGCTTAAAAGCTTTCAAGATTCAACTTGTGCAGTAATTAAAGCCAAACGACCATCGTATGCGTCGCCAATTCGGCGAATGGGCTGAAGTACAAATTGATATTCAATATTATTCGACAAGCTTTTGTCGAGACACCATTACATCCACAGAAAATTACTGTTTGGTGCGCCTTATGGACTGGCGGGGTCATTGGTCCATATGTCTCCAAAAACGATGATGGCCAGAATGTTATTGTTAATGGTGAGCGGTATAGGGACATGATTAGACATATTTTCATACTTCGATTAGCTGGCATTAATCTTGCTAACATTTGGTTCCAACAGGACGGAGCCACATGCCACACAGCGCGCGCTACAATTGATTTACTCAAAGAAACTTTTGATGAAAGAATAATTTCGCGTAATGGTCCAACTAATTGGCCACCAAGATCGTGTGATTTAACTCCATTGAATTATTTTATTTGCGGTTATGTTAAGTCACTTGTCTATGTCGATAAACCAGAGACAATTGAACACCTGGAAATCAACATTCGAATAGTTACTGGCGAAATACGGCCGCAAATGCTGCGAAAAGTTTGTGACAATTGGTGTTCCAGATTGCGCATTGTACGCGCCAGCCGTGCGACCACATGGCCGAAATGATATTTACACATTAATGTCATACAATTTTCTATCCAATAAAACCCGTTTCATTGATGTTAAAAATATATTTTTTTTTGTTTTATTATGATTTAAACTTGTGTTACACTATAAATGCACTCTTTACTTCTGATACCGAAACTTACCTTTCTATGAAAATGTGGCTAGAGTACCTCCTTACAAGAATAGATGCCATGACTATAAGGTTTCCTTCCATGAAAATAGACGATATCTTTCGGCAGCTGCATTTATTAGTAATGACCTTGCCCACATTGACTCAGCCTACGTTAATGAAAACATCTCAGTTCATGTTTCAAGGGAGACAATGCGGATGTTTATAAATATAAATGGATAAACGGATGTTTATATATAAATAAATCCCTGCAATGCGAAATCATCAATATTTACCGCTAGCTTTTCACTTATCAGCGCCGTTGATCGAATTGATTCTAATTTATGAAAAACTTTAAATTTTTAATTACATGTAATAATCAATTTGATTTCTATATAGTGATAAATAAAATAATAAATTGCAATTTCTAGTTTTTTTAGTTATTTTGAATCCAATTTTCTATTTACATTTAAAATATTGAGCCAGAAATATACATTTTTGCATTAATATTCTATTTTATGATTTATGTTGAAATTTGTTTGATTTAATTGAGCCAATATATGTAAAACACCAATCTGCTAATGTACATTATATACATATATATGTATCTGTTACTCATGATAACAGCGTACGAGATAAAACACAATGTTTTTCAGCGTTTTTAAATTTATTGCTTGGGTGTCACATATAATAAATATGTCTGTTACGTATATGTATGTTCCAAAAAATATGTCTTACTCAGTTTTAAATCCAGGTTTTACTTGTTCGTACACTCGAATATAAAATAAATAAATCATGATGTCTCAAAACTTCTGGTGCTTCCGTTTTTGTATTATTGTTGAAAACTGTCCACCCATACAGTTTTTTTCGTGATTATTTATTATTTTGTTGCTATCTTATATTAAAGTGAGTTGGAAATTTTAGAGTATGGCCTTTATATTTTACTTCGGTTTGTTATTTTTATCTTTATTTTATATGAAAGGAAGAACAACATACTTTAAGCACGTATATACATATGTATATAATACAATAACTAAATACCGTAAGACATCACGCATCATACTCGTATATCAAGACAATAGGTACTTAATCCGGATACGAATTTCATTGATCAATATAATAAATCGTGATGCTAGAATCATCAATTGTTGACGCGTTGGAAGTTTATACTAAAAGTTTTACTATTTTTTTATATGTATATTAGTGTGTAGTCTTATATTAATAAGTATTAAAGGTATAAACATTTAGGAGAATTAAAGTCGATCCGTATGAATATAAATAAAATGACATTAATCTATTTAATTCAATTTATTTATTTATATTCAAAGAATATAATATATGGTAACCAAACACCCAATTTTGAGCATATAAGCTCATTCATATGGAAAAATTTAATCCATGAATAAATTCTATTTTGCTTGAATTGAGACACTTAATCGAATACTAAGCTATGTTATACTCTTTGCCCGTTTACCAACCAATCAATTTTAATAAGCGGGATGACCAACAAGAACTTCTGGGAAGTATGGGACCGCCACCTTGTATATAAAAAATTTAAAAGGGGGTAGTTTGGAACAATAATCTATTTTGCTTGAATTGAGACACTTAATCGAATACTAAGCTATGTTATACTCTTTGCCCGTTTACCAACCAATCAATTTTAATAAGCGGGATGACCAACAAGAACTTCTGGGAAGTATGGGTCCGCCACCTTGTATATAAAAAATTTAAAAGAGGGTAGTTTGGAACAATAATCTATTTTGCTTGAATTGAGACACGTAATCGAATACTAAGCTATGTTATACTCTTTGCCAGTTTATACCAACCAATGAATTTTGATAAGAGATATGACCAACAAGATTCTTTTGCGATCCGCCACATTTCTTTTATTTCTGGCATTGAATTACTTAATTCCTCTACATTTTCATGAATTTTTTTATATTTCGAGCGAATCGTACGGAAACCGTGTTTGTCATCTGGCTGATATGGTGTAAAAAAAAAACATTTTCGTACCTTGGTAGGCGTTTTATTTACAAAAATACATTCTTAAGTGTTCATTTGGACACCCTATTTCCACTTCTCTGTCTATATTTTTTTTAAATTCAATTTAAATTTGAATGCTTCAATTTTCCAAATTTTTACTTCAATAAAATTTGTATTTGCAATCGCATGAAATAATAAATAAAATAACTCATAAGCTTCATTACTAATACCATTTGGGACTCAACTACGCATGAGCCTTCCATTCCTTGGCATGGCATGCTTCAACCGTGAAAATCTCGGATTTTTATTTAGGTTTACTCCTTTGATTATTTAAATTTTATGAATTTTATTTGCAATATTTTCAAACATTGTTTTCTACGAATTTTGACAAATTGCATCATCGCTCATGTAGTTTCCTGTTACATCGGCTACAAGCTCATGTCATCAAAATATTGTCAAATGTTTCGAAACATACTAAACAATTGGAACTACAAAGATCTGATTTTTCCATTATAATTTTTTTTATATGTAGTCTATAATTCTACAAAGCTTTCGTGTATTCTGGCCTTTTGCCATGTATATCTTAGATTGATTTTTTGTTAGAAATAAAATCCAAAGCATACACTACAAGCGAGCCACAGTTGTATCCATCTTTTTATAATGGCAACTTGTAATTCGCAGCAGATTTAAACAAAATTTGTGGAAGTCCCCAAAATTTTAGAAACTCATTATAAAAATATGAAGCTTTTTTAACTAGTTCATGAATGTTTACGCCTGGGTTGAGTGGATCGTATGTTTGGATCGTTTTTGTTGATACGTAAATTATTATCATAACCCAATGATTTTGATTTTTTTTAAATGGAATATATATTCTGTCTTTTCCATGACATAACTGGGATTCGGTTTGTTGATCTGGCGAATGAATGGAGTATTTCAAAGATTCATTGAATATAGATATGGATTCATATTGATCTAGGCAAACATCATTTGTTCCACACAAAATTACACTACTCGCAACATATAATGCATTGGCCGTAAAAATTTTTTTATTGTCTAATGACGAAAAACAAATATTAGTCATTGTAACAGTTTTAGTGCTAAATTTAAATTGAAAAATTGTTAAACAATCCCCTTGCTTTGTTATTTCGTTCAACTTTTTTGGGATTTAAATATTTTTTTAATGAAAAATGTCTGGAATATTTATTTTTATGCTTAGGTGATTTTCCCCAGGTTTCTTCAAGGTTATCATCAAATGGACATTGTTCGTCACTTCGTATTATTTTTGGAGTGCTAGAATTCGATCTGGGGGTCACTTTTCGTTCAACAACCTGTCTTTTTACTGGTTTCATGTGGGGTGCCAAATCGATGGTTTTCTGAAGTAAACTTGTGGTTTTTCTTAATTCATCAATAAATCTACCCAATTTTATGTTTGACTGTCGAATAATATTATTTTTTATAACATTGAACCAATTTTCGACTATTGCATTAGCTGGCCTAGATTCTACCCCTAATTCTTTTAAATAAACTGTTGCACACAGCGGGAGATAGGTGAAACATTTTTTTATAAGAAAAACAAAAACATCTTTGCAGAAATATATGTTTTCATTGCTATTATTATTTGATTTCTCCATAATATTTATCTCATCTATTATCTTGAAATACATATTGTTTCATCGAACATAATATGGCGTGTATTTATAATCTTTTGATGTAAAAGCGTAATCTTCTTCTTGATCAATTAATATTTCATTCGATGTTTTTTGCTCTTAATATTTCCATTTTAAAAATATTTAAATAATTTTTGATTGTAGTAACATCGTGTTGGCATGTTATTAGTTCTGAGACAGGAATTGTATTGTCATGCAATTTAACTACGCAAGCATAATAATAAATACGTGAATAATTGTGATCATCACAGCATTTGGGATTACGTACTAATCCACCAGTAGCGTCAATATAAACTGGAATTGAATTTGGCTGATCTAAAATACGTAAGTTTTCCACTCTCATCATTTCAATGTGTAAGGGATCTGCTGCTGAATAAATATACCTATCAGAAGATTGAGTTCGACGACGATATATTGCATCTAAAACTTCACAACCTTTAATTGCATCTTGACTCAACAGTCTTTCGGATCTAGCTTTTCGAAGAACTGTAGGTAAAATAATTTGTTGAGTATTTCCCGAACATAATAACTGTTTTTCAACTGTTTTATTGTTTTCTAGATAAACTTGAAATGGAAGTTTATGCTGCATGATTTCCTGAAGTTGATTACGACGTTGACCTCTAAATTGGGTAAAGTCTTTAATTATTCCGTGATCCGAAACATCTTTCCCTTTTGTCCACATTTCCATACATTGACACTGAATATAAAACTTATATTGTTGTTTATGAGTCTTATACTTGCAGCGTCCATATTGAATTAATTTGTCATTGTTTTTATTAAAATTTTTAGTACCAAAAATTAAAACACACGAGTTTTGAATTGCAAGTAATGCATTTCGAATGCAGGTACGTAAACTTTCTTTGGTCCAATCATCATATAGATTAATGGAAATTTTCATTAGGCCACGTGATACCCAATCATCACTCTGGGGACTTTCAAATATAATGGGGCAGTTATTTATATCGACTGTTTCATCCAAATATATTCCTGAATTAAGTTTATCTTCGATACCTTGATTAATTTCATTATTATCCTTGAATAAAGACTGTACGTCACATTCTCGGTTTATAATATCAATTTGTTCCATTAATCATTGATTTGATGGTTGAGATGCTAAATCAACATGGTTTACTGAAAAATCTTCTACCGATTTATCAAATTGACTATTATTTGTACTACCAACTTTTTTTGCCAAGCATTGATTTGCCGGTTTAGGTGCTAAATCAATAAGATTGACTGAAATATGTTCTACTGATTTATCAAATTCGAGTATAACATAGCTTTGTATTCGGTTAAGTGTCTCAATTCAAGCAAAATAGATTATTGTTCCAAACTACTACTATTTTTTTTGGCTGTAAACGGGCCAACGGGTGTCACATAGTCTTCGGGGTAAATGATCCAGATTTATTAAAATATATTTGTAGTCCAAACGACCAACGACTACTGTCCTAAAAATAGTGTATTTTTATGTAATGATTTATGGTATGATAGATTTATTTCGTACTAGAAATTTCATTTATACATCCATAACTAGATTTATAATTTTGGTTTATTTTAAACCGCCTAAATACCTACTATTAAATATAACAAACTAACTAACTAAATATAATGCTATGTCTGTATCTCGAATTTGGTCATAAAATGAATCTAGAGAAATTAGAGTTTCATATATATACGTACGAGGTGCATGATATTTAATTTTATTATTGTGTTGCGTTATTTTTTCCTATGTATTTGTGTGTTTTTTACGACGATAAACATCAGCATTAGTTGAACCGCCGAAATCTGTTGTTTTTCTTGGTGCTTGCGGTTTTTTCTATTCATTTATTTGATTTCTCCCATGCTACTGAGTTGCGGAATGGGTTGTAAAAAGGTTAGATAACAAGTATTTAGTGCAAAATATGTAATTTTTTTAAAATTATGGTAAAAAAATTAAGACATGAAAATAAAATTGTTATGCGGTCATTATGAATGTTTTGTAATTAACATTCTTCAATTCTAATCATGTTATAATTTTCTAGAATGATTTACATACACAAAAAATACACTTTACATTTAGAATAATGATATGTTTTAATAATGTTTTAAAAAAAATTGCTTAAAAAGTTTAATTGGGAAAACAAGATACAATACAACTACAAGGAAATGGAGTAAACTGGAATAATATTATACAATTGTGCGTCCTCTACCTTCAACAGATGAAGGAGTCAAGGATGACTAAAAAAAATCACACGAAACAAACGAAAAAAATGCCTTCGCTTAAAATTCACGTAAACTGACACATACACGTTTATCAGTTTATCACTACTAACAACACATTTCGGATTTTACGATCACAATCGAAATACTGGAAGATTGCTGAAATTTGGAAACATGGTACGGGGTAGGGAGGGTAACTGATCGAAAGTATATACCTATTGTTGAACATTTAGGACCTTACTTAGTCGAACGGTCTTTTGGCTCACTGTAAGAATTGGGACTAAAATTCTAAAGACAATAAGCGTATAGTTGGTTGGGAATTATTTAATTTGATTTAAATTTTTTATGTATTGTTACACAAATTACTCATCTGTTGCATTTTACAATCACTTTTTTGTTTAGAAAGTGTGAAAATCCAGACAAAATTCTATAAAATAATATATAATTATATTTGTAATTTACAATGGGGAATATACAGATAAAATGTACGTATAAAAAGCTATCCCAGAATTTTATCCCAAAAAAATGAAAAATGTGCATCAGATAATACAACTGATAGTATCCATTATCTCTCATGATAGAACTATGTAAAAAATTAAATCAGTAAATACAAGTTGTGAAATCATTACAAATTACGTTTAAAGATTAAAATTTTAGATTAAATTAACATAAAATGAAAAATACATTCAACATAAATAATTAATTTATTTACAAAAGTTTAAGCTTTTTAATTATTTCTCCAGTCCCATCGTCTCCAGAGTCAATTAGGTAAAAGTGTCGGACTAGCCCGGGAATTTTTTAAGTTTGGCATACTAGCACCAATTTATCCTGTTCATTTCAAAAAACTTCCACGCTCGTGAGCGAGCCAATTTAACTTTAAGCTAACCATTTCATATAATTTTCATTATTTTTAATTATTTCATCAGTCCCATCGTCTCCAGAGGCAATTAGATAAAAGTATCGGACTAGCTCGGGTATTTTTTAAGTTTGAGATACTAACACCAATTTTTTTCTTAGAATTTCAGGTCCCAACGCCCTCACTTCTTCTCGGATATTGGCTTTAAACTGTTGGATGGTTCTTGGCTTATTGGCATACACCTTACCTTTTATAGGTAAGAAATAGATAAGAAAAAAAATGGGAGCGGTTAAACCGGGCGAACGCGATGGCCATCATATATCATCGTTAATATCAGAAAAACGCGATATTATTCGATGGCCAAAAATTTCGCGCAGGAGAGTATTAGTTGGACGAGCTGTGTTAATTGTGGCTCCATCTTGTTGGAACTATTAATTCATAATTATTTTATAAATAAATAATAATAGTGCTATAATATGCCGAAAGATTCTAAATAAAATGAGCTAATCTGGCTAATAAAGCTCATTTGGCTCGCATGCGATTGTTCCATTTTTTTTCGAAACGGACAGGAAAAACTAATGTTAGTATGTTAAATTAAAAAAAAAAACCGAGCTAATCCGACACTTTTACCTAATTGGCGCTGGAGACGATGGGACTGGTGAAATAATAATAGAAAACAATGAAAAATATATGAAATGGTTAGCTTAAAGCTAAATTGACTCACTCACAACCGTGGAACTTTTTTGAAACGATCAGGATAAATTGGTGTTAGTATGCCAAACTTAAAAAAAAAACCGAGCTAGTCTGACTTTGGCTCGAGTGTTTCGAAGTAGTGGTTTTTGTTAGCCAAGTTTAAAAAACACTGGACCTCGTCCATCATTATATCACATCTTTTCTGAATCCGACTTAATAAATCAAATCATTGAATGGTTCGATCTACGTTTTTTATGTTACTTTTATGTGTATCTTTTTTTTCGTGATATTGAGGTGGTTTGGTACGAAATTCAAGATTTTAATGATTAGGACATATGTTTCCTGAGATGGGACAAAATTATAGGATGATATAGTTAATCCTGAGCTGATAGTTGATATAAAGAAGTTGCTATAGTTATGGTGTTGTCATTGCGTTCTCTGGGATGAATCCTGGGCTAACTTTATATGCATATATATGTAAAATGTGAATTGCGAATGTAATTTATCACAGACGGCGGAAATACATTGTGACATGACAAAAAATTCTACGTAGGATAGAGTACCTATCTGTCATTTGTAAAAAAAATCAACAGTCCACAAAACGGTTTTGTTGTTGAAGATTTGTTAAGAAAATACACTTAATGTGAACCAGTCTTGGCTCAACTAATCGGTTTTTCAATAAGAGCACTTCAACTGTATTGTATCGTGTGCTGTGTGGCATGTGGCCCCGTCCTGTTGAAACCACATGTCGTCCAAGTCCATTCCATTCAATTGCGACCAAAAAAAATCGTTTATCATATCGCGGTATCGATTTCCATTAACAGTAACGTGGCCATCGTTATCGTCGATGAAAAAATATGTGACTTTTTCGGGATGCAACGGTGCCTCATGAATCACGTGTGGGTTGCTTCATCCATTTAGCCAAAAGTGAGCCTCATCGTAAAATGGCCGTAATGCTCTTAAAGTAGCAGCAACAGACCGATAATTTTGATAGACAATTTGCACGATTTGCAATCGCTGTTCAAGTGTGTAGCGTTCCATGATGAAATGTATACTAATGAAGTTTCCAAATGACAAAAGAACAATAAAAAATATGGCGTCGTTCGCCGTCCCTATCGGAAAAAAGTTGAAGCGCACCTGTTTAAACACCATATATTTCACTTCAGTAGCACAGTGAGCAAGTATAAGATTCTTCACTCAGAATAAGTTTCTTCTATCTGTCTGCAAAGTTTAAAAGATTTAATTACACTCAATTGGTTCTGCTTGAAAGCTCAGTAGTGCATGTTTACATACTGTCTGACGATGTTAAATCGTGCGGATACAGATAACTAATTAATAAAATCTTGGGAGGTCCATAAATCTCCCATTGGGTAAACAATCGATAATAATTTGGAGAAAATAAATTAAAAATGCAGTTGATCGTTAACCATTCCAGGGGCCCTACTAATAACCGTCGAAAATAATAGGCGAAAGTCGTTGTAGTCATTCTTGCATTAAAACGTTTTGCATTTAATCCATTTAAATATTTTATCATTGAAATAATATAATATAAGCAATTCTTTGGTGTAATTCTTTTGGTGTAGTGCTTCAATAATAGCTGCATGATTTGTTGTATAAAATCACAAAATAATTTAATTATTTCATCATAAATTTGAATTTTTAGATTATAAATGGAACACCATAAATGGGTCATGCGCCTTCTTGACCCTTCTGGAACGGTTCTATTATTTAGTAAACATTTTTGCATAATTATGGTTGGAAACAAATAGTGCAGTTTTTATTGGAACCTAAATTTCTTCCTATATTTTATTTATTTATTTTACGAACACATGCCAATAATACCGGGTTTCCATCGTCAATAGCATAATATTATAATAGTATTATATTATTATACTATCATTTAAGCAGCGTACATAACATCGGAAGAATTTACCATAGTATTGAGTTGAAATTAGACGCTGTTGTTTTCGCTCAAAATTTAGTCCATTTGTTAGACTTGCTAAATTTTTCATTATCAATTTGAGATTGGTTGTGCCAATACCAAATTGTTTATTATTGTGCGTTTTGAGATAACATGTCATATTTTAGATTGTTTAGTTTATTAGTTCTAGCGGTGATTTTAAATAATAAATAAATTCAATGAAATGGAGCACAATATGGATATGGCCATATTGGGACTAATTTACTGACTAAACAACAAAACACAGTTCCAAATTAAACGGAGACATTTTGGAACTGTATTGCACTTTTTACTGTCAAGAATCAATATTAATAATTCATATTCATCAAATGACGAAAGGGGGTCTCTGGTAGATCGGTGTACCGTTGGACAAAACGATTCTCACCTCTATGACGGATTATTATGTCTACAACAGTTTATTTCGGATATCCACAAATTCACAATACCTACTGAAAATCGTTTATTTTAATTGACAATATGTAATAATTATATTACATACAAATCTAATTTTATTATATTACATAATTTTATAATAAAATTAAATAGCTACACGAAATATAATTAAAACAATAACATACTCGTATGAACACAAAAATTATCGGTGACACGGAATAGAAAAATAAAATCAAATTAAACATCAAAATTCAAAAAGAGTAAACTATATTATGCAGTTCATCTATAGTACACTGCGTATTACAGTCATAATTTAGAAAAAAAAAATTTTTTTGTTGGTAACCCTGCGGATCATTTTGCTCAAAGATAAAATTTTTTAACCTCGAATATGGCACAAGTAGGAGGGGTTTATATCATTTTAAGCGATTTGATTGATCGAAAGATTGGAAAAAAGGGGAAAAATGTACTATGGTAAATTCTCCCGATGTTATGTACGCTGCTTGTCAGGTTTCCATCATATAGTGTGGAGTAAGCCGTATAATTTTATTTGAATATTGAAATTTGTCTATTAATGTTTTATACAAATTTCATTACAACAATCAAATCACAATAACTATGTATGTAAATCAAAAACGTATAGTTATATCAAAATACATACCACAAAAAAAAGTTCGATCGAAATATATTGTTAAAAATACAATTTGATACCTACTATATTTTTGATAGATAGTATACTGAATTATTATAATAAAGTATTATACCACCAACTTCGCGTTTCCATCGTCGTAGTATAATAGTATAATACTATTAAACTATTATACTATCACGATGGAAACTCGGTATAAATCTACGAATATGAAGTTTTCGACAAAATATTTCGACATGTGTATGGATTGGTAAACAGTAGGTAAAAGTAATATACAAATAAAACTTAAAAAACTTATTAAATTTAATATTAAGATTCAAACATTTATAAAATTCAACCTTAACATAAACAAATCAATTAAAAAAAATTGAATAAACATAAATTATAAACGTATAAAATTAAAACCAATTAAATAAATAAATTTGTTTATGATAGAGTTCATAGAGATGTTCCCATGGCCTCTGACCTATATCAAAATTTACTTATAAATAAATTCAATTAAAAATAGTGGGAATACCACACAGAGAAAAATAAGCTTTTGTTATTTACTATGAAATGAACTTACAATGTTGCTCACACTCAATAATAGCTTTTTTGCCATACTTAATTTTTTTTAAATTTAATATGTATACCAAAAAAAAAATGTTTAGCTAATGGATATTATTGTCTCTTGAAAACTGCTGAACCGTAGCTCTGTTTATTTTGTACACAGCTACATGTTCGTCGTTTAATTAGCCATCTGCGCACACTGCATAGAGTATTGTATATATGTATACATATTACATAAACTAAATATTAAAATACGTTTTATAAATCGAAATTTCAGAGCTCTATATCCGCTGCATTACGATGTCATTTTCATTGCATCTTTCCATGTAAAATTATGAAAATGTCTTATTTTAATCCAAAACTAGAAGAAATACGCAAAAAAAAAATATTTTTGATTGTAATTGGCGAAAATTTAAAGAATATTTATGAAAATGTTAAAATAAATTATAAATTACAAAAATTATTGTACAACAAGCTGATATACTTATCTACTTATCTACCACGACTTGGTCAAGCCGGTAAAACATGCATATAATGCTTAATACTATTCAAACAGATCAATTATTCGAGAAATAGAAAAAACAAACGTTGCTCCGGGTGTTTCTTTTAAACTGAGACGATCAAATATCTCGAAAAATAGCCACTCTACGGAAAAAATCTCCATAATCAAAATTTAATCATACCGCGGGGGAAATACATTAGTGCAAAAACAATAGTCCCCCAACCTCGCTTTGTAGGTGGGGCGAGGGTAACTTTTAAACTAAGATAGGAAGCCATATTTTTTATTGCAAATACGGATTCTACGACTAAAAGTACGTATGACTTGAATGAAATATTTTGTTCGGTTCATGATAGATGGCGTTGTAATCGACGAAATTCTATTTTTTCAATTTTTCCTTCTTAGAACACACGCATTCGATTCTGCAATACGTTTGAAATAAAAAACATCACGTTTTCATTGGAAATACTCGAAATTCGTCATCAAAATAATTTATTCAGTTTTGTAAATCACATTTAACGTTTGTGTTATTTCTTATCTTCATGTTTTTCGTAATTGCAAAATAAACGACAAAATACTTTAGAATGGAGCGTTTAACTATGCCAGAGAAAATTGAAATGGTTCTGGTTTATGGAGAAGCTGGCAGAAATCTTGAAAATGCTGTTGCTATTTACGCTCAACGTTTTCCGGATAGGATTCGTTCACGTGCTTCATTTGGCCGTACTATCAAACAATTTATTACTGATGGAAATGTTCAACCGAAAAAGAGGACCCGTAGAGCAACAGTCACTGGAGAAAATAATTAAATTGTTGTATTGGCAGCAGTGGCTCATAATCGTCATATTAGTACACGAGAAATAGTTCGCGATTCCGGAATGCCCCTCACCAGTGTTTGGAGAATTTTAAAACGGCACAAGTATCATCCATATCATGTGTCTTTACACCAAGATCTTCATGGCCTTGATTTCCAAAATCGGGTAACTTTTTGTCAATGGGTACGTGAACAAATACAACAAAACCCCAATTTTTTTCGTTGCGTAATGTTCTCCGACGAATCGTCTTTTACAAACCATGGAACGGTTAATCGACACAACATGCATTATTGGAGTGTTACAAATCCGCACTGGCTTCGTCAAGTTGAACATCAGCGTCCTTGGACTGTCAACGTGTGGTGTGGAATAATTGGCAACAAACTCATTGGCCCCCACATTATTGATGGCAACTTGAATGGTCAAATGTACCGAAACATTTTGGAAAATGAACTGCCAATATTACTGAAAATTTGAGCTTAGAAGTGAGACGGAACATGTGGTTTCAACATGATGGTTCCTGCACACTATTCGTTGATGGCACGTGAAATACTTGATCGTGAATTCAATGGTCGCTGGATCGGTAGAGCTGGTCCGATAAATTGGCCCGCCAGATCACCAGATCTTACTGCGCCAGATTTTTTTTTGTGGGGCTACCTCAAAAACAAAGTTTACACACAAAAACCAACAACACGTGAGAATATGATTGAGCGAATCAGAAATGCGTGTGCTGAAATTCAACCAGACACACTTCTCAGTTATGCGTACAATCATTTGAAATGCGGATTAATAAGTGCATTGAAGCAAAGCCATCTTAATATATAAAGATGGAGGCTTGAGCGATATTTTCAAACTAGCTTTTTTTAATTAACCTAAAATGTGTATGTAATTTACAAAGAAGTCTATGCAATCCCATGGCAAAACATACAAATTTATTTTGAATTGTTCAACTATTAATAGTGAGAGCTTTTAATATTTTATTACATAAAGTAATAGATAAAGAATTGAATTAGGTGATGGCCAGGGTTATTTTTCGAAATTATATTAATTAAACATAATTTTTATGATTATAAAATTGTCATTAATTTAATTTATTTGCGCTTTTAAATTTGTATATACAAATATATATCTGATATATTCTAATACTCCCTTTCAATATACTGCATTCACTCCAACACAGAAATAAAATAGTTCGATTCAAAATCTAAACATCGAAAAATATGTATAAAAATTCTGATAACTACGATAAATTAAAATTTAGGAGATTAATCGGATAAACGCTGGGAAATTTCTCATTAAACCAAAATCAAAATATTGATCGGATCGATCAAATAAATGATTAAATGTTGTGTTTTGTTTTGAAGGTTACAAAAGGTTATATAATTTCAATATGTCAATTAGGATTAGGAGAGGGATAATTTGATCACGCTCTCAATATTATTTTTTATGCGATTACTTTTTGTTGTTGCTATGAAATAAAAAATTGTGTTCATATATTTTTCTCGTTTTTTGCGTTGTTTTATGATCATTATGTTTGTTCCATTTTAAAAAAAATCATTGATGTTTTCTTCTTTTGGTTTATTTGTTTGAGGGGAATAAATTATTTTGTTGGTTATGTACACAATGTCCCTTTCTTACAAATTTTTATTCTATTTCTATTTGAGCTTTATTAGAGAATAAAGTATCTTATTTTCCTTTAATTAATACAATAAAATGGAAAAGCAAATGAAAAAGAAAAAGAAACAAAAAGAAAACCCCACGGAAAAATCCTTCAAGTCAGGTGAAAACCAATGTTTATAGTTTCAATTGATTTCAAAAAATTATAATTTTGAGTTACTTTTCATTCAAATATTTCTATAAACGAAAATCATGTCTCTCCATATAAAATGTATGAAAAGAGCGATTATTTTTGTCATTTTAGACTCACTAATAAAAGTTCGTTTTGTACATGGAGGCTTGATTTATTAAGATGGGTTTGATTGAAGTCGCAGGCTATCATTTTGAACACTATTTTAG
The DNA here is from genome assembly GCA_951394425.1 of Tipula unca. Classification (NCBI taxonomy): domain Eukaryota; kingdom Metazoa; phylum Arthropoda; class Insecta; order Diptera; family Tipulidae; genus Tipula; species Tipula unca. Next base: position 96,061,834 of record OX596380.1, read on the forward strand.
ATTTACAAAACTGAATAGATTGTTTTGATGACGAATTTCGAGTATTTCCAATGAAAACGTGATGTTTTTTATTTCAAACGTATTGCAGAATCGAATGCGTGTGTTCTAAGAAGGAGAAATTGAAAAATTGAATTTCGTCGATTGCAACGCCATCTATCATGAACCGAACAAAATATTTTATTCAAATCATACGTACTTTTAGTCGTAGAATCCGTATCTGCAATAAAAAATATGGCTTCCTATCTTAGTTTAATAGTTACCCCCGCCCCACCTACAAAGCGGGGGTGGGGGGACTTTTTTTTTTGCACTAATGTATTTCCCCCGCGGTATGATTAAATTTTGATTATGGACATTTTTTCCGTAGAGTGGCTATTTTTCGAGATATTTGATCGTCTCAGTTTAAAATAAACACCCGGTATAAAGAAGAATGGCTGTTGATTATTAATTAATTAATTATTATTTTGTTTTAAATCTTAAATCCGACCATGTTTTAATCTTTTATAAGGGAGGCGACAAAATAAATCATACAAAAAATGTTATAGTATTTAAATTATTAATCATCCTCCATATGTGTGTATTGAAGCGATAAATTGTATAGCCATATACTTAAATTTACTGCTATACTATCTTAAGTAAGTACCTATGTGTGTATAGCATGCATACAAATATTCTTGTCCCTAGTGTATCACAATATTTTCCACAAAAGTACATTCATATACATATGCTGTTTGTATCCTGTGAACAACAACAGTAATAATACGTAACAGAAAAACTGAAAAATAAAATGTACGAGTAGGTTTAAGATTCCTTATGTTATTATTAATGTGTTAAAATAGGTCTATAAAAATGATTCCATAATCTTTATAATTTTATTTTTATGTTGTTACATTAATTTTGTTCTATTGTACAAATAATAATACATTTTTATACGTATTCAAATATTTGAATAACTTAGATCTTATGCTTACATAAGTACATATTATGTACACGTGTATGTATTTATATACGAAGACCCAGTGGAAAAAAAGAACAGAATAATAATTACGGGTCATTTAACAATATTACCATTTGGAATGGAAACATGAATCTAAACGGAGCACAGAAATGAAAATTATTTAAACAAACTCGTACATACATATATATGTATGTGAACAATAATAATAAGCCGATAATAATACAATTATTTGGTATTTTAAGATAAAGAGCAAACAGAATAGAAAATAAAAAGAAAATAATGGAAAGTTTATCTTCTTTTATTCTAAAACAATAAAGCTTCGAAAAGAAAAATGGTGAAAACACGAAAGATATTATAAGGATATTGTTGAAGATATGTATATACGAAAAATGTTTATAATATATATGCGAAGAATACAATCAACAAGGCACACACATAGCCAAATATAATAAAAGAGATGTGATAATAAATAAATAAAGCATTTATTTCAACACATTGTAACGGGATAGCAACATGCTTGATTTAGGGCGGGAAAATATGGAATGTCACATCGAATCGAATATGAATATAAACTCTATTGATACTTAAGTCTTGTACTAGTTCCATAAAAATTATGGTTTCCTTATAATCGTTTGAATGAGATCTGAACCAGTTTTATGAGAACATACTTTGAAGAATGTAAAATTTGAATAAAACTATAACAATGTTTGAGGGGATTTGAATAAATTTGAATATAACTGGTAAATAAAATAATGAAATCATAATAATTCAATTAAAAAGTCAATTAAAGAATAATTGCAAATGCTTATAGGTAATCGGATATTATCAGTGTTGCCAATTTAGCACTTTCAGTGCCAGATTTAGCACCATCCAATTCATCAGATTTGCAATCTTGCTCTGTATACATCTTTTTAGCACTAATTTCAAATATACGTTCATTTCTAGTGGCTACGAGTCATAAATTCAAGAGAATAAATCCACCTTATTTGAATATTTCAACCCCATTTTCGTTTTCTCCTACCCAATTTTTCCTTTTCGCCGAGTAACCTCGATGGTTCAAACTTCGGATCAATATCGGTCATAACTTTCCGATATACATAAAATAGATCCAAAATAATTGAAATGAGTTGAATAAAACATTTTAATTGATTCTAATCCACCTGATTCTGATCCTATAAAAGTTCTATTATGAAAAGATGAGCTTTTGACACATAGCATTCACAATTGGAAATTACATTTTTGATATATGTAAATTATCTGCTCCTTTTAAAGGACAAGTGTAAAATATTTTTTTGATTCCAATGCGACAAAAACCTAATTTTATGAAAAATTGAGATTTTTCATAAGAAACTTTCAATTGTCCTTCCAAATGGAAATTAAGTTTTTAATAATTTTATTCATCTGGTTTCCGCTATTAAAGAATCAATGTTAATATTTTATTTGTTTCCGATTCGAGATAGACGTTATACTTTGGTTAAAATGTGCTTTTTAAGAAAGGTTTTACAATTGACCTAAAAGTATTTGTAACATGTGCTTTCATAATTAAAAAGCAAGTGTAAATATTTTATTCACTCTGATCTTAGATAAAAGCTATATCTTGAAAAGCTAAGCTTTTCACAATATCGTCCTTCGAATTGGAAATCAAATTTTAGATATTTCAATTATCTGTTTCAAAATAAACATAAACTTATTTACGAAAAAATGAGCTTTTTGAAAAAAGTTCAAATCAAATCTTTAATATTCATAATCATTTGCTTCTAAATTAAAGAACAAGCGTAAATATTCTAATTGATTCCGATCCAACAAAAATTTCGTTCATAAAAATGAGCTTTTTGTAAAAAAAATTCATTTTCAAGAAATTTAGAATTGATTTTGCAATCTGCGTTTGTAACTAAATAACACGTGTTCATTTTGTATTCGATAAAAGCTTCTTTATGAACAAATGAACTTTTCGAAGAAATATTTTGCAATTTGTTATATTTTGTAAAACTGTTTCTCTAAATTAAATAATAAGCTATATAAAAGTTTTTATGAATATCTGAGTTTTTTGAGAATATACGTTTCACAGTCTCTTGAAAATTATTATTTTTGAAATTTTAATTGATTCCGATCCGACAAGATCGTTCTTTTATGAAAAGATTAGTTTTTTGTAAAAAAGTGAATCTTTTTTGATAATTCTAATTAAAAGCTTCTTTTATTAAAGAGCAAATAAAAATAATCATAAAAAATATCATTATAACTTAAGTGTTTTGATATTTGTAATCTCTTATTTGGTTTTTTAATTAAAACTCAATGAAAATATTTTATTTATCTCTAATTTGCTATAGAAGTTATTTTATGAAAAGTGAGAGCTTTTTAAAAATCAGTTTCACAACACTGTCATTCGAATTGCAAATTAAATACTTGATTTTTGTAATTATCTGTGTTTATAATTTTAAAGCAAATATTTGTTTTATATTTGATATAAAACTTCTTTTATGACAAAAGGAGCTTTGGGAAAACATTTTCGTATTTGTCCTACCAAAAGGAAATTAAAATTTTTAATATTTGCAATCATCGGCTTCTTTAATTAAAAAACAAGTGTACAATCGTCTAGTTAAATATTTTTCATCATCATTTTTCATCTCGCACTCTATATTGTGAACCTAGCACTATTTTGACTTCAGCACTAGCACTATTTTGACTTCAGTCTGGCATCCACGAACAATCACATTTGGCAACACTGGATATTATGTTCCATTAGCACCGGTTATCATTACCTGCAGGATTGTAAAGTAGTTTTTGGAGGTAAAAACTACAATAAAATCTACACCTAGTTAATCAGTAAATTACCTACATGAAAAATATGAAATAACTACAGTTTAACTACATTTCTACATTTGATTTCGTCAATAACTACGTGGATAGCATAAGATAGAAAATGTGAAATGAAGCACAATAAATTACTGAGAAAATGCAAATCAAAATAATTCCCAAAGTTTTTTTTATTTTTTCGATTTTAATGTGTTACGTGAATTTGTATGTATATACACGCCCAGTTACTAAATAATCGTTCTAATTGAGTTGAGGAGGCTAGAATTTTTAACAAATTTATTGGCCAACGCCGCTAATTACCATGTCTTCTGTAAGCTATACTCCAATACAAATTCTTGAAATTATTTATTAAAGTGCATATTGGATTAGATACTTTAATAAAATTAACGATTTTCATTTAATTGAAACTATGAAGTTTTCATCATATAACATCTAACTTATTTCAATTTTCAATTTTGCAGCATTTGTTTTTAAAACGTTCAAATTACCGATGAGAGAATCATAATAGTCTCGGCAACTGCACCAATGTGTTTCTGCGGCAAGTTTTATTCTGTTACTACCATTTTCAATTAAAAGTTTCTCCAAGGCAACTTTCTTGGATTCGTTTAACATTCCAATAACTTTAGTTGCAATATTTCTGTGTTACCAGATTTTTCATGTCTTACCAGTAATTTTCCAGTATGGCTAGATATCATATATTTTGTGTTATCTCTAGTCACCTCATAACAAATTTTGATAAGTTCATCTCAAGGGGATGACAATTTAACATCTGTGGTTTGAATCATTGTTAGTACAAAGTTAGAATTACTAGACGTGCGTTTCCATCCATCAATGAAGAGGACAGTTTCATCGTTAATATTATTTTGATTCTTTTGAATAACATCAGAGATTCGGAGTATACAGAATCCAGAATGGTTGTTGCTATTGTTTGTCCGTATAGAGGATTATATGATGGTTGACATTTTAAAGGTGTTTTTGTTTCGTATTTACAATGCCCATATACCTGAAAATACTTTTGTGCAAACGTGATGATACTGCGACGACATTTTGGACTGCGGAACATTTTTACACGTTTTTTATGTGAAGTAGAAACTGATGGCAAATTAGGCGAAGGAGACGATGTTGAAGGTATGAACTCCAATGAAATAATGTACTCCCCTGTTAATGCAAATTGACTGGACCAGTTTGATAATAGTAGGTATTGTGGCGGTTTGGCGTGGGAAAATTTGTAATTTGACACCTGACCTTGAAATTTGATACCCTGACCTAGAAATTTGATACCTGTGGGAAAAAAAAAAAAAAAAAAAAAAAAAAAAAGTGAAATTTGATACTGCGGAAATAAAAAAAAAAAAAATTGAAATTCCATGAAAGTCAGTGACCCTAAAAATTTACACAAGGTCATTGACTTTTATGGAATTTCAATATTTTTATTTCCGCAGTATCAAATTTCACTTCCAAGAATTGTGACGTCATAGCATTGTGGGAAAAAATCTGATGATGTGTGAAAATATTTAAATTCTAAGAAAAAAATTAAAAAAATTAAAAAAAATTAAAATATATCTATTTTAATGAGGTATTATGAGGGTTGTACTTTTAAAATGTAGTAAAGGTTTTTAAAAATAAAAGATAAAAAATTGAAATTTAACACTATTGATATCTGAATAATATGATTTGTCGTTGTTGTTTCGTATGAACACGATCAAACATGAATTTTTGTTTCTGTAAAATATTAATGTATTCATCATAACAACAACAACGAACCTGTTGGATGAAAATTGAACTAATATAATATATAATATAGATATCGCAAAGGTTTTTTTTTAAAAAAAAAGTGAAATTTAACACTATAGATAAGAGAATATGACTTATTATTTTGTATGAACACGATCATACATGAATTTTTGTTTCTGGAAAATATTAATGTATACATCATAACAACAACAACGAATCTGTTGGATGAAAATTGAACTCTTATAATATATAATATAGATATCGCATACACAAAAAAAAAATTTACATGTTTTCGGCATTGTATTGATGCGATTGAAATTCTATAAGTAGGAAAGATAAAGAATTATTATTTTTTAATTGTTAGATGATGTCTGTATCAGACTACAACCTGATTTTATTAATGAAATTTTACGATAGTAAAGGTTTTTAAAAAAAAAAAAAGTGAAATTTAACACTATAGATAAGAGAATATGACTTATTATTTTGTATGAACACGATCAAACATGAATTTTGTTTGTGGAAAATATTAATGTATACATCATTACCACAACAACAAATCTCTTGAATGAAAATTGAAGTGAAATAATATAGATATCGCATACACAAAAAAAATTAACATGTTTTCAGTATTGTATTGATGCGATTGAAATTCTATAAGTAGGAAAGATAAAGAATTATTATTTTTAATTGCGAGATGATGTCTGTATCAGACTACAACCTTGATTTTATTAATGAAATTTCACCATAGTAAAGGTTTAAAATAAAAAAAAAGTGAAATTTAACACTATATAGATAACAGAATATGACTTATTATTTTGTATGAACGTTTTATAGTAAATGGATATTAGAATAAATTAGGTTGCACACTCACACATATAAATATCGGAAGCAAGATTTTTTTTGTTGTTGTTTATGTTTTTCGTATATGAATATCGGATGGAATGAAATACAAACAAACAAATGATCAAACAAATAAATACATATATATATATATATTACAAGAATTTTTAGTTACAATTTCTGATATAACTTAAAAACAATATCGTTTTGGAAATTACTTTAAACTGATATACATATGTATGTATGATGCATTGTACAAGTGTATATTTAGCACGAATAAAAATTTATCTGATAAAATAGTATGCGATTCAAACGTAATACGGTAATATGTTCAATTTAGTGGTATTAGGGAAAATTTCTATATAAAAAAAAAACGTAGTTACCAAACTCATACATTTTGTTGTGTACCAATCAGTGAAATTGTTTTAATAACATCCTCAAACCAGATCAAAGTACGTATCAACAAAATTTATATATGTTTTACACAAATTAATTGAAAATGACCTGCGCAAGCTGTTCGACACTACAACAAGTTTTGCAGGCTTGGATTACCATAATGTCATATGAATAGCTCAAACTTCCTCTGATGAGGAAAACACACTTCAATTAATTTATTGTAAAACATGAGTTAATATAACCCTTAACACAAACTGTAAATCGCGAATGAATACTACTCTAATACTGAATGACTTACACATATCTAATATAATATGTCTTAACATTTCTATATTCCCTCACAGTATCAATGTATTGGTAAACATTATGATCGATAAAATTCACGTAAACAAAACAACAAAAACTGTAATAGTGTTTTTGTGTATATGAATATCTCGGAATCAATTAAATTGACCGTGGCTGCTTAAAATATAGAGTAAAAGGCTGAATATGATATGTTGTTTCGGAGAAATGAGATAAACAATTCAAACACAATAATTTTACAAATATTTCTGATGAACGCGAAGAAGAGAAAAACGAAAACAATTTTTCAAGAAAATAGATTGCAGAAAAAATTTAAAAAATAAAAATAAAAAAAAATAAAATAAAATATGTGCGATAAGAAGAAACCCCATGCTAAAAAATCTAAAACTCTGCAGGTGTGTTATTGTAAATCACATTTTTTCGTCATAGTAAATATGAGATTGAGTAAAAAGGCTGAATATGGTGTTTTTTTTTCAAAAACATCTAAATATCATCATAAACAACTAAATATTTTACAATGGAGTTTTGTTAAATTTAACATATTATAACAATTATTTTAAAAACGATATTGGTTCACTATTTATAGTTACATTCCGATAAAAATGCGTACATTTTCCACACTTGACAAGAATAAACAGATAAGAAATTAAAAAAAAAACATTGCGGTGGTATAATATTTTCGGACAAATTTAAATTAATTATATTTCTATATTATATTACATAAAATGTTCGTAGATTATGTATAATACATCTGGTAAATTATAGAATCGTTCGATATTATTCGTTCCAATTATTAAATCATTGAATGTAACGATTATTGTACACATTTCTCAAAAAGTAGACTAAATATTTTTACAATGGAGTTTTCTTAAATTTAACATATTATGACAATTATTTTAAAAACGATATTGGTTCACTATATATAGTTACATTCCAATAAAGATACATACTTAATCATTTGACGTATTATAAATTTATAGATTAATTAGGTTATATTTTAAATTATTACTGTAATTAAAAATAAACATTCTGTGTTAAAATATGATAATGAAAGAGGTTCGGTGCGTTAAAATATTACTAGAACACTATAGAAATGTCTTATAATTTATTCCTTTAGAAATTTTCCGTATAATAACTTTTTATTTCAAAAAAAAAAAAATTAAAATGTGATTATTAAAAATATTATTAAAAGGAAAAACAGTTAAAAAAAACAACAACAAAACATTTTGCAAATTTAAGTTAATAAAAATTAATTTAGAAATAAAGAAATTCCGCACACACAATAATTGATATTATTTTAATTATATTGATTAAAAATATTTGTCGAGAGACAAAACGAATACAAATTATATAAAATAAAATTTATTTAAAAAATAAAAAATAAAAACAAATTTAAAATAAATTAATTAAAAAAAAATAAATTAGTTTAAAAATATTTAAATTTAAAATTTGTAAATGAAAAAGGTATGTAAAAAAAAATTTAAAAAAAACTTTATAAAAAAATTTTAAAACAAAAATAATAAATTTTTTTTTAAAATACATAAAAAAAAAAAAAAAATTAAAAAAAATTTATAAAAAATTTAAAAACAATTTATAAAAAAAATAAAAAAAAAATTTTTTCAAAATACAAAAAAAAAAAAAATATTAAAAATAAAAATTATTGAATAAAAAAAATTAATTATTTTAAAAAAAAAATAAATATTTAAATTTAAAAATTTGTAAAATTAGAAAATTATTCATCAATTTATAATAAATGCTTTCCACATATAATATTAATTAAAATTAGTTGGAAAAAATATTAATGTACAAATCATAACAACAGCAAATCTGCTCAATGAAAATTGAAGTGATATAATATAATATAGATAACGCCGACACAAAAAAAAAAATAGTAATAATAATTTACATGTTTTCAGTATTGTTTTGATGCGATTGAAATTCCGTTAGTAGGAACTCACAGAGATAAATACAGGAAGCAAGATTTTTTTTTTGTTGTTGTTTATGTTTTTCGTATATGAATATCGGATGGAGGAAATACAAACAAACAAATGATCAAACAAATAAATACATATATATTACCAAGCTGGACATTATCATACAGAATAATGATGATCATATAAGAATTTTTAGATACAGTTTCTGATTTAACTTAAAAACGATACCGTTTTGGAAATTACATTGAACTGATATACATATATGTATGTATGATGCATTGTACAATTGTATATTTAACATGAATAAAAATTTATCTATAGAATATACATATAAACAAATATAAGTGTTTCGCGGGTTTGCGGTGAAAATTGAAACCAGGAAATTTTGACAACTATGATCATACAAAAGATGAATTTGATTTATTGTTTTTGTATGAACACGATCAAACAAGAATTTTTCTGTTTAAAAAAAAAAATAAAATTGTACAAATTGAATTTAAAAAAAAAATTAGAAAAAAATCTTAGAAATAAAAAATATTCTAAAAAATAATTTTAGAAAAAAAAAATATTATTATTTTGATAAAATACTTTCAATTAAAAACAAACCATCACAAACTTAAATTAATTATTATTTTCTATATTACATTACATAAAAATGTAACATGTAATATGTAATCATTTATTCTGTAAATATAATTATAATTTATTCCTTTAAGAAATTTTCCGCATATAATATTTTTTTTTTTTATGACATCATAACAACAACAAATCTGCTGGGTGAAAATTGAAACAATACCTGGAAATTTCGACCAATATGATCGTACAAAAGATGAATATGATTTGTTGTTTCGTATGAACACGATCAAACAAGAATGGGGTTTTTGATATTAGATCGTATGTAATAGAGATTTTTGTTGAAATTTAATTTTTGTTTTTGAAGAAAAATATTAATGTTCACATCATAACAACAACATATCTGTTGGATGAAAATTGAAGTGATATAATATAATATAGATATCGCCTACACAAAAAAAAAAACAATTTACATGTTTTCAACATTGTTTTAATACGATTGAAATTCCATATGTAGGAAAGATAAAGAATTAATTGTTTTTAATTGTAAGATGATGTCTGTATCGGACTACAACCTTGATATTTACTATGTATACTAATACATATAGTTAGTGACCTAAATTTTTTCGAAAATGATTATTAGTATAATTTTAATATAATTAAATATATAAATATAAAGTAAAATTTTAATATATTTGAAGAAATTTTTGGCACACAATAGATATCATTTTTAAAAATGCTTCATATAAAGAAAAAATTATAAGATGAATAAAAATTTTAAAAATAAAAAAGAAATTATTAAAAAATTTATAAAAAAAATATGGAAAATGAGAATAGAAAAAAATATCATAAAAATATAAGTTTAGAAAACTAAATATTATTATTTAAAAAAAAATAAAAATACTTTCAAATAAAAACCTCAGGGAGCGATCGGACGTCCGACGTCGGATATCGGACATCCGACTTCGACGTCCGACGTCCGACGTCGGACGTCGGACGTTGGACGGTGCAATTCGAACGATGGAATTTCATCGTACTGTTAAGTTGGTCGCTTGAAATTATTTTATTTAAAAAAAAAAATTGATATAAACGTCTATGATTAAGATAAATATTGATGTAAAAATCTTACTTTATATAAAAATTGATGTAGACGTCCATGATTTAGATAAAAATGGATGTAAACGTCTATGATCTATATAAAAATTGATGTAAACGTCTATGATTTAATAAAAATTGATGTAAACGTCTATGATTTATAATGCAAAATGCGGTCATGTGCGGTGTCCCCGAAGGGGACACCTCACATGATCGTGGGTACCGTACCTGCGCTCCGCGCAGGTACGGTACCCACCGCATTTTGCATTATAAATCATAGTCGTTTACATCAATTTTTATTAAATCATAGACGTTTACATCAATTTTTATATAGATCATAGACGTTTACATCCATTTTTATCTAAATCATGGACGTCTACATCAATTTTTATATAAAGTAAGATTTTTACATCAATATTTATCTTAATCATAGACGTTTATATCAATTTTTTTTTTTAAATAAAATAATTTCAAGCGACCAACTTAACAGTACGATGAAATTCCATCGTTCGAATTGCACCGTCCAACGTCCGACGTCCGACGTCGGACGTCGGACGTCGAAGTCGGATGTCCGATGTCCGACGTCGGACGTCCGATCGCTCCCTGAGGTTTTTATTTGAAAGTATTTTTATTTTTTTTTAAATAATAATATTTAGTTTTCTAAACTTATATTTTTATGATATTTTTTTCTATTCTCATTTTCCATATTTTTTTTATAAATTTTTTAATAATTTCTTTTTTATTTTTAAAATTTTTATTCATCTTATAATTTTTTCTTTATATGAAGCATTTTTAAAAATGATATCTATTGTGTGCCAAAAATTTCTTCAAATATATTAAAATTTTACTTTATATTTATATATTTAATTATATTAAAATTATACTAATAATCATTTTCGAAAAAATTTAGGTCACTAACTATATGTATTAGTATACATAGTAAATATCAAGGTTGTAGTCCGATACAGACATCATCTTACAATTAAAAACAATTAATTCTTTATCTTTCCTACATATGGAATTTCAATCGTATTAAAACAATGTTGAAAACATGTAAATTGTTTTTTTTTTGTGTAGGCGATATCTATATTATATTATATCACTTCAATTTTCATCCAACAGATATGTTGTTGTTATGATGTGAACATTAATATTTTTCTTCAAAAACAAAAATTAAATTTCAACAAAAATCTCTATTACATACGATCTAATATCAAAAACCCCATTCTTGTTTGATCGTGTTCATACGAAACAACAAATCATATTCATCTTTTGTACGATCATATTGGTCGAAATTTCCAGGTATTGTTTCAATTTTCACCCAGCAGATTTGTTGTTGTTATGATGTCATAAAAAAAAAAAATATTATATGCGGAAAATTTCTTAAAGGAATAAATTATAATTATATTTACAGAATAAATGATTACATATTACATGTTACATTTTTATGTAATGTAATATAGAAAATAATAATTAATTTAAGTTTGTGATGGTTTGTTTTTAATTGAAAGTATTTTATCAAAATAATAATATTTTTTTTTTCTAAAATTATTTTTTAGAATATTTTTTATTTCTAAGATTTTTTTCTAATTTTTTTTTTAAATTCAATTTGTACAATTTTATTTTTTTTTTTAAACAGAAAAATTCTTGTTTGATCGTGTTCATACAAAAACAATAAATCAAATTCATCTTTTGTATGATCATAGTTGTCAAAATTTCCTGGTTTCAATTTCCACCGCAAACCCGCGAAACACTTATATTTGTTTATATGTATATTCTATAGATAAATTTTTATTCATGTTAAATATACAATTGTACAATGCATCATACATACATATATGTATATCAGTTCAATGTAATTTCCAAAACGGTATCGTTTTTAAGTTAAATCAGAAACTGTATCTAAAAATTCTTATATGATCATCATTATTCTGTATGATAATGTCCAGCTTGGTAATATATATGTATTTATTTGTTTGATCATTTGTTTGTTTGTATTTCCTCCATCCGATATTCATATACGAAAAACATAAACAACAACAAAAAAAAATCTTGCTTCCTGTATTTATCTCTGTGAGTTCCTACTAACGGAATTTCAATCGCATCAAAACAATACTGAAAACATGTAAATTATTATTACTATTTTTTTTTTTGTGTCGGCGTTATCTATATTATATTATATCACTTCAATTTTCATTGAGCAGATTTGCTGTTGTTATGATTTGTACATTAATATTTTTTCCAACTAATTTTAATTAATATTATATGTGGAAAGCATTTATTATAAATTGATGAATAATTTTCTAATTTTACAAATTTTTAAATTTAAATATTTATTTTTTTTTTAAAATAATTAATTTTTTTTATTCAATAATTTTTATTTTTAATATTTTTTTTTTTTTTGTATTTTGAAAAAATTTTTTTTTTATTTTTTTTATAAATTGTTTTTAAATTTTTTATAAATTTTTTTTAATTTTTTTTTTTTTTTTATGTATTTTAAAAAAAAATTTATTATTTTTGTTTTAAAATTTTTTTATAAAGTTTTTTTTAAATTTTTTTTTACATACCTTTTTCATTTACAAATTTTAAATTTAAATATTTTTAAACTAATTTATTTTTTTTTAATTAATTTATTTTAAATTTGTTTTTATTTTTTATTTTTTAAATAAATTTTATTTTATATAATTTGTATTCGTTTTGTCTCTCGACAAATATTTTTAATCAATATAATTAAAATAATATCAATTATTGTGTGTGCGGAATTTCTTTATTTCTAAATTAATTTTTATTAACTTAAATTTGCAAAATGTTTTGTTGTTGTTTTTTTTAACTGTTTTTCCTTTTAATAATATTTTTAATAATCACATTTTAATTTTTTTTTTTTTTGAAATAAAAAGTTATTATACGGAAAATTTCTAAAGGAATAAATTATAAGACATTTCTATAGTGTTCTAGTAATATTTTAACGCACCGAACCTCTTTCATTATCATATTTTAACACAGAATGTTTATTTTTAATTACAGTAATAATTTAAAATATAACCTAATTAATCTATAAATTTATAATACGTCAAATGATTAAGTATGTATCTTTATTGGAATGTAACTATATATAGTGAACCAATATCGTTTTTAAAATAATTGTCATAATATGTTAAATTTAAGAAAACTCCATTGTAAAAATATTTAGTCTACTTTTTGAGAAATGTGTACAATAATCGTTACATTCAATGATTTAATAATTGGAACGAATAATATCGAACGATTCTATAATTTACCAGATGTATTATACATAATCTACGAACATTTTATGTAATATAATATAGAAATATAATTAATTTAAATTTGTCCGAAAATATTATACCACCGCAATGTTTTTTTTTTAATTTCTTATCTGTTTATTCTTGTCAAGTGTGGAAAATGTACGCATTTTTATCGGAATGTAACTATAAATAGTGAACCAATATCGTTTTTAAAATAATTGTTATAATATGTTAAATTTAACAAAACTCCATTGTAAAATATTTAGTTGTTTATGATGATATTTAGATGTTTTTGAAAAAAAAACACCATATTCAGCCTTTTTACTCAATCTCATATTTACTATGACGAAAAAATGTGATTTACAATAACACACCTGCAGAGTTTTAGATTTTTTAGCATGGGGTTTCTTCTTATCGCACATATTTTATTTTATTTTTTTTTATTTTTATTTTTTAAATTTTTTCTGCAATCTATTTTCTTGAAAAATTGTTTTCGTTTTTCTCTTCTTCGCGTTCATCAGAAATATTTGTAAAATTATTGTGTTTGAATTGTTTATCTCATTTCTCCGAAACAACATATCATATTCAGCCTTTTACTCTATATTTTAAGCAGCCACGGTCAATTTAATTGATTCCGAGATATTCATATACACAAAAACACTATTACAGTTTTTGTTGTTTTGTTTACGTGAATTTTATCGATCATAATGTTTACCAATACATTGATACTGTGAGGGAATATAGAAATGTTAAGACATATTATATTAGATATGTGTAAGTCATTCAGTATTAGAGTAGTATTCATTCGCGATTTACAGTTTGTGTTAAGGGTTATATTAACTCATGTTTTACAATAAATTAATTGAAGTGTGTTTTCCTCATCAGAGGAAGTTTGAGCTATTCATATGACATTATGGTAATCCAAGCCTGCAAAACTTGTTGTAGTGTCGAACAGCTTGCGCAGGTCATTTTCAATTAATTTGTGTAAAACATATATAAATTTTGTTGATACGTACTTTGATCTGGTTTGAGGATGTTATTAAAACAATTTCACTGATTGGTACACAACAAAATGTATGAGTTTGGTAACTACGTTTTTTTTTATATAGAAATTTTCCCTAATACCACTAAATTGAACATATTACCGTATTACGTTTGAATCGCATACTATTTTATCAGATAAATTTTTATTCGTGCTAAATATACACTTGTACAATGCATCATACATACATATGTATATCAGTTTAAAGTAATTTCCAAAACGATATTGTTTTTAAGTTATATCAGAAATTGTAACTAAAAATTCTTGTAATATATATATATATATGTATTTATTTGTTTGATCATTTGTTTGTTTGTATTTCATTCCATCCGATATTCATATACGAAAAACATAAACAACAACAAAAAAAATCTTGCTTCCGATATTTATATGTGTGAGTGTGCAACCTAATTTATTCTAATATCCATTTACTATAAAACGTTCATACAAAATAATAAGTCATATTCTGTTATCTATATAGTGTTAAATTTCACTTTTTTTTTATTTTAAACCTTTACTATGGTGAAATTTCATTAATAAAATCAAGGTTGTAGTCTGATACAGACATCATCTCGCAATTAAAAATAATAATTCTTTATCTTTCCTACTTATAGAATTTCAATCGCATCAATACAATACTGAAAACATGTTAATTTTTTTTGTGTATGCGATATCTATATTATTTCACTTCAATTTTCATTCAAGAGATTTGTTGTTGTGGTAATGATGTATACATTAATATTTTCCACAAACAAAATTCATGTTTGATCGTGTTCATACAAAATAATAAGTCATATTCTCTTATCTATAGTGTTAAATTTCACTTTTTTTTTTTTTAAAAACCTTTACTATCGTAAAATTTCATTAATAAAATCAGGTTGTAGTCTGATACAGACATCATCTAACAATTAAAAAATAATAATTCTTTATCTTTCCTACTTATAGAATTTCAATCGCATCAATACAATGCCGAAAACATGTAAATTTTTTTTTTGTGTATGCGATATCTATATTATATATTATAAGAGTTCAATTTTCATCCAACAGATTCGTTGTTGTTGTTATGATGTATACATTAATATTTTCCAGAAACAAAAATTCATGTATGATCGTGTTCATACAAAATAATAAGTCATATTCTCTTATCTATAGTGTTAAATTTCACTTTTTTTTTAAAAAAAACCTTTGCGATATCTATATTATATATTATATTAGTTCAATTTTCATCCAACAGGTTCGTTGTTGTTGTTGTGATGAATACATTAATATTTTACAGAAACAAAAATTCATGTTTGATCGTGTTCATACGAAACAACAACGACAAATCATATTATTCAGATATCAATAGTGTTAAATTTCAATTTTTTATCTTTTATTTTTAAAAACCTTTACTACATTTTAAAAGTACAACCCTCATAATACCGCCGCTCCGCACCGAGTTCGTACCTATTTTTTTTTTATCGATATATTTTAATTTTTTTTAATTTTTTTAATTTTTTTCTTAGAATTTAAATATTTTCACACATCATCAGATTTTTTCCCACAATGCTATGACGTCACAATTCTTGGAAGTGAAATTTGATACTGCGGAAATAAAAATATTGAAATTCCATAAAAGTCAATGACCTTGTGTAAATTTTTAGGGTCACTGACTTTCATGGAATTTCAATTTTTTTTTTTTTTATTTCCGCAGTATCAAATTTCACTTTTTTTTTTTTTTTTTTTCCCACAGGTATCAAATTTCTAGGTCAGGGTATCAAATTTCAAGGTCAGGTGTCAAATTACAAATTTTCCCACGCCAAACCGCCACAATACCTACTGATAATGCTGATGAAATACGATGAGTATATATCAAATAACACTGTCAAACCCTAAAGCTGCAACTTTATTGTTTATTCACTGAAGAAATAGACAGGACAAATGTAAATTTCCAAACGTGAAATAAAAAAATTATGTATAAATTAAATAGGTAAACTTACATAATAAGTAACTGTGATGAAAACGTCATCCACAGGTAACCCAAATTTGCTACTGGTAGTAATTGCAACATCGTCTAAAGTTGATCGGTCGGCTGTAGCATTTGCACTGTTGATTGTGTTTCTAACTGTTTTGATGATATCCCAGATGTAGTACATAATTCAGATAGTACATAATTTCTTGATCAGAGTCACTGCTACTGCTCAGAGTGATGGTTTTGACTACATTTAACTGCGAGCTGCCACAATGAAGGAATTCCACTCGGAAGGAGTTCTGTTTATTTCCGATTTCTTACCAATATGTATGCAATGGTCGCCCATTTATTTTCGATGTAAATAATTCTGATTTGTGAATAGTTTTTATGTTTAATTTACCTGATAGTAACTATAATTAATATATTTAGTATCATAATTGATTTATATTCACCATAATGAAAAAATGGGACTTACAATTGCAAAATGTTAAACCAGCAGTTTTCCTAGTTTAACTTCTTTTTATTACGTTAAAAAATGTTAAGAGAATGTATATGTAGTTTAATAATAATAATGTTAATTGTGATATAACCAACAGTGCCATTAATAAAGGAAAATTAATTTAGTAAAAACCTAAGGATTAAAAATACTTATAACAATTCAATAAATGATAAGAAATTAATTAATTGGAATTATTAATTTCACAAACACAAAATATTTTGACTCAATAAAAATAATGAATTATAATATGCCTCTACCTGATTAGATAAGAGTATAAGACCTTTCAAACCATATCGTATTGTGTTGTACGTGCAACAGTTATATCTTTCATTATATTAGTCGATTAAAAGCTTTATTGCATATATTGTAGATTTGCTTGAGCATTAGTTCTATATTCGTTTATTTCTCTAATATCAGCTTTCCTGTATATTACACAAATTCTTGTTTGTTTTTTATGTCAGTTTTCTTATCCACGAAAAAGGAATAATTAATTTAATATACAATTACGTATATAAATTATATAAAGGCATTTGTATGATGATTATGTTATGTAATATAATCCAACCATGTTGCTGACAGATCCAATTCGAATTATTATAATTTTTTCCTCTATTTTACAAAAGAGAAAATTACAAGAAACTTTCTAATATCTAAGAATTGTGTAACATACCATAATATTAAACGATCATTCAAAAATATTTACAACCAAACAAAAGCTTTACGAAACGAACGAACCAAAAAAAACTTTAAAGTGACAAAAAATACTACATAGCGTAATCGAACAAAAGCAAAACTTTTAAATTAAACTGATTTTTTTTTTGTTTTCTTTGTCAGAAAAATTTATTTTTCTCTCTGTTATGAGCTTTTTATAAAACAAATATAAATTTTCATTTGTTTTTTTCCTTATGTTTCTCCTCATTACAATATTTTTAAATTTTATTCCATATTTCCTCATGTGTTGTTGTTGTTGTTATTATTATTATGGCTGTTATGCTGCTGAATTTATATTATTATGATTATGGTGAAAATTGTGTAGGGAGTGATTATCCCTTTTCTATAGCAAGTAACGAAACTGTTTTTGTTTTTACATTTTTGTGTTGCTTGGGTTGATTCATTTAAATATATATTTTTTATATATACATGCATATGTACATAAGTAAAATAACGATGATAATGAATCATTGAAAATATAATACAACAAAGAATTATATATAAAAATCCAAGATAGCGTGTAATTTTTGTTTCTTCTATGAACATATGTACATGTATGAACAGAAAATTTTAAATCGTACCGAATAAATACTGAGATTATACAGAAATCTTTTGGAAGGGATGAGAACATGAAACTTTAATCTGTTGTTTTGTAAATGTTGAAACGTTTTAAAAGGATTTAGAATTTAGTTTGTATTATGTTTTAAATACTTAATTGGTTTTTTAAATGTTTATTTCAATCAGATTTTATTATTGTTAATTGCTTGGTCTTTTGGAGCTGTTTAACATAAGTTTAGTTTTTTGGTGTCTAATTTTATTATGTTATTTTTTTCGATTTCATTGGTTTAATCTCTACATACGTTTTAGAAAATAATGCAATATTTCTTTCCAAATCTGTGTATGATTTAGATATAATTTTTAGTTATTCATCTAACAAAAAAATATCGTGCTATAAACGGAAACGCAAAGTAAAATTCTTTAATACATACTTTACGTTATTTCAATGACAGTCGGATTTTTGAAATTAATTTTAAAATACCAACAATTATTTATTTTTAGTATAGATTATATATTTATTAAAACGATTTCAAAATCAATTAAAAACTCGAAACATCGTAAACTTTACAACAAACAGTGCAGAATTAAAAACTTTTTACTTTTAACTTTAAAAAAAAAATACGGAATTAAAGAAAAAGTCAAATTAAAATAAACTTCATTATAATAAATTTTTTATTTAAATGTTTACTTGTCATAATGACTTTTATCAAAAAAGTATTTCGTTATAGACATGGTTTTGTATTGTTTTGAAATGTAGTTAACTTCATTATTTTCGGTCTTAAGGTAAAAGTTTGGAGTTCGCTATCTTTTTCGTTTAGTTAAAAGAAAAGTTATTCTCTGAAAAAATAAAACAAGGTACACCTGGTGTGAGGTATCATAATTAAAAGTCGGAACATAATTAAATTACTCCAAAATTATTTTTTAGTTACTAATTTCCGCTGAGGAATTATCAGTGCAATTTTGGTTGTAAAAATAACTCCAAACGGAATAAAATAAAATAATTCTCAACAAAATACGGCTTTAGTATGCATCAGAAAAGTTAAAACTGGCTTCAAACGATGTGTAATGTGGGCAAAGGAATTGGTGATGTTTATAACTCCGTCGTGTCGTGTGTACGATTATCCTATGACCAATGTAGAGCAACATTCGCATTGACTTATGGATGCCAAATAGACAGAATATGAAATGCACGTCAAAAGAAACGACCAACGTTGGCCGCTGAATTTGTGTTTAATCCACACAACGTGAAGAAATATTGACAAATATACTTTGGAATGTTAGTGCATTTTTATTTAAAATGTTTTTCAATGGAAATGAAATTTGGTGAATGACAATAATGATATATTTTGTTATAAGAAATAATATTTGAAAATACTTCAAAAATAACATCTAATAACCTCGATTGGTTCTGTGGTTTGAGATATATGTCATCACATTACATCTATCATCAGATCATTCACCAGTTATTATGATACTTAGCCAAACAATTATTTTGAAAGAGAGCAACCCGAAATTAACGAGCTTCAAAACCAATTGGGATCTCTTCCAAACACAGTTAACAGAAAGAATTAGTCTACAGAACCCAATTCAGGGACCAGTCCAAATAGAAGACGAATTAGATAAGCTCATCCATAATATCCAATATGCTGCGTGAGCTATCCAGAGGAAGTGAGAGAACTTCTTAAAAATAAAAGAAAAGCACGGAAGAATTGGCAAAAACATCGAAATCCTGAAAATAAAAGAGTATTTAACCATTTGTGTAACAAATTAAAATACCTTATAAAAGACATTAAAAATCAATCAGTTAATAAATACCTCAGCACTCTAACTGGGCAAAAAGATATTGATTATTCATTATGGAAAGCAACTAGGAATATTAAAAGACCTAAAATTCAGATTCCTCCAATTAAAAATAATGAAAATTGGGCTCGAAATGCTAAACAAAAAGCAGATTTGTTTGCAAACCACCTTGAAGAAACATTCCAACCTTATCCAAAACAAACGGAAGAGGAAAATATTACACCAATAAATAAACAGGATGAAGTAAATATTACACCTGTAACATTGAAAGAACTAAAATGGGAAATCAAGAATAATCTGAATGCGTATAAGGCTCCAGGTTATGATCTTATAACGGGTAAGATAATAAAACTATTACCGGAGAAAGCGTTGAGGAAACTAGTGCATATAATTAATGCAGCATTTCGACTAAGATATGTACCAAGACAATGGAAAGTTGCAGAAGTAATTATGATACTTAAACCGAACAAACCTCCGCATGATAAAGCTTCATATAGGCCAATTTCTCTGCTACCAACATTATCGAAACTATTTGAAAAAGTTCTTCTTAAAAGACTAAAACCAATTATCGAAGAAAGGAATCTTATCCCTTCACATCAGTTTGGATTTAGGGAAAAATATTCTACGATAGAACAAGTACATCGAATTACTGATGTAATCGAAAAATCACTAGAAAGCAAAGAAATATGCTCAACTATATTCCTTGATGTAGCGCACGCATTTGACAAAGTATGGCACCAGGGGCTAGAATTCAAACTTCATCGAGATCTTCCGGAGCAATTTTTTCAAATTTTAAAATCATACATATCAGAGAGTCACTTCCGAGTAAAGTATGAGAATGAGTACTCCCAACTAAAAAGAATAACAGCCGGAGTACCACAAGGGAGTGTTCTTGGCCCAATCCTATTTCTCGTATATACTAGAGATATACCAATTACAGAAGAAACAATGGCGACTTTTGCCATCAATGACTCCACTAGTAAATTACAGAGGGCTACTAACCTGATATGTAATTGGACAAAGAAATGGCGAATTAAATTAAATGAAGCAAAATCAATCCAAGTGAACTTTACAAATCAAAAAGTTAACCATATACCAATAATGATAAACTCAATAGTAATACCCCATGCAAACACTGCCAAATATCTTGGTATGACTTTAGATGCTAAGCTTAGATGGAAGGAACACATAAAAAAGAAGAGAGAAGAACTAAACATAAAATTTAGAAAAATGCATTGGCTCTTAGGGAGACAATCTGAACTAGCGATCCATAACAAACTGCTGTTATACAAACAAATTCTGAAGCCTGTATGGACTTATGGTAGCCAACTCTGGGGATGTGCCAAGAAGACAAATATCAAAATCATACAAACAGTTCAAAATAAAATCCTACGATGTATTGTTAATGCACCGTGTTACATTCGAAACGACAACCTCCATCGAGATCTCAAGATTGAGCTTGTCGCAGATGAAATTAAACATCATGCAACAAAACACCTACAACGTCTGCACCAGCATCAAAATCTTGACATACGCTGTATGCTGACTACATCTCCAACAAGAAGAATGCAAAGAACCAAACCACTGGACTTATCGCGACCAGTAGACAGAGTTACTGTGGCGAGAAATCTGAAGGAGGAGTTACACGAAACTGGGGATAATCACTTGATTACGCCGACTATTCAAAATACTGTATTATGCAATGTAAATTACTAAATGGGTACAAGACTCAGTCGTTATATAAATAAATAAAAAAAAAAAAAAAAAAAATCACATTACATTACTATTTTATTAATAATAATCAGTTTCTAAAGGCCATTACTGACCCCTTACTGAGTCAACCACTTGGCTCTAACGGTTTCGATCCTGAGCATGGTCTTCATACTGTCTAAGACAATCTGACAAACAACTTCAGCTACTATACTTCAGCTTCGCGGCACTCTATAGGTGTTTAGATTTTAGCAGTGGACTGCCAGCCGCATTCTTATATCCTCACCCACAATATTATCGTGAGTGGTAAGAGAACCGAAATATTTGAACCTCCTCACTCCCTCAAATATGTAGTGGCCACTACTAAAAACTGTTTTATTATAGCAGTCGAATATTTCCAAATACGAATTTATTCCTGTAGAACTTTTATTCAATTTCGTATTCAGAAATAACGGCCCAGATGAAACTTACCAAAATGTGATAATTCGGCAATGAATAATTGTGTTATAGTGAGTTTGGGTAGCAAACTATACAAAGATTCACATGTAAATACTATATGTATATACACAAATCCACGCAGAAAGTTTTATTTAATAAACGGACAATTATGATTAAAAAAACTTTTGAATTGTACTAAAATATGAACGTTTGTAGAAACGCTGGCACACATTGGCAATGATGTGATGTGCACAACCAACATTCAACACATCGTGTGGCCTTATGCTCGCGAAATTGGCTAATGCGCCAACTTTTGTACAAATATTTGCATTTAGTATGAGTTTGTTATTTATATTAACATTATAATGAATTCCGAAATTGTATGTCAATACAAAAAGGACGAGTGGAGTCAAGTAGATCAACAGTGAAATAAATAAAATGTTGTAAGTGGTTAAATGTAAAGATAAAATAATTTACTTTACAAAATACGTGTTGTATAGCTATCATAAATTAATACTTTTTTGTCTATTACAGGTGAATTAGTTATTTAATAGTCACAGAATAAGTTCCGGTCTAATTTATAAAAAATAGTCGCCAAGCTTCTTCGAAAGGCATCAAATAAAATCAAAATTTGGAGCTTTACCGTGAAATTTATTATCTGATCGTTTTTCTTCCCAGAATTGAATTGTACAACTAAGGAAGCTCCTCGTGCAAGTCAATCGCCATCGACTGCCTAATATTCGGTCTTAGCACCTCCCGCATCAAAGAACAAGAAAAAATAGTTCTATGAACATGATAGCAGAAGGTTGAAATCTTAAGCCAGACAAACATGTTGATGCAGTTCGTTTAATACGATTGACATAATGAGTTATGTGATTTTAATTTAAATTAAATTTATATTTGTAATGTTTAAATGAAATATTGGTTTTGAAATTTTGTAATCAATTTATTTTAAATTATTTTTGATGTAGTTTGAGTACGAAGCGGAAGTTCATCCGTGATGACACGTTTGTCATCGTCAACCTCAATTAGTGTGATTACAAGTGGATTATTTGTGCTCTCAATTAGATTATGGAGCACGCAGCACACAATTACCACATGTGAAATTTGAAATTTTTGTTAGTTCTGCTAAGTTATTCTTAATCCTATTTGTGATCTTATAAATCAGATATATTTTATCTTTGGAATGAATTTGTAATCCATTTCATTTAGTTTTTTGAGAATGTGCCATGTGCTCTTTAATTTGACAATTGTCAGCTCAATTAAGATTCCGGCAGAAAGCATATTTGAATTAAGCAATTCTTGAAATCAAGACTTCTCGCATATCGCTCTAGGAGACAATCATGCAAAGGGTATACTGGATCAATCAAAAACAAATAACTAATTTATACTCAATTAATTAATTTGGTTTTCTGAAAAATAATAAACAATATTATCGATAGTTTTGACCACGTATATACGCTTTTCGGTTACGCATTCTATACTGATCACGTTTCTACATGATAAGGTTAGCGATAAACACACCATTCTTTGAAAAATACCCCATATTTTTCGCCGAAGCTTATCCTCTTCCATCATAAATTTGGAAAGTTCTTTCGATAATAAAGTCATCCGGCTAAACTGATGAGCATTAATTAATATTTTTTATAATACAAAATATTTTATTAATTATTATATGTAAATGCACAATATTTTATTTTGGCGTCTAAAATTAAACTTTTTTGTGCGAGTGCAAATTGTAAGTTTTACATGAAAAGTTAATCACATATTTTGTATTAAGACATACTGTTCCTGATTAAGACATACTGCTCATGAAATGACAATTTATAATGTTAATTTTAATGTTAAATTATTTATTCATTATTATTATTTTTTAACCACCAGCAATCGTCATACAACATTATCATTTATTTGATAATGATTAAAACATACAATTATTTTAGGACAAAATAATTTATAGTTATCGTAAAATATTTTGTCAAATTAATTTTATTTTTAGTTAGATAATAGAAAAATTTCTAAATGAGGAAAGTGCACAAAATTCATATTCAAAATTTATTTTATTTTTTTTACTAGGTAATAAAACTACGGAAGCAAAAATGTCTCTATCGCGCTAACTAGGTAACTCAAATAAAAATAAATTGGATATAAGGAATGAAAATTCCTTATAATATTATAATAATATAATATAAATTCCTAGTTAGCGCGATAGAGACATTTCTATAAATTCAAAAATCAAAATTAAAACTTAGAGTTGTATTTAAATAATTTATCCAGTGACAAAAGATTATACACAAAACATAGAAAATGAATAATATTCGTTTAAACTCAAGCATTGCTATTACATGCAAACCAATATTTCAATTGGTTTTATTTTTATAATTTGGTACCAGATAACCATTTTGATGATTATTTGGTTATTTGGTAAGTTTTGATGATGTTTCTGCTTTGTATAAATAGATGGCAGTAATGAAAATTTTTAGAAAATATATTGGGTTCCTCGATATTCGACCAAACTTTCTTTCCCAATAATTCGTCTGGATATATTACGTTTGTAGTTATATATACACAGTACAACTGAACAAGTTTAATTAACTAATTACGTCAACTATATAAATTAAATAAATAATAAAGAGAAACAAAAAAATAATTTAACAGCCATTTTTCTTTTGGTCGTGGTCAAATTTGTGGACCACATGTGCCCGCCCCATTGCAATATCAGACCCCAAAATTTCTATAATGCGATTGTCCATACTATTTTATTGTTATCACTATCTACACATAGTTAAGTTCCATAAAGCTAAATATATGCGAACAAACAAATGATGGAAAGCAGGAACATTACGATGACTCAAATATAACTAATGTTACCGTGAAAGTAAAGTAAACAAAAAAAACTAATAAATTGCGGAAAACAAGTGGTAGTAGATATAATGATTCATTAATTATTCACATGAGTATTTCGAATAATACATTAACCTGGCTTTAAGAGTCAACCATAGAAAAAATATGAACATAAAGAAAAATAAGAATTTTACCGAAACCAATTTTTTTTATTTTTTTTTTTTTGACATTCAAACCATAGAAAGATAATAATTCTAATGTGGCAGCGTTTGTTTTGTTTACATTTTTTATTATTGCATAACTATTCATTCTTTGTATATCACATGAGTATTTCGAATAATACATTAATTTTTCAATTAAATCAGTATAGATTTTAAATTAAACGTGTGTTAACTATATATATACTCGTATATTGTTAACTATATGTACTATAATTTCCTTAAAATAAAATTTTAATAAATAATTTCTCAAACTATCATGAAATCTAATCAAATTGTAACAGCAGAACAATAAAATTTCCTATATTTTATTTATTAACACACTTAATAAAAATTATTCATATAATTTTAAAAAATTGCTTATATTTGATTAACAATTAAATAGAAATATAATTAAATATATACATTTTATGTATGAAAAAAAAAAATCATAAAATAGATATATCAAAATAGCTACCACCGCATTAAAATATTATTCCCTTTTGTTTTCCTTTAAAAAAAAATAAAACATCTATTTTGCCATCTCTCTTATTTTTTCTTATGTTTGGGCAAAAAATTTCGCATTCCTAATTTTTTTTATGTGACAGATGAAATTGAACGAGGTTTCGTTGGATTTTTTATGTTATGTTGCTTTTTTCATGGGCGAATACACAGAAATGCCATTTATCGCACTCTTATTTTTTTTTACGTTATGTTCTTATTTTTTTTATGTGATGCCTAGTTACTACTTTAAACCTTACTTTTTTAGAATAAAACTATATAACAAAATATATAGTAACATAAACATAAAAAAATCATAATAATTTAATTTGGTTTTAATAATTTTTTACGGCATAAGTAGTAACATTTAAAGATTATAATTATAGAATAGTAAATAGTAATTAAATAAGATAAATATATATAATCAGCACATACAATATTCGTATAAATGATTAAAAAACATATTTTTAATATACCGGGTGTTTCTTTTAAACTGAGACGATCAAATATCTCGAAAAATAGCCACTCTACGGAAAAAATGTCCATAATCAAAATTTAATCATACCACGGGGGAAATACATTAGTGCAAAAAAATAGTCCCCCACCCCCGCTTTGTAGGTGGGGCGGGGGTAACTTTTAAACTAAGATAGGAAGCCATATTTTTTATTGCAGATACGGATTCTACAACTAAAAGTACGTATGATTTGAATGAAATATTTTGTTCGGTTCATGATAGATGGCGTTGTAATCGACGAAATTCAATTTTTTCAATTTCTCCTTCTTAGAACACACGCATTCGATTCTGCAATACGTTTGAAATAAAAAACATCACGTTTTCATAGGAAATACTCGAAATTCGTCATCAAAACAATTTATTCAGTTTTGTAAATCTAAAATAAGTGTTCAAAATGATGGCCTGCGACTTCAAGGCACTTATTAATCCGCATTTCAAATGATTGTACACAACTGAGAAGTGTGTCTGGTTGAATTTCAGCACTCGCACTTCTGATTCGCTCAATCATGTTCTCACGTGTTGTTGGTTTTTGTGTGTAAACTTTGTTTTTGAGGTAGCCCCACAAAAAACAATCTGGCGCAGTAAGATCTGGTGATCTGGCGGGCCAATTTATCGGACCAGCTCTACCGATCCAGCGACCATTGAAATCACGATCAAGTATTTCTCGTGCCATCAACGAATAGTGTGCAGGACAACCATGATGTTAAAACCACATGGTCCGTCTCACTTCTAAGCTCAAATTTTATAGTTTTTAATACGTATATATGATAATGCCATATGATGCACACATTAGCATTTTATTTTAATTTAAATTGTAAACTATCGTTACATCCGTATTCGTACATATTATATTAGTTGAGCCATACATAGCTAGCCCTGTAATTATAATGTTAAGGCTGCCGACAAATTTGTCAGGTAAATGAATTACGAAGTAAAAGTCGATTTTTAGTATATAAATATAATTTATTGAAATACGTGTCTTTGTTTATTTTCAGCTTGCTCAATCCGTAGATTATTAAAATATGAACAACCTAAACGTTAAACATTTACTTTTGTGTACTCGGTTTACCCTACTTTTTGATAGGGTAGATTAGTTCACCGAAAATTAAAGAAAAAGTCGACTTTTACCCGCGAATTGGTTTGCATCCTATGTATGGTAGTTTTATAAAAATTAAATATGTACAGACGGTATGGTATATATGTACCTACATATTTAATTATTATTTTTACATTTTAAGAAAATGAAGTCCAATTTCTTTATACATATGTACATTATACATATACATATAACGGTTGCAAACGTGTGTAACTACTTTCAATTATTCTCATCATTCATCATCCATCTTAATATTATTACATATTAGTGTTATACGTACAATATTTTTCGCATGATGGTTGATTAATGTAACAATTTTATAAAGAGCATATAGCCATTAAAATAATAACAACAAAAAGTATAACCGAAGAACAAAAGGAAAAGTGGAGCAACAATAAAGTAACTGAGCAATGTGTTAAGGAAAAACCATAGCGTGGAATGATACACGAAGAGTATACACATAAATATATTATACTGTATAACTTTTTTTTTATGAAAATTCCATTTTCAAATAGGGTGTGGTTCAATTTTTTTACTCTCCAATTTTGATTCAATATTATGTATAGAAAAAAAATACATGCTTGAAAGGAAGGCATCACCGGCAAAACCATTATGTATTTTCACTTTAGACGAGAATAAAAGGTTTTATATTAGTTTTTGTTCGGATGATGTTTTACTTTATTGGACCGCTTTTTTCATTGGCGAACGGAACGGTAATGGAGTAGCCTGAAATCTGTATCAATAAAGTATACAAAAAAATAGTTCCAAATGCTTCACGAATCAAGGCTTTACCAAGTTAACATTATCTACACAAAGGTACTGTATTATATGTTTTAATATTGATAACTTTAAAGTTGATGAAATTTATTAAAAAAAATAAATGTTAAAATAATAACTCCCACATCCGAACATAACAGCATGTCTCATTATTATTTTGTACAACTTCAGCTTGTGAGCATTGGTAAAATGTTTAGATCTTAGTAGTGGTAGTTGAGAATGGTCAAAGGAGGTAAAATAGATTTTCCAAGTGTAGCATAAATTGCGAAGCTATATACATAAACGGTGTGAAAGGTTTAAATACAAATTTTATTGATTTAATTGAATAAAATAATTTTGAAAAACATTTTTAGTAGAATGAACCAACTTTAGTGCATTAATATAGTTAGTGTGTCATTTCGTAACTTATACGGTAGTAAATTTTGCCGAGACGATTGTTCTCACATATCCGAACTAGCAGTTCAGCTTCAGACAGTAAGACCCGTTGCACATTTCAGTTAAATTAGAAAAATAGTTTACGTTACGTCATAAATTTAAGATTTTATATTCATTGTTGGCACATTGATAATTTTAGACTTTTGTTAAAATATATAATATAAGGAAGCAATTACTATAATTTATTAATTTATAATTATTAATTTTATAATTGATCTTAGTTTACGATACAACATTGGTTCACAAAAATTCACTAATAATGCTTCCTTATATTTACTATTTGACAGAAGTTTAAATGTAACCTTAAATATTCTTCAAATATGCTTTGCAGATGATATATTTTTCTCATTCTCGCTTTAATCAATTTCAATTATTGTATCTCAGGCTTTTTGTAGATGTCGAAAGTCGTCAAATGTAAATCAAGCTTTACACTAAATTTTCTCCCAAAACGTAAAAATCTGAATAATATCGGAGAAGGCCCAGTTTATCGATTTTGTGTGTTTTCTTTCCTTTTGCTCTATTTTTTGTTTTAAGCATAGAGTTTTACATAAGAGTAGTAACTTTCACACCTTAGGCCTAGTTTGTTTGTATTTTTTCATAATAAAATTATCAAACCCCGTTTGTAATACCACCATAATAGTCTAGTCTAAATAAACTTATTTTATTTTAGAATTGAGGAAAAACCAGCATTTTATTGCGTTAAAATATTGAATTGCTTGATTCATTCATAATTTTATTATTTTGATTTTGCTATGTAAAATACATAAAAAGTAGGCCTAGGATATTATTTTTCAGTTTATAAAGATTTAAAAAAAAAAACAGATTTAAAATAAAAAATATATTTTTTACAAAAAATAAATTGAAAAGAAGTTATCGGATAATTTCTGATAAATTAAGTCTTAAAATTTAAAAAAATAGTTCTTCAAGTTCCTTTTGAAGCAGTCCTTTATGGGATAAAAATCAAAGTTTACTTCAGCGATGTTGAATGATTTTGCAAGTTTATTGATTGGGCAATTTTCATCATAGTTAGTTGAGTGACGTACTATTTCCAAAAATCGATGGTTTCGCAGCGATTTGATTGGAACATGGATAGCTGTATTTTTCAATATGTAAGGTGAATCAATATGGCCAAGAAGGATGTAACCGATGAAAGCTGAGTCTATAAATAAACGTCTATTTGGTGGTAGGCGGGCTATATTCTCATAAAACGGTAAGCTATGGTCATAGTCCCAGTCAGTTTTCTTTAAAATGAAGATCAAAAATTTCTTTTGAATGCTTTCGATCCATGTGGTTAGCATAATAAATTGATGATGCGTATTTGATGCGGGCTCCAAATTAAAGTTGACAAATTTGTAAATTCTCCAGTCCAACGCTTAACAAAACCAAACATAGAATTTGCTTTAGCAATGCATTTGTCAATGTGGTTGTCAATACTTATATTATCAGCGAATGTGACTTCTAGATCGAGTATTTCTTTCAATTCTTTGAAGTTCTGTATTATTAACGCTATAAGCAAAGTTAATCGGCTCTCTTTTGTGATGAAAAGACATTACTTTGTATTTGTCAATATTCAACAGCAAAGAATTTTTGTGGCACCATTCACTGAATCTCTCGATGCCTTATTGTAATATTTTTGTGCTATGCATATCTTTAATTGTATAAATTTTTATATCATCTGCGAACATGAAAAGATTTGAGTATTTTATGACTTCAGTTATTCCATTTATGAAAACGAGAAAAATCCATTTTCCAATATGGGAACCCTGAGGAACTCCTCACGTTTCTTTGGTTATTTTTAGATTTTTCGCTCCCAATTGACACACACAAATATGAGTTGAACCATTTAATTAAGTTGGATGCAAAGCCAAAGTTGTAGAGACTTTCTAGAGCCTTGTGATGGTAGATGGTAGTCAAATGCTTTACTAAAATCATTAAACACTACGTCTACTTGGTTGCGGATTACAATTTCATTAATAACTTTGTTGGTAAATTCAACAAGGTTAGTAAATGTGAATCTTTTAGGCATAAACCCATGCTGATTGAGTGATATATGTTGAGCTAGGATTCCTATAAAGCTGTTGCATACAACCAGTTCGAATAATTTTGCTATGGTTTACGTTTTGTCTGAATAAAAAAATTTTTTTATTTATTATTATTAGTTAAAAGTATTTCTACTGAATATTTCTGCACATATCATAAGATATTCGCTCAGTTGCTATAATGCGCTCAGTTGCTTTAATATATTTACCTAAATCTAAAAGCCAATTGCCCTAATTTTGAAGTTCGCTATCGCTGTTTACAAAATATCTTACGTGCAAATCTTCTACATTATGTAATCTGTGGCAAATAGCAATAAGTTTTTATAATTATTTCTATGAATTGAATAAAAAACCTATGCCTCCATTTGCTTAAAAGGCATATGTATCTTCAGAGCTTTTTGACCTTCACCTATCTACAGCCGTTTCCACTTATTTATAGTAGATCATCACTGTACTAAATTCTAAAATAAAATTATTTTCCACATAATTTTAAAATATCCTGCCTATATTTTTATTCATCAAATGAATTAAAAAGCAGTAAATTATTCCCTACCTGTTTTGACGTTACTGTCAAAATAACTATGCTAAATCGATTCGGATGATTTTTCATACTTATTTAAGAAGGCGGCCAATAACTAAATAAGTTTCAAATAAGTATCGATTTCGGAAACAGCCTAAGCATTTGGGACTTATCTAATGCGTTTGAAATAAGACGCTTCATCTGCAAAGTAGATAAGGCGTTTATGATTAAAATGCTGTAGTTAAGCTATATTTGATTAGACTAAGCTTCATTTTTTTGTTAGAATGAAATATATTTTTTTTAGTTACACATTTTCTGGACATATTTTTTTAATTTTTTATTAATTACAATGATAAAGGATTTAAATATCTATGAAATATCTCTTTCAAACAATAACTCGATTTAGCCATAAATGTAGATAAAGTGAATATCTGTAGTACGGTAGTATAGTTGATCATAGCCAGACAAAGCCAACTCGAGGTTAGTTAATTTGCATAGCTAAAAAAAAAACCGCTCTCATGGATAAACTCAATTAATTAATTAATTAATTTTTTAATTTAGTAATGGATATGTTGCACCAATATGCAATAGTTTGAGTATAAAATAAGATGTTTTTATGATTTATGCTTATCAATTATGCTCATATATGATGGGGAAAATTATTTTGGAAAACATTTGGGGCCTAATTTAATTAATATACAACCGACAGTTATGAATACACATATCTAACCTAGCATAGCTTAGCTTACATAAGCGTAAGTCTGTGCCAAAGAAATCATAGAATAACGTTTGTTTCGTTCATGACGCAAGGGTCAAAGTCAAAATGAATAATTATATTTTAACAATTGAATTATCACTCCGCATTCTCCGACATAAAAAACACGTTCAATGTCAACATAACTCGACGGTTTGAGTTTAGTCAAAATAAATATATACTTATCATTGTTGAAATACATACATTCGTATATATATATATATGTATATGTACATATTTTCTGTTATGTATGGAGGCAAAATTAATAGAATAGAACTTATTTTTGATAAACTGTGTAAAAAAATGGAATAAAACAAAAAAATGGGCTATCCTGCGTAATGCATATGGTAAATCAATAAATGCCGGCAAAAATATGTACTAAGTTGCTTGGGATTCACGAAAATAAATTAAGTTTGCATTTTTAAAGAAGCCTATAGTCAATTAGTCGGTTAACTAAACATATTTTGAATAACATATAGAGCAAAAACAATAGTAATTCAGTAAAATTAAACGATATATGTACTTATTTCACAACTACCATTCTATAGACGGTTTTGATTACATAATGACCAAAACCAACACAAATGTACTTTTGTGATGGTTTTGACAGAAAAATCAATTTTTTCGATTAATTTTTCCAAAAAAAAATTAAAATTTGATGTTTCTGTCAAAATTTTATTTCTTAACTATTTTTTTAGTATCTAACCCACGGCCTAAGAAACATCACTTAAAAATTTCGGGATGCTTGATTTTTAATGCAATTTTTAATCTTTTTTCGGTATGATGGCATATGCGGTTGTCGAGTTTCATAAAATTTGTATAGAAGGAATGTAACAACGAACATTGAAATGTGGGACACTTTAGGGGAAAACTATTTTTATCTACGAAAATATGAATTAAATTTAAGCTCAGAATCGAATTTTGATAGCACTATAGATTGTTTTTTCCATTTGAAAGAGAAGCAATTAAATTAAAATATTTTTAAACAAATATTATATTATATTTCGTAGTTGTTGCTGTTTTCTCTAAAGCATATTGCTTCCATACTGATAATTGATAAGTAAACAATTTGTTTATCATTAATCTCGCGATAGTCTAAAAATTATAAAAAATAGCATCGAAATTAAGCCGTACATACAAAGCATACATATTTGTTTATTATGTGTTATGTACTATGTAGCATGTACAAACAATATACAGAAACATGATTGTAAAAATTATTCTAATTTATAATTTTGCTTATGTAAATTTTGTTGATCCCATATGTGTGTTAAAATCTGTATAATAAACGGAACGAAACGTATATACATATCTACATAATACATATAATAATAATAATATTGGAAAACATAATAATAGTACAACAACAATAATGAATCTTGAAAAAATATTATTTTACCATTATGGAAATAAGGGCAGTATTTATTTTATTATGCACTGAACATTGTAGGAGTAACGATAATAACAATCTCCACTATTAGTAGAAATTGAAGTAATTTTAAATACGAAAGTTAAATATGGGAAAACTCGAAATGACATACAGTAAAAACAGGAGGCATCGCGATCTAATTAAAAAAGTGTAATTTTGAGTGATGTAAAACATTTATAAAATGCTTATTTCCAATAAGTTGAAACTATTAAAAATTAAGAAGCGTTGATAGCCCCTGACACCGATCTTACTAAGATCCGTCAGGTCGTCCAAATGGAAGTTCCTATAAATTTTATTCTGCTGTACGCTAGACTAGGATTTATGCAGAGCAGATGGAGCACAGTTTCCTCCTCCTCCTCATCACCACAGAATTTATGGGCGGGGTACCCAGTCTGCTCGCATGTACTAGCTCCCACGACCATACCAATATGGTGTCGTCGAAGCGATATCAGTTGGCAGGATCTGGATCGGTCAAGCCTAGGCCAGATCTGCCTGGTGACACGCAAGGGCCCGAGTGATTGCCCCCGGCCTGACGTTGCTAAAGGCCCCCTCTATATCTAAGAAAGTTACCATTGAATATTCCTTATATTCAAGTGATTTCTCAATCGAGCCAATAAGGGAATAGAAAGCTGTTTCGACCGATCGTCACTTACCGTATGCGTGTTGAGATCTAGACAGCTCACCCGGCTTGATTGAGCCTCTAATGTAAGCCTCCTTAGTTCTAAGCTGCCTTTGAAGATGACTTCCAGCAAGGGTAGGGTTAAGTCAATAGTTCGCATGTATAGACTTGTATGGCTTAAAACTGTTTATTGCCCATAGGATTTTCCGCCTATTTACTATATAACTAACGGGGTCTACACCCCTATTTATCATGGGTCTCTCCAGAGCTAGAACCGAGCATTTCGGGAAATGCATTTATAGTATTAGCTCCAAGAGTTCCTCACTACACGTAGTACATGAACCATCCGGCTGTTGTAGATAATAGGGGGGGCCGAGACCAAGGTAGCTGAGACACACCCAAAGGCCTACTGATAGGGCATGCACCTAATATGGCTTTGTTAAAAGCATCAGACAGCTGGGTTACTTGAACGTCAAGCTCCGGTGTAGATTAAGGTGGGTTTGGAACCGATACCGGTAATGAGTTACCAAGAATGGTTCTAAAGTAACCCCAATCAGTTTTCCTCCTATTCCTGAAGGATGGTTTACTAGTGGGTTTTGTATCCACTTAATACTGGAGATAACAATGGTCAGTAAAGGAATGGTCTTCGGGCTCTTTCCAGTTCAATACCCTTTCCTTAATCCAATCTGACACAAGTGTGATGTCTATCACTTCTTGCGTGTTTCTACTAATAAAGGTTGGCTTACGCCCGATATTACATTTATTTAGGTTAGTACTTCAATAAAATCAAGGAGTGACTCACCTCGCCTGTTGATATTTGTACTTCCCCAAATTGAGTGATGCGCATTACCATCACTGCCCATGATAACTCCTACTTTTCGTCTTTAAGTCTCCGTTATTGCACTTCCTGGTGGTATGCTTTCCTCATTGTGTGGTAAGCAGGCCGATATAACCCAGATTTTGCCTCCCCATCTCAATGCTAGCCACCACTACATCAGCGTTGCTGTAATTTAGTAGTATAAAAATATTCAAATTATTTCTAGCGAGATACTGCTTACCTCCACCACTGTTGAGTCAGACTCCTCCTCTAACCAGCTCGACATCTCCGAGTCAACGGATAATATCTCCTGAGCGTCTTCGGAGATACTGTAGACTTCTGGGTCACCAACAACAGGCGGTACCCAACAAGTGGTATCCACACCTGCTGCAGATGCCCCATATATGTCGGCTTCATCGCGCTAGTAGACGAGCGTCCAAATCCATAGCTGATCGAGCCTCCAGATTTTGTCAGAGCAACCAAGGAGTGTCTGTTGAGGATGATAACGACCGATTTGTGATCTGCTTCCGGTTTCACCTCCACTAACTTGGCAATCCTCCAAGTGGCTGTTGGCAGATCTGGATTACTGATTTGCAGCATCTCCAGGATCTCCTTCGAGTTACTTATTTCCGCATGGATCCAGGTTCGTGTCCTGGGCCTGCAGAGAATTTCTTTCCTCGTAACTACTTGTAATTTGGCCCCAGGCCAGACTTCACCCAGGCTGCCTATTGACTTTTTGTAGAGGGTCACCGATCATTCGTCGGCACAGGTAGTCAGTTTTACGTGACTCCGGTGCTACCGTCCGTCTCGGCAGGACGGAGCAGGTCCTGGATTCTCCTCATGGTTTTTAGGATGGTAGGGGCTTAGGCCTTCTCCACCATCCTCCATTTAAAGGCCGTACTAATCCCATCTTATTGAGCCCTGTCAATGACTGCCATAATCAGGTGCTTCCTTAGCACTTCGTTCGGTCTGGTCGCAGTGTCCAGAACCCTATTCTGTTTTGCCTCCGTAAGCGATTCATCCTCAGATCTCAGCGAAACCCTCCTACTTCGGCTCCGTGATACGTCTTGCCCACGCAAGCGTATCCAAGTCTCAATCCGTTGTCCGCTCCAACGGAATCTTGTTGATCTTGGAGATCATACGCCAGGCTCTCTTCCTGGTATGGTAGTTTGATACTTTGGAATTTTGTGCGAATGGATTTTTTTTTTGGAATAAAGTGTCAATCCCCACTCATAAACTGTCTAAACGCGTCTGTCAGTATACAACAATATGACGTTTATTTACTTGTTTGTTAATCAATCAACAGGTTAACAATACAACTGCAATCACATAAAATTTTTAAATAATATAATTTGGTAACTACAATTATTAAAGTGGAATGATGTACCTACACTATTTAAAATTAAAAAATTATTCCCGCCCAGTACATATACTTAAAACTGATTTTATCGTACAACAAAATAATTCGTATTGTAAATATTAATTAAAATAAGACAGCAATAATCTTATTTCGGGTTGTTAAGCACACATGTTTGTAAATGAGAAATATTTATTTAGTTTTATACCGTTCGTTTTGTTTCATACAATATTAAAATTTGTACGAGCTAGAATTACGTCTTCATTTATACGTTTCTTCCTTAAACTGTTAAACAAATATTTTGCTTAAATATTTCATCTGGTTTGTACGAGGACGAGACGATAGGAAGAGTACTATGTATATACTTGACAAAAATACATTACCTACATATATTTCTTGGGGTATTAATTTTTTTGCTTATATATAGGAGCTCATTGAACTAAGAAATAAGAGTATATGGTTTTGTATTCGGTTCACCATAAAACAGATTAAGATATAGCCAATTCAATTCGATTTCCATTCAAATAGCTTTCCTTATACCTTTTCTTAGAAGCTTTCTTTACGTATACATGTTTGAACAACAACAAAACTAGATTTATATACATAAAAAAATCATCCAACGATGATTGGAAAAACTATCTTTTATACATGGATTCCAATAATATTCTGATCATTATCTTATACGAGTATCTCTATATACATTAAGCTCGATATTATACATAAGAAATAATATGGAATGAAAACATATATGTATGTACATATAATAAATATATGATTTGTTCCGTCTCTATTTTTAATCAACTTCTCTTCTAATCCAAGATGATTATGTCCAAATATTATCTTTTCTAATCAATAATGAATTTATTTGGTTCGTTTGGTTGTAATCCATTTATGTTTATATGTATGTATATATATAGTCAAAAAGTTACGGTAAAAGAGAACCAATTGATTAGAATTAATATGAAAAATGCGAAGAACTTGTCAATCCATATATAAATCAGAGCTTTTGAAATTTTTTTGTTTCGTTTGCAATGATAAGAACAAAAGGGGTGGTTTCCCGCAGATAATTCTATAAATTCTTCTGTTTTATAGTACATATACACTTTACGTATATCGTCAATCGTCATAATAATAATAATAATGGAAATTTGATGTCTAAATTTTGTGTATCATAAATTTTGTTATTACATTATATTACGGGTATGACAGGTTATTGATCAAACAGATTTTCCACATTAACAACGAGAAAACTTTTTATGTTCAATTTCCCATTATTCATTAAACGTAAATAATACACATACAATTTTATTTAACCGAAATAAAAACATAAATGTCTTGTTTAATAAAAAAAAAGAACTTTTAGTATATTTATGTGGATGGGTGAGGTTCATGGTTCGAGGGTTCATAACTTTTGCAATATTATTTCTAAATCATGTACATATGTATGTATGTACAGAAATGTTTTATGTTTGTACGCAATATAATGAAAGGCATCCAATTATATGGAATTTATTAGACGAGAATAAAAGCTTCATATATACATAAGTATGTATGTAATTATAGCGAACATGAATGATTGTGAGTAATAGGTAATATTTTGGATGGTTAAGCTATTGTTATTTACTTGCCCACTTGATTTATTGTTATATTATATTACTTGAATGAATTTTTCATGATTCGTAGATACGATTATTATAAAATGTTTATATGTATTGAACGGTTATCATATCACAGCCATCTATAATATTTAGAGCCATAATGTATTAAACAGAGCTAATGATGTGCGCCTCAATCGACTAAACTAACTAAACTAAAATATAATTGAAGCTTCTGCTAATGTCACATAGGCGCCAACTGAAAAGTCAATTTATGCTGGAAACATATGTGCGGAAAAACGCAAATTAGAATACACTACTTTATATGAAATGAAATGCATGTATTCCGCATAGTATGCGTTTTTCCGCAAGTGGTCTCTAATTCTAAAAAACGCGAGGCAACAGTGTTGACAACACAAAAATAATTATAATTTTGAATATTAGCTGTCAAGAAAACGAAAATTAGAAAGGTGGATGAAAAATTAATAGAGTTCGTAAAAGAAAATGAATTTATTTATTATAATAAACCCCATAATTATAAAAATATATACTTACGAGATAAAACATTTAAACAATTGTCCGAAAAATTAAACATTCCTAGTAAGTACCTAAAATTTAATATATGTGTATTAAATACAGAATCATATTATCTGTAAAATTTATTGCCAATAAAATTGTTTTATTTTGTAGTGAAACAACTCAAAAACAAATGGAAGAATTTACGAGACAAATTCCAAAAAGAATTTAAAAAAATTAAATTATGTGCTTCGGGTGATAAAGCATCCAGCCCTTCAAAAAAATGGAAGTGGTTTGAGGTCATGTTGTTTTTCAAAGAGTTGTTTTTCAAAGGTAAACGCATGCATTTCTTAAACACAATAACCTGTATTTCATTTATTTGTATTTATAGAACAACTGGAAATTACCACCACTTAGAATATTTAGACGACGAATGCTTTGAAACAAATTTATCAGAATCCAATCCAAACTTCTGATAATATGTCATTGCCAAAGCCGAGTACTTCTAAAAATATTTCATCGCCGACGCCGAGTACTTCTTATAATACTTCATCCCCGACGCCGAGTACATGTAGAAGAAAAAATAATAAATCTGTAAATGCAATATTAGATTCTAGTAGTGTGGCGAAACAAATAGACGAAGCCAATATTTCATCAGCTGATTTCGGCAAAATGCAGATACAAATACTGACGATTGTCAACAATATACTTAAAAAACTAAAAATAAATAAAACTTTCTATTAAAAAACTTTCAAAATTAAATTGTGTAAAACCAATGTGGCTTTGACTATTCTTTCGGCGTTTTCTGGGAACATATTTAAGACATTTGTCAGCACTCGAATTTTTGCTGTTAAAATTCCAAAAGTATTTACCACGTTCGAGCATACCTCCTCTTCACTAGTTAAACCATCCTGAGCTTACCAAGAAGCGTTGAAAGTCCCGGACCTCGATGTTACTAAGATCCGTGAGGTCGTCCAAAGGGGAAGTTCCCATAAATTTCGTTCTGCTGTACGCTAGATTCGGACAGGTGCAGAACAGATGGAGCACAGTTTCCTCCTCCTCATCACTGCAGCTGTGGCAGAAATCATGGGCAGGGACACCCAGTCTGCTTGCGTGTACCCTAATGAGTCAATGTCCCGTTATAGCTCCCACGACAATACCAATACCATGGCCGAATCTGGACCGGTCAAGTCCAGCCCAGATCTGCCTGGTTATTACACACGAACTAGTGTTAGACCATCTGACGTTCGTTTCTTTTATGGCTTCTTTCTGAAGCAGCAGTTCTGTCACTTCTGTTAACTCATCTGCCTTTACATTCCTTGCGATATTGAAGTGAAGTTAATTACTAATCTTTTAGTAATATTTTATAACTGAAGATGGTAATAATAAACCGAAATCGATCTTAAAAAACAAAATAAAAATTTTTTTCAGCGAGGGACTGTAATATCACGCAAAATTCTAGTATTCAGCTAGAGTAAAATATTCTTAATTGTGATTTTATATCGATTGGAATATTATTTGACAATCCCAATTTTTTTGTTTGAAACAATAAAGTTTTAGTAGTTTCCCTTGAATATATCTGTAATGGCTGATTTACATTCATTAAATAACATATTCCATAAAATAGAGGTAAAAGAAAGAAGTACATTTAGGTTTCTATTAAAAGAATAAAGTAGATTAGTCATAGAAATATTGTCTTCCTCAAAAAAAAAGAAAAATGGTTTGTCTTTTACAAAAAAATGTTATCTCTTTTCTCATTATTTCGCTATTTTTAGTAAAGTTCCCAACCACATTGATTTTTAAAACATAGCTATCTTTTCCACTCCTATTGATTTTTCCCATGATCGTCACAGAAAATCTCGAAATAAACCCACGCATACTTGGACATTTCCTGTGCAACGACGCAATATGGAAAGTTGGAGAGTTGCAATGAACGGGGTATATAAACGCAACCAGATTCCTTCACAAATTAGGAAATTATTGTGCTTTTCATGTCGCGTGAAGTGAGGCACATAATAGATATGGGTACATACTACCCATATCTATTATGTGCCTCACTTCACGCGCCATGAAAAGCACAATAATTTCCTAATTTTTGACGGAATCTGGTTGCGTTTATATACCCCGTTCATT
Source organism: Tipula unca (assembly GCA_951394425.1). NCBI lineage: Eukaryota > Metazoa > Arthropoda > Insecta > Diptera > Tipulidae > Tipula > Tipula unca. The sequence continues at coordinate 96,102,590 of OX596380.1, forward strand.
GCAACTCTCGAACTTTCCATAATTGCCAGAAATGACAATAATACTCTCCTGATACTGATGATATCTTACACCAACTGTTAATTATGAATATTCTATCATCGAGTGCTGATATCTTATAAAAAATTTGGTGTTCTCTCTAATTGGCAATTTTTCTATGTGTGTTTTTATATTAGCGAACATTATTTGAGTACGAGCGATGAAAGCGAATACAATAAAGTTTAAAACGCCATAAGATTTATAAGCACCAGGGGACTTTGCAAACACGTTTTCTTCGATAGAGGTACAAACTTGATGGGAGCCAACTCCGAGTTAAACGCAATGTACAGAATGCTATACAATCCGACGAAATTGAAGAGGAGATTAAAACTATGTGCAGGGTTGACCACATCAACTGGCACTTCTATCCTCCAGGTGCCCCTCCATCCGTTCAAGGCGGGGAAAATGTTAACGACACATGAAGAATTGTACATGGTAAATTTTCGATATGATCGAAAGAAAAACGCGTCGAAAATTTTCATAATATCCTTCAAGTTTATTTTTTATTGAGCTGTATATACTTATTTGTGCCTTCAAATAAATTTACATATATTCGTATGTTATAAATTTATAATAATGTGAAAGTGAAGTGACTTCAATTCTATATTATGAATTACCCTTACGATAAAATTATCGTAAGCTATCTATTGTAATTTATTTATCTAAAAATATGGATCCAAAATAATTAAATCATCCATGAAAATAGATGTTTTTTTTTTAAATACGCATAGATAAAAAGAATTTAAAAATTTAAGCAATATAAAATAAAATTAATAAATTATAAAGTTCTATTTTCAGCTTCAAAATCCTTTGATTACAAATTATATTATTCTAAAAAGCATTTTCAATTTGTTGTTGAAGCAGCCACATGATATGTAATAAAATCAAACAGATCTTCCACGGAGTTAAATATTTACGCCATTTCAAATTGATTTTGATCTCCATGATTTGTTCGTTGTTGTTCTACTTGTAGGAAACTATGTATGTTGCATTAGATTACTCGGTACCTGCGTATATTTTGATTTTCAAATATAAATGGTTAGTCTGTTTTTAGAAGATTTTTCAATTGAGAAGAAGATGTATGCTAAACAAAAATATGTCATGCCTGGTAAGATAAATAAAATAGGGCGGAAATCATGAATAATCATATAATAAAATAGATATCACTACTGTTAGATACCTGGTTTTGTATTTTTCACATACTTATCCATCGGAATTAACTATAAATGTACTTATTAACCAACCAGCACATTCAAGTTACGAATATTTATTTACCCATTATTTTCGACCGGTATTGTTTAATAATAGTAAACAAAGGTTTAGAAAAAGAAAAGTAATATTATTATAAATTAAGTATTGTTTTTCTTTTACTTGATTTACCATATGATCATCGAAAATTGTCAGCGAATTGCAATGCATAATAAGGCTCCAGTATTTTTTTTTATTGTGTAAATATTAAATTCATATGAATAATTTCACTAGCCGCTTTGAAATGCACATTTAAATTGATTCAAGTTTTAATTTAGAATACCATATAAAAATTGCAGATCAAACAATTGTTTTATAAACATTTTACATAAAACAAAATATAATACAAAACTTTACACTGAGCAAATTTGCTCATAAAATGTTTAAGAATTCTTGACACACTATAAATCAAAGTGGCTATAGACTTACTTGATGCTATTAAGAATTACCGATTTTAGCCTCTTACCCGTAAGTACTCCATTGCATAAAATGATATTATTTTGTTGTATTAAAACAACAATTCCTTATATATAATTTTTCATCGACAAAACTTGTTTTTTTTCATCGATTGATATTTTATTCCTCTCTTTGGTTGTAATCTTTTTATCTAATCCGTGTTGATGATGTCATGTTGTGGCATTATATCGACTGTCGATATCCGATTCCCACTTTATTCGCACTATGTGTTTGAGATTGACCGTTAATATATATAAATATATAAATTAATCCATTCCTCATCAATAAATGCCAAATTCCAACTACACTGGCAGCCATACGCGAGTAGCACGCATATCATAATACATATTTCCTGTGCTGCCTTGGGTAAAGGTGGTACATTATCTTTATTAATTATCGTCTTTGTGTTCTTAAAAATATGTTTTAATTTATTTGTTGTTGTTGATTTTAGGAAAGGTTTTTGGACAAACTGTACATACGGTAAACCCTATGCTACTCGACAATTAAAAAACACTGACGAATGACATAAACAACAAAAATGACAAAGTGTGGCGAAGGCTTGGATTTATCAAAATTAGCAGCTGGCGAACAAGTACCAACGTTATAGTATCGATTTATGTATCCTGATTACACTCTTCGACAATTGTGAGGTTTTTTTTTTATCAATTTGTAGGAAAATTCAATTTAACGTTTTCATTATTAGAATTGTTCGCACATTACGAATATCGATAAACGATGTCACAATAGTTATTTAAGTATCAAGGTCAGTAAGTGCTTTCTACCGGTTGAGGATGATTTTGGAGATCGAGACGAAGTCGAGATCTCCAATACATCCGAAACCGGTAGGGCACTTACTGACCGCAATGCTTATTACGTTTTTTGCACGATCCATTTCGTACGTCCATGACAACATAACAACGAACAATTACTTACCGCCTATGAGGCGGTAAATAATTCACTTACCGCCCAGTAATTGTAAACAAAACCTACTGCCCTGGAGACCCTATCGGTAAACCTCAAAAAATAGTCTGATCGTGCAAAAAAATGTTACGAACGCTATTCTGAATAAGATTTGTTTCATAATATATAGCGTCAGTATTAAATGTTTTCTATTATCGTAATAAAACCCGTTAAGTGTTGAGTATAGATATAGCAATAATGGAGTATGATGCTATTCCAATTTCAGATTAGGCTATACACATACTGAAAAGTAGTTAATGGACTTTAGAAACATCGGTTTTGATTAATTACTATTTCGTTTTAGAAGTGTTGGTTGGAAAGATCCAACATTTTCAGAGAAAAACCAATTTTTTATCCAATCAATGCTTTCATGCGTAGGAGTCAATTAATAATTTATTACTTCGTTGTAAACTTAAAAAGTAATCAAATTTCTAGAAAAAATCTTATCTATTATCTTCTCTACTTCATCATCTTATCTCCCCTGTTGAAATATTCCAATTAATTTTTATATTCTAAAAACACCTATCCTATTCTGTCAACTGTAGTTAGAAAATGTGTATTTCCAAGAATTTCAAATTAGATTTAGTTGCGTGTAAAATTATACACCCCTTTCAAAAAGATCCTACTGTCAACTAATACTACTATCTAATAATAATGTAAACCAAAAAGTGTCGAAATAAGTTTATGATTTTGTCATAAATTTTGATTATTTTTTCCCACATCATACAAAAAAAAATACAACAAAAAATCTGAAAACAAAAATATTTGTATAATAACCATAACAGTAACTTAAAGAATGAGAGAAAGAGCTTTATTAAAAATATTATCGAGTTATTGGATTAAAAATAATAAGAAAAAATGACAGATTAAGAAAGTCATCTTTTCTTATTCTTTACTTAATGATAATAAAATAAAATTAAGATATGAAATGAACCAACAAGTAAAAAGTTTTATTATCTTTAATGGGAGTCTAGCAGGATTATGATAATAATTTGGAACTTTTTATGTATATGGTTCATGTATTGAATGTATTGGTTACAAATTTTTCATTTTATTATCCTCGAGTGTTTATGTATACGACGAAGGTTTTACCACTTGAGAATTATATACATACATACATAAACATACAAGCATAATAAAATTATGTATTGTGATATTGACAAGATTTTCGTTTTTGCCTTCTTCATCATTTTGATTCTGTCATTTCATAACAAAAGATATTTTCATTTGTTTTTCCTCCATAAGTCATCATTAGATAAACAAAACGACAAAAAACCAACATGATTTGAGAGGAAAACAATTGGAAAATGTCTATTTGCATGGTTACTTTGATTATAATGATGATGATGATGATGATGATGATGATAATAGTGGAAAATATACGAATAAGTGGGGCGGGACGATATAATAATAGGATTTATTTTTCTAGGAGCTATAAAAATAATAAAAATTTATTATATACCAAAAACAACGAGATGAGAAATAAGGAAACATGTTGTTAGTGTTAACATAATTTAAGTCTATTTTAGTGTAACTAAAATGAATTTATGAGTTTTGGTCATCGTTTTATATATAATAAAAATTATTATTACTATTAATATTGCCTATAATAAATGTCCATAACAAGTAAAAGCAAAATTATTGAAATATAATTTATTAATACAATTATCGGATTCTAACTGCAGTCTCACACTCTTTAATCAACAAGTCGAATTTCATTTAAGTAATGGGTTGAAAGCGTAACTTGTATTTTTTGAATCTAGCTTATTAATGATTTAGGAACTATAAAAAATATTTTATAATCAAAAATTGATGGCATTGGAAAATATTTCCCATTGTAATCTTTCAAGCATGAATGACTACATTATTTAATCAAAATTTCGTTAGTACTTTGTTGATCTCGCCAATAGATACTGTAAATAGTTGTTATAAATAATATGCTAAACATCATGTGAATATACAAAATAATCTTCATAAGAAAATAAATAAGGAATATGTAGCTTAAATTCTAACAGCTAATATACTGTCTTAAACTCTGGCAGATCAAAAAATTGTTATTATACTATCAAAACATAAAACTTAAAAAAAATGTCAATATTATTTTTATTTTCTCCTAAAATTATTGACCCTGAAATTAATTTCATAGCCATCAAAATAATTGATATACATATTATGGTAGTGAGGTGTTTGTTATCTTAAGATTTGAAAAATTTATTTTATAAAAACTGAAAATAAATATTTGCACCTGAATAAACGGACACTTAGGTATACCATCTTACAGAATAGAGAGTTACTCTCATAAAGGCACATTTACATTCAATATTTTTCTATATTCCATACAATGGACGTAAGAGAAACAAATACATTCATATGATTTGCATGAAAAAATAAAGTTGCACAGTCAAATAAACTTTGTCTTTTTCAAAAAAAAAAGAAGATTAACGGGTTCATCTTTTTTTCATTATTTTGGTATATTTTGTAAAGTTTGCAGCCAAATTATGAATTTTTTTTTATAACATTGTTGTCTTTTCCTACCTATTATTTTTTTCTATTTAGTAGCGTATCTTAATCTTAGCTTCTTTTATTTACATATTTGATTTAGGAATAGAATTTGGAAAATAGATTAAAGATTGAATGTAAACCAGCCATTATGTACTCCCTATTCTTTATGTTATAAAAAAAAACACAATTTGGCTGCAAACTTTACAAAAAATAACAATCTACTTTTCTCATCACGTTCATCTTTTTTTTTTTGAAAAAGACGATGTTTATTTGGCTATGCCTACTTTATTTTATGGAATAGAGAAAAAGTTTGACTGTAATTCAGCCTTTATTTAAAAAGCCAACTCGCTCTCGCTCCTTGTAGATTACCGATCCAATAATTAATTTAATGTATTTTAATGCAAAAAAATTCAGCTGTACCAAAATCTGCAGGAATTTTAGTGGGTTGTTTATTAATTTACTCAAATTTAATGGTGGTGGTGTGTAGATATATGTATGTATATAGTATAAATATATACGTTTTATTTTGTGGTTGTTGTCAGCGATGATTGCTTTAGTCTAGCTTTTTTTTTTGATAAATATATAATCCTATAATTTATAATTGGACGTACCATGCCATTTAATTGTGATCGTGTTTATTATATTGTTATAATGAATTTTTTATAAAAACAGTGATACACAAAAGTATTTGTATACAAAGTCCACATTTGAGTAAAACGCGATATTCCAGTAATTTATAGCTTTTTAAAATTTAAATAATGAATAAATTCGTAAAATTTATAAATTTATTCTTATATTTTTTCTTTGCGGGGGTATTCTTGCCCATCAATAATGGCTTTAAGTCATTGAGGCATTGGCTCTACTAAATTATTAAGATAATGAATATCGATATTCTGCAATTCGTCTACTAACATTGCCTATAGTATCGATAATATTAAGATCAGATAACTGTAGCTGATGACGAACATTATATTGCAGCCATTCCTTAACAGTGCCTAAGAAGTTCATAAATGATTATATATAAATACTGAAATAGTAAACATTAATACATATATTAATAATATGCTACAATATATGCTTCGTGTCATTATCCTTATTATGAGGCCAAACTGATTCTGGATCCCCAATTTTTCAGCTTTTGCCCTTAAACTACATTTCAAAATATATAAAAATGTCATATTTGTTTCTATAAACTCTATATTTACCACACCAACGACCGCTACACTAACGCACACAATACGCTTCCACTTTCATATTTAATAGTAAGTAGTAAATTATCTTTTCTGAGCTCAGTATTCGGAGTTCGTTTTATTTTATTATTCTTTATTATAAATTATTATTTGTAGAAAATTGTCCTCGGTATCTTTTGCTGAACATGTAAACTATCGTTGAATAACATTTCTTCGCTTACTACATTATTGCCGTCGAAGAGAGCTGAGTGGTTAAGTATAATAAGCTATATAGCTATATTTACTTTAACGTTATAAAATGTGTAAAGTGATGTCTCCACTAAGAATTTAATCACTTTAACAAAGAGCTTAACTTGATTTGTGTATATCTTTTAATGTTTAATGTGTATATATATAACGCAGTAATCGTCATCCAACTCTCGCTACTAAATTATTAAAATATTATTACTTAATTATTAAACATATGTATTAAGATGCAACCTATTTAATGACTGACATAATTATCAATCGACTACAATATATCAAGATCCAATTTGCTAAATTTACCTACCAAATTGTGTATTTTAAAGCACAACTGACACTAACCCAATGTTCAACCGTTACACTCTGAAAATAAATTAATGATTTGCTTCGTCCACGTTTTTTCCACAAACATACGGTCTCGCGATGATGTCCAAATTCCGGATGCCTTTATAATGCAATAAACAACAGTATTCGGCATTTGCCCATCACGGCGAGCCTTCCTAAAACGTAAAGTGAGTCGCTGTAGTACATAATAGACGTGTTAGCCAGACAAAAGTGATAAAAATTATGAAGATATTTTTTGTGACTCTAACTTCAATCCGAATGATAATAAAATGATTAAATGTCATATTTCTGTAAAGCGGTCTACTAACAGCAATATATCAATTTTCTGCGAATTTTATCTCGAATATAGTTAATTTTACAATCTATTTTATTGCTTTAACAATTTAATATTTATCATTTTATTACAGTTCAGTTTTTTTATTAATTATAATAAATAAATTATATGTTTACTGTTTAGTTACTTTTAATAATTTAAGTTTTAATAGTTTATTGTTATTATAATATAAAGATAGGGTTTTAGATTTTTTTCAAAATTAAAATAAATATATTTGAATTTGAGACGAGTGATAGCGAAAATTCGTAAAAAATTAATAAATAAATGTTCACATGAAAAAAATGAAATAAATCAAGAATCGTTAACACGAACTATACCTCTGTATACAAACCTAGTATTTGGTTTATTGTGAACTAGCTTAACAAAATACAATATTCGATTTATTTAGACTATGCTGCTCTCAATGCCAAGTTCCAAATCACTTCTGCCTGCTGAGAATAAAATGTTGATTTTTATTGAGTAGCAGGACGTTTTGTCTTCTTTAAACAATTCTCTAAGCTAAGATTGAACCCAATTATATTCTACTTTAATACTCCGGTTTGTACAGATGCTTTTTATAATATGAACTACATATTTCTTTTTATTCTTCTGCGCAGCCTTTTATTGACGTAGTAAAAAAATTAACAAAAAATATGAAGGGTGATACTAAAAGTATTTATTTATAAAGTTGTATAAAATTCAATAAACTGATATATATATATATATATATATATATATATATATATATATATATATATATATATATATACATATATATATATATATATATATATATATATATATATATATATATATATATATATATATGTATATATATATATATATATATATATATATATATATATATATATATATATATATATATATATATATATATATATATATAACTAGGCAAACAGGTATACAAATGTTATTCGTATAGATAAAATACAAAGTCTAACCTAAAAATGTATGTCGTGAACAAACAAGTTGTAAAATCCAGTTGTCTAGTAAGAAAAGGCCATTGTTTACATGCGCGATATCTGTCAAAATTCTCATGCTTAAAAAATTTCACTGTATTTTGTGTAGGTTTGAAAAATAAAAATCCTACAAAAGAAAAGTTTATCAATTACGGTTTAAAAAAAATGTGAGACCATTTTTGTTCAACATTCTGTAAATTAAAATCTTCCGCTTAGATAGGTCGGTTAATAACGTTGAGAAACAGTAGAGATAAAAAGGATTAGCATATAGTTTCCATATACTTTTAAATAGGTAAAAAGAAATAATTTACTATTTTATATAGTTACTGTTATAGAGTTCTCGTCTACAAGAACTTTTTAACGTATATTAAAATTTCCTTTTGATTATGCTCGTGTACGTACCACTACATACGGATGAGTACGTGAACAAGGCCTTAATTTAATTTTAAAACACAACATGTCATCATTTCTGAAATAAATAACATACATGAGTATCTCCGCATATTTTTTTGTTTCACAGTTTTTTTTCTTGGTGTTTTTCTGTAGCATGTTGTAGTACGCAAAAGGAGCCGAAAGGGATATTATCTTTTTAGCGGTTCTTAAGTTGTTGTTGTTGTTTATCTTGATAATAAACGAGACGCATGATATTTCAATAAACTTTCTCAGTACATATTTTCTTTCTGCCAATATTTTAAATGTTTTCCTTGTGTTGTAAACGAAAACAAAAACATCTTGATAAGTGTTAAAAATAACACTTTAGGATTATACTCGTATTTATATTATGTTTCATATTTGTTATACGTTAAATAAATTAAGTTTTAGTGCGTAAGATATTTTTAGCCTGTAAAAGCTTTCATTTTGAAGTATCTTAAAATTGAATTAGTAGAAATTCATATTCAAAATATATATTAACATATTAACAATATAAAGATATTGCTGTACGTGTATTCGTCTGTCTTTGTTCCACATTGTATACGCTGTTGTTTATCTTTTCAAAGTTCATAATAACAAGTATTTCTAACGAAATATGACAAAATAGTAAAAGGTACAGAATCGTATAATAATATTTCAAAAGTACATATTACAAAACGGCATAAGATACAAAAAAGTACGAGGTACAGAAAATAATATTTTTAAACTATACATACGAATCTCAATTGAATGGAACTATAGACTATTCCTTAGCCGATTTTGATCAAATTTGACATGTTCGATGTTAATAGAATTCTAAAATGTTTTCTGAAAATAGCTATTCGAAACCCAAGAAATAAAACATTTTTAAAATAAGCTCAACTTTTTAAAATAAAACGCCTAAATATATAGTTCTATAATTTTAATTTATTACAAAAAATTTGCGTCTTGCAATAAAAGAATTATGTATACATATTAAATGGATGGTTGAATAAAAATAATGTATTTCACAGAATTTTTATATTTCGTTGAGAGATCGTTACTTACGATGTAAGCACAGGTTTTTAAAATGATTTCCTTTATAAAAAAATAAAATTGGATCGATAACTCCAGCAATCAATACCACAAACGAGCCCACGGTGCAATACCCGGACAAATTTGACATACTCGATGAAATAATAATAAATTTTACTCAAATTTTATATTTTGTTAATAAAACTGTTTACTTAAATGTATTTAAGTAAATTAAAATAAATGAAAACGGTGTGTTTTAGGATTATATATAAAATTATATAAATATAATATCTATAATTATTGTCATTCTGCACGTATTTCTGTTTTCTAATGACATCCGTTGTATCAGAATTTATACTCGTAGATCAACGTGGAAAACCAAAAAATCAGCTAGCACAAAAGAACACTAATAGCACAGTTACAATGTGTACATATAACAGTATATATGTTGGCATAAGTAAAATCAAGTAAATTATTTTTACTATTTTTAAATAGTTAATTAATAATAATAACAGTGTTAAAGGCCATTACTGGCCCCTTACTGAATCAACAATCTGGCTCCAACGGTTTCGATCCTGAGCTTGGTCTTCATACTGTCTTAGACAATCTGAAGAGGCCAAGTCGTTCTCTACATCGTGGAGCCATCGTCGCCTGCAACGACCTCTGCGCCTACCATATGGTGGCTCTCCTTTCAGAGATCGCTGCACAATTCGTTCCGGATCAGCACGCAGAACGTGACCGAGCCAGCGTACTCGCTGAGATCTAACTTCATGTACAACATCGGGGATCTTCATCAGATCTCTGATCTCGAAATTGTACAGAGCTCGGTATGTACCATCTATTTCGCGTTTAGGGCCGTAAATCACACGCATGATTCTTCTCTCAAATGTAAGGAGCCATCTCTCGTACTCATCCGTCAGCGCCCAACTTTCACATCCAAACATAACAACGGGCCTGATCAACGCTTTGTAAAGCTTCAAGGTTAATTAATATCATTCATAAATTCAAATTATGCATTTGTTTTAATAGAAAAAAAAAAACATTTAGATTCACTTCACTTTGGATTCCTGTCCCAGTTGTACGATTGGTGCCGAGAACCACTAATTTAGCGATCAAATTGAGGTTTAGATTACACCATATTTCCTGTATAGAATCAAACAATTAGCCATTATAGCCGTTTTAAAATGGCTATTTGTGTGTTAATTTCATATATTTTGAATCAAAAAAATACATTAAAGAATATTTCCCATTAGTTTAGATTAACTTAAGTTGTATATTTGGTTTATAGAAAATACGTTAACAGTTCAAACATATTAAGGTTAGTGAACAAAAATTTCTTCGTTTGAGCATTATTTCGCTCTGGTAAAGACCGATGATTAAAGTTTTTAACTTTTAAAAGCTTGCAGCGATCATCCGGAATTGAATGTCAGGTAACAGAGATTATCCATATCATTACCTGGGGCTCAAAAGCTGATCTTCTCATTGAAAATTCTTTAACATCTATACTTAAACCTCCAATAACATTAAACATTACTGAGCCCAACTAAAAGCTTCATTTATTTAATATTGTTGTCGATTTTAATTTTTCTTCATATTCAAACATTATGAAATATATTCATGATAGAAGAGCTTTTATTGTATTCATCTCAGATAATGTTGAAAACACTTACGTAAAAATATTAGGTCGATTGCTATTCAACAAACCGTAAAATTGACTGGTGTTGGATAAAAGGATTTACATTTTGTAATAATTCTAGTTTATAACGCACGTTTACCGTAGGTTTTTGTTTAATGATTTACCTGTTATTAATTAAAACAATATTTCTTTATTAGTTTTTTATTGTGGGGTGTGGTGTACGATAACAATAATTTTTATATTAAAAACAATCAGATTAGAGTGACCCATTTCAAATGATTTTTCTTTTTTTTTAAACCTTTTTCGGTCGGTATATGTTTGGGTTGTTTTACAAATGTAAACACCAAATCAATTACTCATTCCTAAATAGAAACGGAATATGTTGTATAAACGAGTACTTTAATTACTATAGTGCCCCTTGAACTACCTGAGATTTTTTTTATTTTGGTTTAGTTATCTAACCCTTTTCATGATTATATTAGATTAGATTGTATAAATATGAAATTTATAATTTGTTTGAAGCATTTTTGGTTAGTTCATTTCATTATCACATTGCTATGTTTGTATATAACAGAAATCGAGGTTTGATCTTAAAAAAAATATATTATATTTCACAGTTAAGTTTGAGACTAATGGTAAAATAATTTTTTTTTTCAGGTGTTCAAACCACAATTTATGTGTACGAAAGGCATTATCATTTAGTGTTTCTTGTTTTTTCAATTAAAAAGGGTAAAAAATTCAATTATTGAATTGAACCGTGTGTATGATGAAAATGTGAGTATGTGCGGGCTGGTTCGATAAACTAACATTGACATTTATTTGGTTATTATCATCATACAAAGAATATTAGATATAGTAATTATGAGAAAATGACACACGTTGGTGCGCCGACATTTTTTTGTTATTGCTCTACCTTCTCGTACTCTGTCGTTTTACCTGATCATCTGATGATCTTTATAATTTTTTTGTTTTTTTCTCTGTGTGCTACATATTTGTTTTTTAAATGTAATGAAAATTGTTCAATACGTGCAGCGGGAAAGATCGGATTTTTTAGTCCATCGAGATAATTTTTAGTTTTTGGGGATTTCATACGCAATAGATCCTACTCTGATGAATTTCAAATCAATGATTATGACTAAAATTTATTATGATTATTTTGTTTTCTCTCTACTAGGACTTTTTTTTAACCAGAAAAAAAAAGTTGGCGCTCAAAAGAAAGAGTACTTTTATGTTATCTTCTTCTTTGTATCATAGATTAATATAAGTATGTATTTGTAATAGGTTTTCTATGAAGCATTCAAATTTTATTTTCTATAAGTTGTTAAATTTGAAATTGAAATTTTCATTGATAATGAAAAATTTGGCAAGTCTATTGTAAAACCAAATAGTGTCTAACTTCAACTCAATACTATGGTAAATTCTCCCGATGTTACACCCCATCTCCACCTGCTATATATCATCATGATATTTCATTATTTTTTACTCGTTTGCTGGTGGCGACCCAAAATATCAACGAGTTAATAGAAATCATACTATCTAGTTATAACAGAATAGCAAAACTCGATGTTATAATATAAATTTGAAGTTTCATAAAATTCAAAATGGCGAATTTATATTTTAGTGAAAATTTGGTAGCGAAACTGTAAACATCATCGTGTGCATCAAAGCTAGAAAATTAATTTAATTTTATTTGAGATTTTTTTATTATTTTAGATTAAACAGTACACTGAACAAAATGAATTCTAAAGAGGAAACGTTAAAATTGATTTATTTATTTAGACAAAATGAATGCTTATGGAACATTAATTCAAAGTTATTTAGAAGGACAGATATAAAAAATAATGCGTTTAGGAAGATAGCAACTGAAATGAACTCGGACGAAGAGACAATTAAAAAAAATCAAAAATATTAGAAGTTGCTATATTGCTGAACGGCAAAAAATAGAGAACTCAAAAAAATATAACGACGTCTTTAATGAAATTCGGGAAACTACCCAATTTTACTATGAAGAAATAAGGTGTTTAGACCAAAACCGTCTATAATACAAGCCGGAATGACATGTATACTATTAAATTTTTTTGACTACACACGCGATAGTATGTGTCGTATATGTATATGCAAAATCTTCTATATTAACAAGTCCAACTATTTACATAGGCACACACAGATTATTGCCAAAACCGACTTTTTTCGACCTTAGTATTGGTGCAATAGACGGCAATGTTGTGTTCCATTGTGGTCTATTTGTGCATAACAAAAAAGTCAAAAAATGAAAAAAGTCGTCGTGTTTTTGTATGTATTAGTGTTGGTTGATATATTTTATTCAAATAGATATTCATATTATTATACAACGTTGCAGTTTGTCATATTCCATAGTAAAATGCAAAACAAAGTGTATTAGTGTTTGTTAATTTTTCAAATTTGAGGCATGTACGTACACAGCTAACACTAATATAAAAAAGTCGGTTTGTCTCTTTAAATTTTGTATAGTTGGACTTGTATAATATAGAAGATTTTGGTATATGCCAAAACTGAATGACAGCAAACATGCAACAGTGTTGGTGTCGTGAATTTACACGAAGCAAAATAAATTGTATCAATTTTGTTTTAATTTACATGGTAACTAATACATTCGCGTGTGCATTATTCTTTTGTGGTATCTGCGTGCGAAGCGTTTATTCCGGCTTGCATTATAGACGGTTTTGGTTTAGACACATCAAAACCAACACAAATGTACTACAAGCCTGATTCAGACAGTGAGAATACAGATACTAATAATAAATTCATTGATAAGTTATATTTTCACTCTCTCTTTGAAATAAAGTTTGTTAGTACATTTGCTTTCTTTCTTTTTGCAATTCTTTCTGAGATTATGAAATAGATTTTTTTAAATCATTTAACAATTTTTAAACCTTAATTACTTTACCTTAATTAATTTAAAATGAAAATTAACCAACAGGAGCAGCACACAGAATGTTTCTCTACAAATTTTATAATGTATTGAAGTTAAGGAATAACCAACAAAGTCCTAACGGATTTAATCTATCATTTAAAAGAGAATATAACCTTTTTTCCATATTTCTATACCATATTTTCTCTGCACAATTCGTTGGTTTTGTTTTAACTAAATTTTTTACGTAAATTCTCACTCATTTGTATAGTATCATGTATGTATCGATCACCAATACTTTCAAGTATAAGCGCATATTAAATTAAATAATATTGGTGACAATCAGGCCAAAATCTTCTATATTAACAAGTCTGATTATTCCAAAATTTAAAGAGACAAAATGCCTCTTTTTCATTGTATTTAATTAATTTCATTAATTTAAAATGAAACGACTAATACCAATGTATTATATTTAGTTTTTTTCGCAAAGGAATATGAAAAGGAAATAAAAAAATACATTAGAAACAACAACAATCTGTATATAAATATATTTTTTCACCAAAACAACCTTGAGGCAAAATCAAAGTAGTATATGTCAGTAAAAAAATCAGTCAGACTTGTTAGTATAGAATATTTTGATCAGGCTTGTAGTACATTTGTGTTGGTTTTGAACCCATGCATCATAATGTATAGAAAAGGGAAAACCAATTTAAATGTGAGCTCAAATAATACAAATTTTAATAATAAATCATGAAATTTTTGTTTATAGATTTCAGAAAATAGTGTTGATGACGACAATTCATCTCAACAAGCCAATTTAATTGAAACAAATGAATATGATATAGGGCGAATTCGAAGCTTGGGATTTTTAGCACAGCTGCACAATTAAAACGATTGCCGGAAATTCAAGCCATTCAGTTCATGGGCTCGACGCAACAAAACTTGACCGAATTAAGGTTGCGCGTACTGAATTCGACAGCCGCTATTTACCCACCGTCGTCATTTTCTCTCGTCAGCAATATCTCGAGCACCAATGATGAATTCATCAACATTTAGAAGAGTAACTTCCGATTCCGGGTATCTCGCCTTCATCAACATCTTTAACACATGTTCTCCAGCAGCATTTGTAGTTGAAACGTCTCCAATTCCAAAAATTCCACCGTCAACATTTTCACCTTCATCAGGACTTTATAAATGACCATTCAACGCCATTGAAAATAATAAATGTCACTTCAGCACACATGGGATCATCAGCATTAAATGTTGCTATGCAAAAGGCGAACATCGATAAAAATTCGACATTTTAAATTAATTTTTACTATTTATAAGTATAATTTACTTAAAGTTCCTAAATTGTGATATGCCTTTTTAATTTGATTACTTTATGGTATATAAAATAAATGAATTTAAGTTTACGACTGACATTGAATTACCTGGTAGCTTTGTTTCTACTTTTTTTACCATTAAATAAATGTTATATTTTAAATTAAAACTGTTACTTATTTTATTTGTTTTAATTTTATTTTCTAAAAAAATATATGTATACTCGTACATAGATATTATATTTTTTTCCATTGCGCTTCAATATTGCCATCAGTAACCAAATATTTGACAACATTTTCACATGCAACAGTTGCCATTTTGTTACATCCAACGTATTGGCTTTCGACTGAATCTAGACTAATCTCTGGTGTATATATTTCGTCTTGTTGGATGACATGACAGATTTCTTTTGTCAAAAAATTGTGTAAGGCACATGCAGCTTTAACAATTAAGTCGATCGTATCTAACGCATTTTCTATTGGTCTCTGGAATATTCTAAATCGTGCCACTAGTCTTCCAAATGCGCACTCCACGATCATTCTTGCTCGGCTAATTCGATAGTTAAAAATCTTGTGGGACACTTTATTCAATATTTCTATTGAACGGTTTTAGCATATTTCGAGACAAGGGAAATGCGTCATCTCCAATGAAAAATGAGGTTTTTATGTCCTGCCCTACCATTTTGGCAGGTGCAAGAATTTCTAGAGATCCGTTTACTAAGTTATCATATAAAATTGACTCTCTTTGTAGATTGTACTGTTATTAATCCTGCCATTGGATCCCACATCTACATATACAAATTTCCCATGTCCATCAACAATTGCGAGCAAAATTATACTAAAACATCCTTTGTAACAATAGAAATTTGAACCAGTTTTTGAAGGCGCTGTAATACGTATATGGTTTCCATCAACAGCGCCCAGCGTGTGTAATTCAGTAATTTTTTGAGGAACCTAAGAGAAATTTATTATAATATATTATTATCTATTCACAAAATTGATTAGATTTATAATTTTAACTTACTTTTGGAGGCACTGCATTCCATATAGCGCGAAGTGCTTCGGGAATAAACGACACTCTTGACATGTGCTCCAATGAACGATACGAGTCCCCTGATGCAATAAACCTTAAAAATATTGCAAGCCTCACTCTTACAGATATAGCTGCTCGGCATAAAGTATTTTGCTTTTTAATTGACAGCTACACCTTTATAATCCAATATTTAATATCACATTTTAAAATAATTATTCTTATATATACATTGAACTTACATACATACATTATGTTTACATAATAACATGTATGTTTACATTTTTAGATGTATAAAATTTACTTTACTAGAGATAATATTTCCTGAAATTGTTCATTATGCATCCTGGTGAAATTGTGAAAATATTTCCAGAACCCCAGTCTAAATCATGCAGCAAGTGCATTTCTACGTCATGGTCGCATCTGTTTATTAAAAATGGATTAACCCAAAAATCTGGTTTTCTGCGGTTTAAAATTAAATTTAAATTAAAATTGGGCGGATTTCCAGCACTCAATGCCACTAATGGGCCCACGGTGCAATACCCACATTCACACTAACATTCATTCAACCCATTCATCCCATTCATTCAGTACAGTATACCACCTGCGCATTGCATAGCTCCATATCAGCCTGTACAGTGAAGCATTCTGCGGTTTACTTTTTATATAAATTTCTTCTATTTTCGATATCCTCCGGAATTTTTAATTCTTTTAAAACTTTTAAACCCAAAAGCATTTTTAACTTTTTATAAGGCATTTTGAAATAACACTGTGAATGTGATGCTTTAAAAAAAAACAACAAACAATTTTTTGTGTCAAATTTATCGCAGGTTTACCACACCCAACGCCATCTTTGATATTTTTGTTAATAGATATAGCAATGAAAATATTATGATATATAGCAGGTGGAGATGTAATGTACGCTGCTTAAGGAGATGTTAAGTATGAAACATAAAATGTAAATTGTAGTTTTTGTACTAAGCCTTTACTGAACTCAAATCATAATTTGAAATAATCACAAAATGGTTTAGACAATCGAAAACAAGTTTTTCAAATATGTTACCAATACAACTAAGCAGACTGACAAGATCTATATCCTGTTGGATGTTTATTGAATTTACCTGCTTTTGGCATAGCAATTACTTCCGTTCCCTTCCATGGAAATAGGATGTGTGTGTAGCAGCCTATTAAAAATATATGCAATATAAATATATGATTTAGAGGAAAGGATTCCCAGCAGATTTGCGATTGCAATAACTGCTTGATTAGTTCTGCAATTCGTTTATTTAGAAGGTTTCCCAGAATTAATTTATTGTTTTAAGGGTATTACTAGTTTTATCAACTTATTCGTTTAAAAGTCGATGTGTTAGAAATTTGTTGTTTTGTTGGTTTTTCCACCACGTGACATTTGCTCAATTTCATATTCGCGAAGATATCTTACAATGAAAATTTAACTTATAATTTTCAATATATCATCGTAAATACGAAATTTAGTAAGTGTTCAGAAAAACCAAACCATATTGTTGAATTTGTTTGGAGTGAAAATCAAAACTAAGGTTATGTGTAACCCCTATATTTCATAAATTTGTTAATTTTTTTTTTATTTTTGTTTAATGGACATTGTAATGTAGTGTAATTATGGTGATTGACATTAGTTTATGCTTTATGCCCATCATTAATTTAATTTTGGGATGGAGGATGACGGATATTCTCATTTTTGATCACAGATGTGTCTAGCTTAATATTACTCATAAACAAACGCCGCTAAAATCGAACAGATATAGGAAACTAACCGATTGGGGACTATTCTCGCTTGAACTGTACCCCGATTTTGTACGTTTCAGGAGGTTTCACCCATGAGGTTAGTTTTGAACCGGAAAGTAATAGTATATGTATACGTGATTGTATTCTATGGTCGCTGTTGATCCGTTAGTCAATGAATCGATAAATATACATGTTCTTAATTATTGATTGTATATAAGTTAACTCTTCTTTCTCATTGAATCACAAGCACAACATTCGATTTGGTTTGTTAATGTCATCTACATTTTTTTATTTTTGTCCCTTTTTGCAATGTACCATGCCTTGTTTAATTGTTGGTTTATAAGTTATATTATCCGTTCAGTTTCTTGCAGACACGTACCGGCACAGACATCAAGTATTTATATTATCCGTATACGTTTCCGTACAGGCATTGATTCGTATTATTTCGCTATGTCGATCGTTTATATTTGTAACTTCGTACAGTCACCGCTCAACTAAGTAAGGTACACATAAAAAACAAGCATATAAAAATTAAAAATGAATAAAATTAAATATTTAATATGAGATATTTAATCGAATTGTAATATCAGTATTATTGATAACTTCCTGCAGCCAAATTGACCATGTGTTAATTTCAAAAGAACGGGCTCGGGTTGTGCAGGATGTGAGAACTTATCGGTCAGTAACCAAATACGTAGGCAGCGATCATCATTTGGTCGCCGCAAAGCTACGATGGAAGTTTTCGAACAAGTCTGGGAACACAGCGAAACGCATGGACGTTTCGACTGTGAAGGTCTGATAAATGAAGATCAAAAGAAACTATATCAGGATCTTGTCAGCGACAACATTGATGAAGCTAATTACCAGTCTGACTGCGTGAACTCTGTCTGGGAGGAACTGAAAACTTTGGTTGTTAGTTTCAGACCCAAGAAAGATTGGTTTGATGACGAGTGTCGTCTTGTAGATGAGCAACAAAATATAGCCCATAGTGAAGTGCAACAACGTCTGACAATCGCGAGGAAAAACAAGGCTGCTCTTGCAAGAAGGACAGCTAAGCTGATTTGCAGACGGAAGAAGCGAGAATGGTGGAAGGCTGAAAGTACAAAAACTCAGCAATGAGCGTAGCTCACGTAATTTCTTTAAAGGAATTACAGGACTGCACCATACTTTCAGGCCTCCGTCAGCCACCATTCGGGACCGGGATAAAAACCTATGTGTCAACATCGACGCAGTATTTGACGCATGGAGTGGACACTTTACTGACCTGCTTGATGTTCATCATGCGTCACAGACTGTTGTTGAGCCACCTCTAATACAGATTGTGGCAATTTGTACTGAGGATCCATCCCATGAGGAATTCAATAAAGCCATGCAGAGATTGAAACGAAACTGCTCACCTGGGGTGGAATGCATTAATTCTGAGCTCTTGATATTTGGAGGGGATACTTTGTGGAACTGTCTTTTCAACCTTGTTCGATTGGTATGGCGGACCGAAGTTATATGCCTGACGAAAGGAAAGTGGCCGCGATATGCCCCATCTTCAAGAAGAGAGACCGCTTGAAGTGTGAGAATAATCACGGTATGGCTCTCCTTTGGACAGCATACAAGTTACTGTCATACATTATATTTGATAGAATCACTCCTCTGGCGGAGGGGTTGATTGGTGACTATTAAGGAGGATTTCGTTCGAATCGATCAGTCATTGAGCAGGTCTTTTCGCTGCGGATGATTCTGATTTAAATATTATGAGACATCCATCCCCGTACATGAGGTGTTCCTGGATTTCCGGCAGGCCTATGACTCGATTAATCGAGAGAGTTTGTGGTGTGCCCTGTAATACCTAGGAATGCCAACAAAATTGGTACGACTATGTAGGATGACAGTGGCACAGTCGAAAGTTGAGAACAGGCTATCGACACTTTTTGCAGTTAATTCGGGTGTTCGGCAGGTGCTCTGTTCCACCTCAAACACCTCAGCGCAACATCTTATATCGCCAGTCCAATCAGGTGCTTGCAGATGCAGATGATATATCCGTGATTGGACTGAATAGCAACGGAAAGAAATACTTGATCCGCTTGTAAAGTGTTCAGCTTCTGTTGGACTCCAGATCAATGAGTCCAAAACGAAATACCTGATCTCAGGTTATAGGGACAATAACACACCAGATTTTAGGAGTGACCATTACACGTTTGAAGGAGTGAGGAGGTTCAAATATTTGGCCTCTCTTATCACTCACGATACCAGTGTGGGTGAGGATATTAAAGTGCTGCTGGTAGCCGTTCTCTGTATCCTCTAAGACCACTGCTAAAATTTAAACGTCTATCAAGTGCCACGAAGCTGAAGCCTTACAAATCGTTGATCAGGCCCGTTCTTATGTTTGGATGTGAAAGTTGGACACTGACGGATGAGTGTGAGAGATGGCTCCATACATTTGAGAGAAGAGTCATGCGTGTAATTTACGGCCCAAAACGCGTAATCGATGCGTATATAACCGAGCTCTGTACAATATCGAGATCTGATGAAGAATCCCGATATTGTTCATGAAATAAATTCGCATCGAGTACGCTGGTTCGGTCACGTTCTGCTTGCTGATCCGGAACGAATTGTACAACGATCTCTGAAAGGAAAGCCACCATAAGGTAGGCGCAGAGTTCGTTGCAGGCGATGATGGGTCCACGATGTAGAGAACGACTTAGTTGACTCAGTAAGGGGCCAGTAATGGCCTTTTAAAACTGATTATTATTATTTTAAGTTAATCAAACTTTTTATGCAATCTTAAGTTCTCTCTAAAATAATTTCCTACAAGCCTTAAGAAAGTATCTTTCTTGTAAAAAGATTTGACTTCCCCGTCAGTACACATTACATTTTCAGTTAATATAAATTTTGTACCATTTTCTAACTAACAATAATATTGTCAAATAGAAAATTAAATTTTCCGATTTCTAAATTTTGTATACGTTTATACGAGTATGTACATATATTGTATATACATATACACATAATATAGTGTGAGTACATAATAAAAATCAAAATAAAAATGAAAAAAATCCATTAAAACGTCAGTTCACCTTTTTCTTTTCTTTGCGCAATATAAAATTGATGTTCACAAAACATCACATGATATCCTCTTGTATGCCGAACATTTTTTTTATGTTTTATAGATAACCAAACCCAATAAATAAAAATGAATGAAAAAATAAGGTTTTTTTAGTTCTATTTAAAAGCTCCACACCCTATAAAAAAAACTTACATGAGCTATCTACTATGTATCTGTGTATAATGTATATAGAAAGAAAATGATAATAGAAAATTATTGAATTTTTATTTATTTTTTATTTGCTTAGAAAATGAAATAATCATAGCGGAAAAATAAAGTTGAAAATATTCTTTTAGTAAATCAATTGTGAAGGAAAATTCTTCTATACATAATAATGTAGTACACTTTCCGTTATCCATTATATCTTATTTCAAATTTTCGCCCGATTAAAAATAAAATTTCATCAATCACTGGAAAATATTTTTATCCATTTTTATAATATAATACATACGAGTATATATATGTACATGGTGAAAAATACGTGAACTCACAAATTCACTATATGGAGCCGTAAGTCATGTTTTAATTTTATGGTTTTTATGTTTTCAATGCATAGCCTTGATAAAAAAAAAAATTTAAGAATACTTAATTTTTTTTTTATTGTTGTTGTTGTTAAAAATACAGGGTGTCAAATTTTGAGAAAAATGATAATCATGATGTTGTATTTATGGCAATAAAAAGAAAACTAATTGTCCGATAATTATAATTTTGGGCTCATTTTAAAGATAAATTAATAACAATTAATAAAAAAATATAAAAATTGTATGTTGTTTAATTTCTTCTTCTTTAAATTTCCCGCCAAAATGTTCTTTTTCAATTTTCTCAAAAACCTATTTTTTTTTTTTTTTTTTTTTTTTTTTTTTAAATTTTGCAACTAATATTTTACAACATATTAAAACACTGGACCAGCGTTATTTTTTATATTCTTGCAAAATACGTTTTAGTAAGAGCATTATTTCATTTTTATATGGAAAAACTATATTTGAATAGATATGTATATCTCATTGTTTTGGAATTACATATTTACAATAAAGACAGTTCAGTTAAATTATTGGTATTTATTTATTTTCAAACCCAAAGATAATTTTACTTTATTGTTTAAAATTCAATCTTATTCTAATTAAAAATCACAATTTAAATTTAAGATAATCATCAGAATTAGAATATTTTTTACAATTCAAATAGCCATCCTCTGTTGGAATGAATGCGTGAAAACCGTGAGTTCCTTTTACTGTTTTTAAATTTTCAAACCTAGTTGCAAGTTTTATTTGCTTTGATTTATGTTCTGCGTCTGAACAAAATCCAAAATTGATATCTGTTTTCAACGTTTTAGCCCATTTAAATAATTCATCTGCATTGGTTATTGTACTGCCATATTCCATTGTGAGACTAGCTCTGGATGCCATTCTTTTGATGGTACCCCCTACTCCATCACATGGACCTTTTCCATGAGCTGTTGCATGAAAATGCCATTAGCAGTCAACTCCAAAATCCTCTTTGTGTTTTAGGATGTTCTTAAAATTTTTCTTATTTTTATAATGCGTGACTGCACCATCGGTAATATAATAAATTTTAGATAAACTGGATATTTTAGTTTTCAAAAACTGCATTAATTTCTCAATAAATAAGTGAACCG
Organism: Tipula unca; assembly: GCA_951394425.1. NCBI lineage: Eukaryota > Metazoa > Arthropoda > Insecta > Diptera > Tipulidae > Tipula > Tipula unca. The sequence continues at coordinate 96,125,663 of OX596380.1, forward strand.
CTACAGTATCGTGGTGAAGACAATCCGATATTATAACGAAGGTGTGGTGATGTAATTTGCCTTCTAAATTTTGGTAAATTACAAATGGATGAATAGTCGCTTGTTTATTATTCCAATGAAAACCTTGTGCGGCATTTTGCATTATAAATGCATAATTTTCTGCAAAATCACATAAAACTATCACCTCGGTAGACTTCAGCGCCAATTTTTTATTTTTTAAGAAACTGGACTGCTGAAGTGAAATGAAGTAAGGAGGCAACAGATTCTTCATCTTATTTATGAAATAATCCAGAAATACATCTAACGGTTGTGAAAAAGTTTCCAAATTGCATCTGTCGGTAGAAACCCACTGATTAAACTTTAACTCAGCATCCTCGCAGCCATGCTCCAGAAATGCATTTTTCAAATATTGTTTAAAGTTATCCAGTCCTGGGCAGCTTTCGCATTCTAGAAGGTAACATGTTGGTGTAGGCTCAACACATAATATAGATGAAATACAATCCCGGTAGTCTGCTATCTTTCCGTTGGTAAAAGTTTCCATTTTGGTACCATAAATAATTAATTTGACATTTTGATGTATGGTACACACGCAGACTGTATGCGTTCCACTACTACCTGGTTGTACACAGTATTTAGGACGAAGTAGTGAAAATTTGGAAAATCCAATTTTTTTTGACTCATCGCCCTGATGCAACGACTTATATCCCTCGTAGCATTCTTTCAGTGTACACATCATTAGCCGCTTTTGAACTTTAGCCTTATCGATAGTTAAACAATCGTTTTTACCGGGCATTATCCGACTAACATCATCATCAGTGTAATAAGATAATACTGCTTGCTTCAGCTCATCACTTATTCGCTTTCCTACTTTAGTTGCTGGACGACTTAGTGGACCGTTCTTGTCCCGTAGATCTTTAGCTGTTCGGACCATATGTTGCGTTGCGTTGAACTCGCTCTGAATTTCTTGCATGGTTAATGATTTTGGCAATATAGTAAGTAACTGAATCTTATCACTGGTTTTCTCCAGTTCTTGGAATTTGGTTTTTAGGTCACCAATCAATTCATCATATAGTTTAATCTTCCTTTGGTCATCGGTTGACTGATTAAAAAGCGGCACGATTCCCGAAACCAAAGATGTTGATAATGTCATTGAAGTTAAACCGATTAATTTTTGCTGCTGCTGTTTTGGCCTGACTTCCAATGTACTCGGATATATAGGAGACTTCCCAATAACGGGTAACACCTCATTTATTTTTTCCAAAACAGCTATATTTTTGAAATAACACGCTTCACTATCACTACTATCATCGTCATCGGCTATTTGCGGTGTTATAGGTGATGTTGCTGATGGTCCCGCAACTGGTGACAATTCTGGTTCTATTTTTCGTCGTTTGCAGGTTAGATTTATATAGCACGTTGAACAGATATACAATTTATCTTGATTCTCAACCGATTGTGGCATTAATTGCTTAACATAATCCGTAACTGGTTTTAGTTTACTCGAACACTTTGAGTCGCGAAATGGTTTACAACACTTTCGTAATTTATCCATTATCAAATTTAATGCACTAGTACTTATTTATCAGTCACTTTAACACACTGTTTTTTTTACAAATTTTAAAAAATGTTGCTCCTTATTTAAATGTTGTTTACAAATAATCACAATGTCAACTAATCAAAATTTTAAATTTTAACTGTTATTTATATCGACAATATTTTTTTTTTGGTTTTCAAAAGAATTACTCATCGTTTAACAGGTACACCTGTCAAGTAAAAATAATCAACCCCCCCAATAAAAAAGGAAAAAAAACATTTTATTTAGTCTTATAAAATAATCTAAGAAACAAAAGGGATTTATGGTACTATGGTTAACCAATTTTCAAACGATATAAACCAGGGGGTGGCACCTTCCAATTCGGTGACTCATACTTAAATGTGACGCTAAATTGAATATTATTAATAAACAAAACAAAAAAATTAAACAGTAGCAAAACACTGAAATATCTATTCAAACATAGTTTTTCCATATAAAAATGAAATAATGCTCTTACTAAAACAGATTTTGCAAGAATATAAAAAATAACGCTGGTCCAGTGTTTTAATATGTTGTAAAATAATAGTTGCCAAATTTAAAATAAAAAAAAAAAAAAAAAAAAAAAAATAGGTTTTTGAGAAAATTGAAAAAGAACATTTTGGCGGGAAATTTAAAAAAGAAGAAATTAAACAACATACTAATTTTATATTTTTTTGTTAATTGCTATTAACTTATCTTTAAAGTGAGTCCAAAATCATAATTATCGGACAATTAGTTTTCTTTTTATTGCCATAAATACAACATCATAATTATCATTTTTCTCAAAATTTGACACCCTGTATTTTTAACAACAACAACAATAAAAAAAAATTAAGTATTCTTAAATTTTTTTTTTAATCAAGGCTATGCATTGAAAACATAAAAATCATAAAATTCAAATATGACTTACAAAAATTTGTGATTTCACGTATTTTTCACCACATACATGTTGGTATGTAGGTATGTTCGTACATACGTATGTACATATTCGAATTTTTCCATTTTGCTTAATCAAATCATCAATTTTCTGTTTTATTTTTATTTCTACTCGTATTACACGAGCTTTTTTGTATACTCGTATGTTGTAGTATAATAAACATTAACATTTGATTTTGAACTTTGGTTATTTTTGTTTCTATCATCTACCTGTGTGTGTACACTGTACATACTACATATACGGACGGACAAATTTATAAATTATTAATTACCGATTTATTTTTCTAATTCTAGATAGAATTGATTTAGATTTTTTGAAAAATAATTAAATAATTGGTATTTATATATTTCTAACCGAAGGTAGAGTGAGACGGAACTAGAAATTTGTAGATAACATCTATTGAAGTATTATTTTTCAATTTCCCATACGATACGTATTTTCCAAATACATTATTTATTGATTATGTTGGTTTAAATACTGATGATTGGTTAGATTTAGATAGGTAGTGTACATTCTTTGTATATGTTCGATATGTTATCACTTGTTATTTATCAAACGGTTATATTGTGAATTTCAATTTAAAATTATTTATAAAAACAGAATAACATTAATTTGATTTTGGGCGAATGTTAATCAAAATATTTTGGTAATTAAAATTTTAATTTGTTGAGATTGATCGATTTTTGGAATCGGTTCGTAAATGATGTTGAAAGTAAAGGGTGTTTTTTTGAACCTCTAGTTCACAACTTTGAGTTGGCAACACTGCTTTATTTAACAAACCATTTAACAGCTAATAGTTGGTTTTTGTTTAGTTTGGTTTGAGAGCAACGTTTGCAAATTGTTGAATTTTTTTATCAAAATAATGGTTCCTTTCGCAAACTTATCGTACACTTCGTCCATTTTATGGCGTACATAATCGCCCTTCAAAGCGGCTAATTCGAATAACAAGAGATCGTTTTCGGACCACGTATACTCTTAATTATAATGTGCATCCCGTGAGATGCCGAACAGTGCGCACTGAAGAAACTGTAGCCGCTGTACAGGAAAACTTTGAAGAAGATCCAAATCAATCAATTCGTTGCCGTTCTCAGCAACTGGGGTTGTGTCCTTCCACTTTATGGAAGATTTTACGAAAGGATCTTGTCTTAAAAGCTTTCAAGATACAACTTGTGTAGGAATTAAAGCCAAACGACCATTGTATATGCGCTGCCAATCTGGCGACTGGGCTGAAGCACAAATTGATATTGATGATGAATTTCCATTAAAAATTTTATTCTTCGATGAAGCCCATTTTTGCTTGAACGGGTACGTAAATAAGCAGAATTGTCGAATTCGGAGTGAGGATAATCCACAAGCTTTTGTTGAAACACCATTACATCCACAGAAAATTACTGTTTGGCGCGCTTCATGGGCTGGCGTTGCCTTTGGTCCATATGTCTTGAAAAACGATTATGGTCAGAATGTTACTGTCAATGGTGAGCGGTATAGGGACATGATTATACATTTTTTCGTTCCTCAATTAGATGGCATTAATCTTGCTGACATGTGGTTCCAACAGGACGGAGCCACATGTCACACAGCGTGCGCTACAATTGATTTACTCAAAGAAACTTTTGATCAAAGAATAATTTCGCGTAATGGTCAATTAATTGGCAACCAAGATTGTGTGACTTAACTCCATTGGATTATTTTCTTTGGGGTTATGTAAAGCCACTTGTCTACTTCGATAAACCAGAGACACTTGAACACCTGGAAATCAACATTCGAAGAGTTATTGGTGAAATTCGGCCGCAAATGCTGCGAATAGTTTGTGAAAATTGGTGTTCCAAATTGAGCCGCGGCGGCCACATGGCCAAAATCATATTTAAACATTAATGTGATACAATTTTCTATCCGATAAAGCCAGTTTCATTGATATTAAAAATATATTTCTTTGGTTTATTATGATTTAAACTTGTGTAACTATAAAAAACACCCTTTATAACCTCTTCAGTAAAAGCAACAGAGAAAAGTGTAGAAAACCTGTCGGAAGCTATATTGAAGGTGTTAAGAGAAACAAAAATAGTATTTTGAACATTTAAAATTAAATAAATACAATTTTGCAACAAAAAATAAAAAATGTCAGTTTATTTTATTTAAATAAATAAAATACACGCAATACATAAAATTTAAACCGTGATGAATAATATGATGAAAAGTTTTTCTTCGATGAAGAAGGATGGTGCTACCGCGGTGAACTAAATGTGTTACATACAAAAATTCCCGTGTGATTCAAAGAAACGCAGAGTCACAGTAGACGTTCGGGATACGGTAAGCATCGAGCTGCACCGGGATCTATGAATGTTTTGTCAGGCTGCATTATGAGAGCACTTCACAACAGATAGTAGTTTACAAATTCAACTTAGGACCTTTCATAACATAACCGTAAGCACTGATACGATAATAATAGGTTTCGATACGATAAAAATACCCGCTGAACCTATTAACCTAATATTAAATATTAGACTAAAATTTGCTCGAAATTTTGCTTTATATTTACTATGATTAATCTAGATTCTCCTGCATTCCTGCGATCGACGTCTACGAGTTTCCGACCTCGAAATGAGCGTTAAAGTCAGTCTAGTACTCGCCAAACGACGCTTTTCGGAGGAGATCTTCGTTTATTACGGATCACAAAAGAAACATGAAGACAAATATATGATGACAACAGAGAAATATATTATAAACGAGGTCATTGGATATTTTCCAAATTTATATAAGATAATTAAAAATGTAACTATACAACAAAAACATTACAAATGAATCAACTATCCGAGCCCTTTTCTCAGTTAATTCAGTAGTTCAATGTGTAGGTGAAGTGAAGCACATCAATCAAACGCTTAATTCACTTCAGTTAATTCCAATAAGTTTTTCTGAATCGAATTTTTGCGATATATTTGTACTTGTGACAATTTCCATTACCTCGATAAATGCGAAATGCAATTTCGGTGATGTATATTTATGACATCTAAAGGTTCTATTCCATGCACTGATTGACTGACTCAGTCAATTTGAAGCAAGAAAAGAAATTATGTTTTGTGGTTGTACAAATGAAACAAAAAAATTTTCTCAGTAAAAAAATATTTGAGTTTTAGCAGTGTGAACTGCCATAAAAAGTATCAAATCGAATACTTTTTATGGCAGTCAAACAAACCACATACCTAAAATTTGCACATAGAAGAGAATTTTACTATAAAGTTTGTGTATGGAAAATAATTTTACTATAAAAATAATTTTTGAATGGAAGAAAATTGTAAATATCAATTTTAATCAAACTTGTGATTTTGTAAATGTCAATTTTTTCTTTATAAAAACAATTTTGAAACTTCAAATTTGGTATGTCTAATACTAAACTATGCTGTTAAATTATTTTGCAAAAAAAGAAAACGTTTATTTGTTGTCTTTGTTACTCTAATGTAATTTTGTTGCTATCATCTTTTCAGTCAACTCAGTCAATCAGTCCATGGAATAGTACCTTAAGTCACCGCTTTTTAAATATTTTCCGCTTGCATTATGAAAATGATATTTTTTATATTAAGTCAAGATAGTAAAGTTGGTCTCATTTTATCGAGGCATCAGATCGAGTAACAATAATTTTAGAAAACTCATTATTGGTAAGAAATTTATTATATTTTAGAAAATGTTTGCCTTAAATTTGGAGATATATACGGCTAAAAAAGTACGTAAGATTTCCTTGAAACATTATTTTCGATTCATGATAGATGGATTCATGATATATATATATATATATATATATATATATATATATATATATATATATATATATATATATATATATATATATATATATATATATATATAAATATATATATATATATATATATATATATATATATATATATATATATATACATATATATATATATATATATATATATATATATATATATATATATATATATAAATATATATGTAAATATATATATATATATATATATATATGTATATATATATATATACTCGTATATTATCAACATTAAAACATAAAAATTCTCGGAAGTATTTAAATCTCAAGGGATACCTAATGTCTCTTAACAGAATATTCAATTAAAATTATAAATATGTACATAATAAAATTTCTACATTTACAAAGAAAGAGTTCATGAAAATATTGAAAAATTGATTTTTTTTTATGTTTCGTAAATAATTTATCAGAATGGTACAGAAAGGTAAAATAACAAGAATCGTTTAAAAGTACAAAATTTAATTATGTGTGGCAATTAAAAATAATTACACGACGACTGAGCGACAATTTTAGAGGTTTTCTATTTTTGCTAAGATTTTTCCAAATCAATTTTAACATACCAAGTAAAATTCTGACGACGGTTCCCTGAAAACAAATAACCGAAATGTTTACGCAACCAGGAGACTATTACTACGGTGCAGGGAGTCGGAACTCCAGTACCGGCGACTTAAGGGAGCGAGCAAGCGGGCTCCCATCTGACGTTAAAATAAGGGATATTGATGAAGTTACCACATCCGAAGATGTACTACTAGCTTTGGAATCGCATGTGGAAGAGACAAAAGGTACTACTACTGTGATGACGCTTAGAGCATCTTATCGTGGGACGTAAATGGCAGTGGTTAGCATGCCAAGAATGGTGGCAGAGCATGTCTTAGCAAGAGGCAAAATAAGAATCGGATGGGTGATTTGTCGTATAAGGGAGGCTGTTAAGCCGGTAAAGTGTTTTAAATGCTTTGAGTTTGGTCACCTGACGCAAAAATGTAGGAATGAAAAAGACAGATCTAAACTGTGTATAAACTGTGGTAAAGAAGGTCATATTGCAAAACAGTGCAAGAATGATCCAAAATGCATGCTTTGTAGCGAGGAAGCTGTTGGGGGAAATAAACATGCAATGAGTAGTTGGAAGTGCCCTGGATATAAAAAGGCGCTAGACAGGAAACTGGTCAAATGAGATTGATCCACCTAAATATCAACCATTGTGAAGCCGCCCACACTGCTATTGTATGCGAACAATATAAACAGCTCGATAGCAATATTTGGGCATCAGACTATTCAAAAAACGGTTGTTTGGTATTGTGGTAACCGCCCCTTTCTGGAGAAGCCCAGCGGCTGAGAATATGACTTTGTAAGAGTGAAGATCGATGGTATTCATATTTATAGCTGTTATGGCCACCCTAGTGCTACCCTCCAGGAATTCAAAATCTTCCTAGATCAATTAGTTAGTGACGCGCGAAACGAAAACCCTCTGTTCATAGCTGTTGATTTTAATGCTTGGGCTGTGGAGTGGGGCAGCCGAGAGACTAATGTTAGACGTAAAGTGCTACTAGAAGCATTTTCTCTACTACCAGTGGCGATGTTGAATGTTGGTAGTACACCCACTTTCCGTAGGGGTGGCGCTAGCTCGTTAATTCATCTCACATGGATTAGCGAGGGTCTTTTAAATATAATAGTGAGTTGGAAAGTTAGTGAGCAATATACACATAGTGATCACCAAGTTATTATCTGTGAAATAAACGATGGAAGGCCAGGAAAGGTTCGTTCAGAATGGACAAAAAAGATTATTGAGTGGAAGCAAACGATGTTTGATGAAAAGTTATTTGTCTATATGCTGGAGGACATTGCTTTGTCCGGAACTGCGGATAGCAAAGTGCATCAAATCGTAAATCATCACGGAAATCGAAGGATAATCGGAAAAAAGAAGAGTTCTAGTGAACCGAGGAAATAGCCCAGCTTCGTAGGGAATACCTTCGAGCTAGACGTTTATACCAACGTGCAAGATTGGAAACTAGCGATCCGCTCATACTCAGAGTTATTTGTAAACTTATTCAACTCATGCATAGAGGAAGGAGTATTCCCAGAGCAATGGAAATTACAGCGGTTGGTCCTATTGCCTAAAGCGAAGAAGGCGCTAGATCTTTCTACGGGCTTATCTGCTTTTTAGATACGGCAGGTAAATTATTTGAGGTAACCTTATGTGAGAGACTACAGGAAGCCATTAAAAACAAATGGGACTTGGCGGAGAACCAATATGGGTTCCGTAAAGCTCGCTCTACCATTGAAGCAATTAAACTCGTAGTGGATACGGCGATCTGGTGATAGATGGAAAGGAGGTTCTAAAAAGTATTGTGCGGTAGTTACATTAGATGTGAAAAATGAATTTAACTCGGCGAGTTGGAATTGCGTATTAAACCCGGTAATCAATAAAGAGGTCCCTCTGTATTTATCTATAATGGTGGCTAATTATTTTAGGCAACGAGTTTTGAAGTATGAAACCGATGAAGGTACTAAATACTATCACATTTCTGGAGGTGTACCACAGGGGTCTGTGGTGGCACCCACATTGTGGAATGTCATGTACGATAACATTTTAAGATTGTTGATACCAGAAGAAGCAATGGTGGTTGGTTTTGCTGATGATGTTGCGAATGTAGTTGTTGCAAAGTACAAAGAAAAGATGGAAGAAATCTGCAATTGAGTATAAGAGTAATTCAACATTGGTTATCATATGTGGGTTTACAGTTGCCGGATCACAAAACAGAAGCAGTGCTAATCATCAGTAGGAAAAGGTTGGAATTAATGACGGTGGAAGTTGGTGGTCAACCAATTCAGTCAATACAATCTATTATTTATCTGGGTGTAATAATTTTAATAGAATGCCCTTTAAATCGCATTTGGATATGCCAAACGCAGTGGGGGCCGCCATAGCCGTAAACTGTTACTGAGTAGTGTGGGAAGTCACCATATTTTGATGTATGGAGCACCAATCTGGGCCAGTGCTATGGAGAGAAGTAATCTTATGATACCCCTTATCGCCCAACGAAGGAAAACTGTAAACTAAGAGCATGTATTTTTTGACTGCTCGCGCTTCGAGGAAGAAAGATTGGAACTATATAGGTCTGTGGGAAATGACTTATCACCGTTAACAGTTGTTGATTGTATGCTGCAGTCCGAAGAATTTTTGGAGGTGGTGTGTAAAATGACTGTAAGGATTATTAAGAAACTTAGAAGTCTAGAAAAAAATAGACAAAGACAATAAAGTTAGATGGCAGCTAAGGCTGAGCCTGTTCTCGCGTAGTAATACATATAGCATTAGTTCCAGGAGGCAAATATAGGCACAATAATTTGGGGGTTATGGTTTAGTCGGTAAGAGTCCGATACTCACACATGTTTATGGATTAAGGCCACATGTGAGGTCTTATGAAGATTCCCCCTCCACCACAAAAATACATTTATATTTTTAATTCTACGAATGAACATAATATTATTGTACACATATTTAGCAATAAACTACCAAATAGTAGCAAATTTGTTTTTAGTATTTTTTTTAAATATTATAAAGTGCGATTTAGCAATTTATTTTATGATAAACTTTTTAATAATAACAATGAATAAACTAATTCTTATCATTTCACGAAACAAAAATTGATATTTTTGTTGTTGTGTTGAAGAAAATGTACCGAAAATAAAATATAATTTGTTATCTTTGTAACGGTTGAGATAACAATAATGTTAAAACAATGAAAATTCATTTTATTGTTTTTTATTTCGTACGTCTTCCATGTAAACGTTTTAATCAGGCTCCTTTGCAAATTTTTTTCCAAATTTAATGGAATTTAAAATAAATTCAGTCAATAACAATAAAATATTTTTATTCCATTAACTGTATAGAACAAATTAGAAACAATTGGGACAAACAGAACAAATACCTATAAATGAAACAATATATTTATTTATCCGTAAATTAATTTGCAACAGCATATTAATTGACTTTATCTAGAAATAAACGATATTGAAAAAAGGTTCGGTTTTGCAATTCAAAATTTTGTGATGGACGACGATTTAGTAATGCGAGATTTTGTAAAGCAAAATTTTATAATACAAGATTATAAAAGCCCAACTGAAAATATGACTTATTGTATAAACATCAAGAATGACGCTGAACGACCAGATGAAGTGAAGCTGGATAATTTAAAATTAGAAATGTCCAAATGAAAATGCTCTTGCTCATATAATGCAGGTACATATCGGAGAAAATTGTAAAAAATACATCATAAGATTTGCTTTAAGCAAAGAGTATTAAATGGAGAAGAGAAACAAAGCAAAACAAACAATTTCATCAAATACTGTTGGGGAGATGCAATCATATGGGGTCATGCAACTATACATTGAAAATTTTTATTGTTAATTGTTGTTCTTCTTTACATATTTTGTTTTTGTCCTTGCAATATTTATTTCGGTTGCTTTCATAATGTGTGAGTAGTTAAAAAGATATTTGAAATATTTTCGTAAATTATCTGTTAGTGTGTGGTGTACAAGTTGATGGAAGTGAATTTGTGTTGGTTCGTTGATATACTCGTAATTCTACTCATACAGTTTATTTTGTTACAATACATGCAAATCGTTTGATGAAATTTTTTGTTCTGTTTCGGTTCTCTTCTACTTTCTATACTTTTTGCTTTAAGGCACACCGCAGTATCTTCCCTATTTCTCGATTTTCATTTAATACTATTTTAAGCCATGAGATTACAAAACAAATGCAAATTGTGTTGTTATATGGTGACTAGTTGTGCGTTATAATATTATTATTGGCTACAGATATTTGTTATTTTTATTTTTAAGTACAAATTTCAACTATTTGAGCTATGAGTTTATACGATTTTCCGATAGGTGTCATGTTACCATCCGTCAATAGTGCGTAAGTAAAAATAAAATAAAATAAAATGAAAATTACAGTGAATTCATATATCGCAAGATATCCGCGCAGATGGCTGCGTGGAAAAATGTCTGTGAGGAAATTGATAGCTTATCTGTTCTCGCCAGACTTAACAAAGCTCTGGCTAAGAATGATATTTGCAAACTTGATAGCCTTGGCCTACCTTCCGGGAAACTCACCTGCTTTTAGTACTATACTATGATCCTGGAGCAGGAGTAGAGTAGTTTTCATACCTAAAGCTGGCAAGTCGGATTATACCGACCCTAAAGCTTTTAGGCCCATTAGTCTGACCTCTACTTTTCTTAAAGCTTTAGAGAGGATCATCGACAATTTTATTAAGGATAATTATTTAACTACCTCCCCACTCAGTAACATGCAACATGCTTACAGAGCTGGCAAGTCCTGCGAAACTGCTCTGCATGAACTCGTTACTAGAATCGAAAGATCACTTAATTACAAAGAGTTTCTTGTTGGTACCTTCCTGGACATTGGTGGAGCTTTTGATAGCACTTCGCTTTCTTCGATGACGAGTGCCTGTACCAATTTTAATATTGATCAAACCATTGTTAGATTCATCGACTCAATGCTCAAGTCCAGTATAATTGAGACTGAGTTATATGGCTCATCAGTGTCCGTCAAATAAGTCAAAGGCTATCCACAAGGAGGAGTACTCTCACCATTGTGGCCAGTTGTGAAACTGACATCTTCTGTAGCAAGGCTGGATGGACTGCAGATGACAGCCTGTAGGGCTATAATCGCTATGTCGTCTACTCTCCTTCTTGCTATGGAGTCTATTCTATGCTTGCCCGAATTGCAGTCTTACATTCTTGGTATGGCGTGTTCTACTGCGTTTCGACTTAGGTGCATTGGGGCATGGAATGCCTTCGGGACTTGTACGTGGCATAGACAGATTCTTAATAAGTTTAAGTCACATATTCCGGAGGTTGAAATGGTGAATGACAGACTATTGCCTGAATTTAACTTCACCAATTCACTCTCCGTCGTTTTCCCCTCGAGAGAACTGTGGCTCTCTCAGGATTTCTATATAGACAGTTGTCTGAGTCGATAGTTTTTTTTGCGGATGGCTCTCGTTCAGAAGTCAGTGCAGGGTTTGGTTTTTTTTGTCCAAAGTATGGGATCAGATTTTCGGGTAGTCTTTGCATACACTGCACGTGTTTTCAAGAGGCGTTTAAGTTTAGTGATTTAGGCAAGTATATTATTATTTGCACGGATAGTAAAGCCGATCAATACCCTTTGACTTCATCTAAACTGGGCAAAAAGTGCAAACATTTCATTAATCTCCTTTGCTCTAATTCGAGAGTAAGGGTCATGTGGGTGCCTGCTCATTGTGGGGTTGTGGGAAATGAGCTTGCTGACTTTTTAGCGAAAGCTGTATCGCGCAGTAAATTTTGTGGTCCCGAGCCAGCAATTTCTCTTTCCTTCAACGGTGGTAAAGATGCTATTAAGAAGTTCGCTTTACTTAAACTAGCGCACAAGTGGCGTTCTACGAACCCAACGTGAGGGTCACTAAATATATGTTATTTTACACATATTTATAAAATAAAAAAAAAATATGTGTTATCCTTAACAAAGAGCCAACTCAGAATTCTGGTTGCACTTATTACGCGCCATGGACGTTTCAAGGTTCATCCAACGCATGGGACTAGCTCAAGATGATCTTTGTGACGATTGTCTGGAGGAAGCGGACGATTGTCTGGAGGAAGTGGACGACTGTCTACACTACCTTTGCAACTGTCCGGCCTTTGTCCAAGCTAGATCCCAAGTGTTCTCGTACGGATCTTTGAACGTAGATCAGTTATTATCCATCTCTTGGTTCCAACTTTTACAGTTTGCTAAGGCTGCAGTGCGCTTATGCGAGTTAGGATAGATCCTCAAGGTTTGCACCATGGGCCCATTGTGGCATTGAGTGCGGAACCTCTGTAGGTTCCAACCATTTTATTTAAATTTAAAAAAAACGGGATACGAACATAATAAAATAAAGTAATCTGTAAAAATTAACATTATATGCTAGTACTATGTAGTCTACATAGGACTTTTGTCACGCATCACCTTTAGTCCCTCTTTGAAATATAAAGGAGCATCAGATAAGTCTTTGGAGGTTAATGGTCAGTGAGGGTTTTCTGTACCATCCTTCATTCACTCCTGTTCCGCAAGTGGTTGGTCTAGCTAAAACTGCAACATATTTTCCTTGAAAAGATCATCTCCAAGAAAATTACATTTTTTATTTATTGAAAATTAATAAAATCAGAGACCTTATTACCTTATTTAATTTTCAATTCAATACATCGCTTGTCATTCGATCGGTTACATATCTTACACAGTCTGCATACTATTTAATCAACTGAAAATTATTTTAAATCACTAATGTGAATTGTGACATCGATGTTACCATCGCATCACAGACAACCTCACATTTGGAAACTGAATACCAAAATGTGAAAGGTAAATACATATAATAAAACATTTTACGCAAGTTAAAATTTAATCGACTTATCGGTCATACAACTATGAACACGAATTACAAACGAACATTATTTTTTCCCAACCACTATTCATTTATTTCTTAATATATTTTACCTATAAAAATATAAACTGACTTTAATACTGTCGGTATGTATATACTCGTATAGACTAATTTTATTTTTCGACTTATTTTTCTAGTCGATAAATTTTCCTTGAAAAACAAACATCACAAAAAATAATTTAAAATATATACATTTTTTTTTGTGTTATAGGCGAATCAATAAAAATAAACGACGCACAAAAAGTTTTAATAAAACGCCGAACTACAACACGTAATGTATTAACAACACGCAAATTTAAATTACAATACTTTTCTAATGTTCGTGAAAAATTTCAGTGTATTATACGTGTGAACCGCCCCCCCCCCCCACGTAAAAAAATGTGCTAACTTTACCCTTAATAATTAGCTTTTTATATTAAAATGTTTGTTCGCCCTACAAACGTACACGTCAATTGCTTAGATACATACGTTCGCTGTTCTCCCTCATCAAGGTTTTTAACTTTCTTACGTATTTGCCACGATTTTTTTTTTATGGTTCGTCTTGAAGTAACTGAAAAGAAAAATGTAAAAAAATTTAAATATTTTTCAATTGAAATGGAAATTTAAAATAATTTGTTTTTTAATGAATCTAAAAATCTTTTATTTGTTTTATCTAAACAGAGTGCGCGATAACGATAAAAATTAGCTATCTTCTACAGAGCACGAATTGAAATATTCATTTTCGATGTTTTTTTTATAATTAAAAAGTAGTAAATCTACGGGGACTGACTGGTTTTAATTTCTTCACTGTTTGTATGGCATGATAAAAATAAGCAAAAAAATACATAATAAAGTAAGAAAATCAGAACAAAGAAATGGGGACGACTTTATGGTAAATTACACACAAAGTAATTCAACTATGTTTACGGGAAATAGAAAATTGAACGAACAAATTGAGAAGTATTATGAAATTATCAATAAAATAATAAATAATTTTTGTTTTGTTGAAATGCACGTATGTTTAATTTTTTATCGATTTAAATTAATTTTTTAAATAAATCCATGAATACTTTATCTATAATCCTACATTATGTAACTATTTTATGCACTTGCGGATCACATTTAGAATTTAGTATATTGGTGTTATGGAGATAGGGTTGTTTATTTATTTTAAACTCTCTCAATCCGTAAATCAATACAAAAAATTATTTACCTAAGCATCAAACATTACTTTTGTGAACTTACTTTATCCTAATTTTTGATGCTCGTGTGAGTTGAGTTTACCACAAGTTAAAGTAAAAGTTGAGCTTACCCGAGTATTGGTTCGCAGCCTAATACATCATTACCGAATTTTCAATTACTTACTATTCAAACCTGTATTCTATTATGTGTACAGGTTTTAATAGCATGTACATAATCATTTAGGCCGTTTGTGAAAACTTTGACAGAAAACTCAACATTTAACGGTGGGAGTGAAATTATAATTAAAGAAACATATCTCGCAATGAAATCTCAAGGTATGCAACAGAAGAAAGATAAGCTACACAAGTAAACATCAAAACCAAAAACTATAACTGAAGAGTAGTAAGCTTGTATAGAATACCTAAGCACGTTAGAAAAACCAATATAATAAATTATATTTTTTTATTGGAAAACATTAAAATAATTATTTAACTTATTCTTATATAATTTACGAACAACAGAACGCCGGAGCAACTAGACAATGAACTAGAATCATCTATTAATAACATTCAACACACTACATGAAAAAGCACCCCTGAAATCAAAACGACTGTAAAAATAATTACTCTACTAGGGAAACCAGAGAATTGCTTACTAAAAAACAGAAGGGCGATAAAAAAAATGGTAGCAAACTAGAGCTCCACGAGACAAACAATATCATAAGATACTGAAGAGAAGAAATTAAACAACTAAATAGTGAATCTGTCAGTGCATCGCAGAATCATGCAGCCTACAAGAATGCAGGAGGTTGGGCCAGAAACAATGAACAAAATGCGAAAAGATTCGAAGAGCATTTAGAAAGCATATTTCATCGAATATGATACAGAATGAAGAGATTTACATG
Organism: Tipula unca; assembly: GCA_951394425.1. Lineage (NCBI taxonomy): Eukaryota > Metazoa > Arthropoda > Insecta > Diptera > Tipulidae > Tipula > Tipula unca. The sequence continues at coordinate 96,141,521 of OX596380.1, forward strand.
AGCTTGTTCAATATCATGAAAATATTGTTTTAATCTCTCCAGCTGAAGTAAGAAAAGAATTACAAAAAAACATATAGATTCCAAAAAAGCTTCTGGATTCGAGTTCCTTATAGAACTATCTCAGAAAACCGAAAATTTTATATATTCTTGATGGCATATGGCCGATTCTACCCAATGTAGAGTATGCACAACCGCGATACTGGCCCAAAATGTGTAAAACATAACAAAAACTTTAAGATTTCCAAAATTTTCAAAAAAAAATTAGCTTTCGGAAGCTTTTATTGGTTAAAATCTCTCTATGGCTATATACATTTCTAAATATTAAGTTATGCTCCTTTCCGAAAAGCTATAATTTATCATAATTAAATTGGAATTAAAGGAAACATGAAATTTTACATTTTAGATTTACTCAACATGTTGCCAATACTTAGCGGACGTGAATGCACCCATTATGTGTCTCAAAATACAAGGGCAAAGGTTTATTTTTTTTCCAAAAATAGTATAGAATCTATTGATATGAACGGGTATACATACCATTTTTAGTTAACTCCATCAACAGTTATTAAGTTGCAACGTTGATTGACAATGATAAACATACATAAGTCAGTCAAAAATGTAAAAAACACAGAGTTGTAGTTTGTTGTTTGATTTTTATATCATTACCACTTTAGTTACGCACTGTTTTTTATTATATTTTTTCAACGATGTAAACGGGACAATTTAGAGAGCTCGAATACAAGCCATTCCTAATTGATTACAAGAATCGATTACACATTGTAGTTGATGTTTATTTTTTTTAAAACCATATGTATGTAAATTATGTAAAGTATATTAATTCATATATGTAATATTGTAACTAAATTAAATTGTTTTTTCAATAAATAAATAAATAATTGTGCGTGATAATAATCACGATCTATTCTACCTTCTTTTTGGCTTATACATCATTTTATTACGTGGGCCCTATTTCCTCGTGTGAATTCACAGGGTAAACTTGATTTAAATGGTATGTGGCGTTGTAATCCTATTGATAAGTGTTAAATATAAAAATTACATTGAACAATAAACGCAATATTTTAATAATCAGATCATGATAAAGCTAAAGCTTAATCCAAGCTTGTTTTTGTTTATATTATATACTACGTTTAAAGCTTTAAGGATATTAAGCAACAATTTTTTTTGTGTTCGTGTCTCTCCGATGGCAAAAATACAAGAAAAATTAAAAAACATTTTTTATAAAAAATTGAATTAAAACAGAAGAAAGATTATATAAGCGGCTTAAACATTAATTATTTTTTTGTTCGTTCGTGCTTAACCTAGAATCGTCTATCGTCTATGTATTTAAACCGCATCGCAATCGCATATATGTATATACATACATACATGATAGCTTTATCATCATCGACGGATCGATAAAACGTAAACGCTAAAAATTGAATGATTATTATTTTTTCGATTTTCTTTTATTTTTTCTAATTTTAAAAATAAATTTTTAAACATATCGCTCCAGGGAATTTTGTAGAATATACTTTTTATTTTTGTGTGCTATATAATTCTATTAATTTCGTTTTCTATTAAAAATTTTCAATTAGAACAAAAATGTATATGTTTGTACATACAACTTATCTATAGGAATTTAATTAAGAAAATAATAATGTTTAATTAGAAATTTTAATTTAATTTGTATTGTTTATAAATTTATGTCTTGGTTCATAGAGATGTTATTGTTACTGGATTCCACTGTCTCTTACTCTCTTCAATTATCTATAACATTGTTTATGTATGTATTTCTAATTGAGTTCAACATACATATTATGTATGACGAGTAAATTGAATCTTCTAATATGTACAAAAGATCATAATATAAAGATCATAGTATTTGGACCATAATTTCGATCGAGTAAATACATAAACAATTTATGAAGAAATACACAACTTGCAACTCAGTTTGTTTCTTAAGTATTAATTGTCTTGACTTCCTGGGTTTGCTTGCGTCTCTAAAATCTTGATAGCAATCTTATCATGATTTTTTCATAGACATATTTTTGAATAGCAAACGATTTGTTTGAGACTGATATAGCATATTCCGACTGGGGTCTGTCATCAATATACATATCAAGTGGTATCGGATACCTTTACATAGTGCCTCATTAATAATAAACAGTTTTAAAGGCCATTACTGACCCCTTACTGAGACAACCATCTGGCTCCAACGGTTTCGAACATGAGCATGGCCTTCATACTGTGTAAGACAATCTGAAGATACCAAATCGTTCTCTACATCGTGGAGCCATCGTCGCCTGCAACGACCTCTGCGCCTACCATATGGTGGCTCTCCTTTCAGAGATCGCTGCACAATTCGTTCCGGATCAGCACGCAGAATGTGACCGAGCCAGCGTACTAGTGCCTCATTAGTTTTCAATATTCTTTGGTTAAGGCAAATACCATTCCAAGATGATTCTAATATAATAAATATTTTGAGATTCAAAATTTAATTAGTATTATGTCAACAGATGTTAAGAAAATAAAAGCGATATATGTATATACGTACCGACGTACGAGGATAATCAAAATATCTTATATGTATGCGAACGTGTCAAAATGACAAACAAATTTACATATAATTTAAGTACTGTATCAAAGGCTATATCACAATTTGAATAAGTTATTAAAAAACTGTGGATGAAACACGTATTTACGTTGCTCTGCTCGTTGTTCATATGTTGAATTTATATGAATTTGGTATATACAAGGAGCAACGTACCTTAAAAATTATTAATAAAATAAACCAGATTTTAGTACATATATGGTTGAAGATACGGAATTCTGATCTCTGCAATGCAATCCGCAATCATGTTAGTAAGAGAAAATTCCCTTTGAAAAGTTATACAATAAATAGCTTAAAAAAGTGATTCGAATATTGGTTTAACAAAACCGATTTAATAGTTGTTTCATACTTTAGAGTTTGCTTTGTTTTTTTTTGTATGAAAAATTAGCTAATTCCGATTTATTAATAGTTTATATGGGCTATAAACTAGCATTCTATAGACATCTGACGCTCTATATATTTGAATTCAACTTTCCCTCATTTTCAAAGTTGGCTCCACTTGAAATTAAACTCAAATACGGTCTGGAATATTTTAACACTGCTTGATTTCAAAACCATTCAAACTCCATTCAAATTTTGTCTAATTTCTATCAAGTTTGGTACAAATCTGTATATAGTTTTTTTTCAATTGTTTTTTATTTCCCTAAATCAATAGTTTTAATCTAGTATACAAATTTTGCTCATTCTAAAAACCTGCGGCAGAAATTGTTTACATTAATTTATCTGAAAGGTCATGTGGTTGTAGTATGCATGGTTTCATATAAAATACAATGTATTCTATTTCTACTATGTAACAAACAGCAGTGCTATTTAACATTTCAACTTTTCCCGGCAAAGATGAATTTAGAAATGTTTACCATCCTTGTCATAATATGTTGTATAACATTGTAATTTTTTACATATTGTGTACGCGTCCTAATTATTTTATGTTTTACAATTTGGCTATTCGTATATCAATGTTTACGGTCAATTCTCATTCTGCAGCTAAAAATCGTGTACTAAAATGTCTATTTTTTGAAAGGTCAACCATTGGTATAATTATGGTGATCTATCTAATAAAATATTTTAATTAATTATTAATTAATTATTTTTAATTATCTGTTAGTTTGTGTAATTAACATAAGGATTACAAAAAAATCGAGGACGCACGGATAAAGGTTCGGTTTTTAATAGATCTGCGCACGTTGCATCCATAATAGTCGTGATTTTTAATTCAAAAATTTTCTTATTTGAATGAAGTTCTGGATAAGAATTTTCTCATTTTTTCAGTAAAATCCAAATGAATTTAATTGTTTATCAATAAATAAGATACATTTAATGTTAAACTACACATTTTAATTCACTATTACCGAAATAAAATAAAATTTAACTTTATTTTTCAATGTTCTGGATAAAACATTGGTTTTTTCAAGTTCGCGATAAATTCATAGTACACGAACTCGAAAAAAAAGGGAAATTCTAAAAGGAAATATTTTAAACCAATATTTTTCATTGTTTTATGTTTGATACCTATATGATTTCACAATAGACGTCAAAAAATATAGTTAGAAGTTGAAATTTATTCAAATAAATAGAACTTAAATTAAATATATTGGTTAAACTAAATAAAATGTCCCAGTATTATTCCCGATGTTCTTATAGAACTTCAAGTTGTGTTAATAAAAAAACGCGCCAAGTGTTCATCATCATTCTGATTGGAAAGAGGAAAGGAAGGGGAGCAATAGGTATTTATTACAATAAATCTATTAAACAAAGTGTTTTTCTTTTATAGACATGTTCACAATAAAATTTGAAATTATATTATTTGAAAAATCACAATAAAATATTGAAAAATTAAAAAAATTAAGAAATGTATTAAAATTATAAAATTGATAGTTAAAACGAATTGCTTTATTAGTAATAATGAATAATATATTTATAAGATCGGTTTCGGATTTTATCCATCATCAGTTCAAGATATTTAACTACCTACTTGGTAGGTAAATACAGTTTGTTTTTTAGTGACGAAGAGAAACGAAATAGATCTTTTAAAAAAACCGAACAACAAAAGCGAAGCAGTACACTCATCAGAAATGAAAGCAAGTGAAATCAACATAAAAAACAACAACAAGAACAGTAACGTGTCATATATCCGGGATATCCGATTAAGTGGGTGCAAGTCGATCACAAATAAATATTACAATGTTCGGAAAATCACTACACCAGAATCTGAGAGCTATAGCGAGAAGAGATCAATTGGTACAAATATAAAGATAGGAATGGTCTACCAATGAAGATTATGGCCAGAGACCTTCATCCAACCTACCCAAAGGAAGATATATTGGAGGACATATAACGAAGGGAACTGCAAATAAAAGACGCGGTTAATATTCTTAAAGAAGCAAACCATAAAAAATGATTAGGTTACAGTTAATAACTCGGATCACTATTTATGCTAACTTTTAATAATAAAAAGAAAAGGTTGAAAATAATTAACTTAAATTGCCACACCACGTAAATTGACCCTTTTTCACATTTTATTTATATATTTTTATTTTATTTTTCGTTTGTTCACATAAAATATTTACAATGTATCTGGTCTTTTTAGACTAACAACATTCCTCTTTTCACATAAATGGCTACTCTTTGTTAACTAGGATCATTCCATTGATTTCTCTTACATTCTAGTATTGTTGCAAAAGCAATAGTTCGCTTACTATTATGCTAACTCAAATGGTTTCGTCCTTTTGAGTATTCTTTTTTTATATCCCGGTGGACGAGCAATTGGTTGGTCTCAAAGTTTGGGTGGTTATGAAGCCCCTTTTAAGCTTCTGTGCAGCTTTGCTTGTCTCCTTGGCAACTGTTTCTATTTGAAAGTCCCTTTAGAACTATTACGTACTTACCAAACGGAATTTACAATAGCTCTTAATACCTTGTTGTGAAATCATTGAATGACATTTTAGTTGCTCGGTTTAGTACAAACCCAAAGCTGAATGCCATATATCTGTTTGTGTTTATTATTGACTAAAAATTATAAGTTTTTCCCAAGAGCCAATACAATGTTCTTTCCTATTGATGTAGTCAATACTTATACGGACTTTGCTTCATTCAGTCTAATACGCCATTGCCTTGTCAATTTACTAACTCTACTCATCGCACTTTGAAGTTTATTCTCTAAGGTGTCACCTGTTGCCAAGATATCAGTGTTTGTGTTGTTAGTTAGTGGAATTTGGTTTCTGTTCAATAAGTATCAGGGACGCATCTCTGCGGTACTCCAGCTTTGATTTCTTTAATTTCAGAGTATGGACCCCTTCTTGATTAACACGAAACTGTCTTTCTGTAATAAATGATCCTAAGAGTTGGCAAAATGGTGGCGGCATAATACAAACTGCTTTCTGCAGTTTGAATACTACTGATACATCCAGGAAAGCTGCCGAGCAGATCTTCCTATTTTCAATTGCTTTTTCTATCACATCTGTGATTCAATGAACTTGATGAATTGTTGAGTGGTTGGCGTGTGGGAATAAGTCCTTATTCTAAATGATTTCATTCGTTATATATTTGATTCTGAAAATAACGTTTATTATTTATCCTTTGCAGATCAAACGAGATGGTTTTTTCATATCTTAAAATCTAAACACTCCAAATGAAAGAAATATCAGCAGGAATACCATAATTAAGCGTTCTGGAACGAATTCTGTTTATTCCATATACTTTAGATATGCCATAGAGATCAGGTGGTCATTTGTGGTGCTATCTCACATTAGGAGATAAAAAGCTGTGAGATAATAAATTGTCGTATAGCTTACGTGGATTAATCGTGGCTGTGCTTCCGTCTTGCTTGCATTAATGGCAAAAACAAACAAGAATAATATTAAAATCCCATTTTGGTAAACAAAAACAGTAATCATACAGTAAGTTACAGTAATCATACAGTAAGTTACAGTAATCAGTAATGAAATTATTTTCATATAGGGATAGGTTGTGTTTCTGCGTAATATTGGTTTTATATGGCGTATATATACGTAATTTTTTTCGGAAAATTATGACACAAAAGTAATCTATTTATATAATTGTCCAAGTATGCGTGTATTTAATCGGGAGCATTCTGTGACAATTTGCACATTAATTATAACTTTTGTCTTGCTTTTCGAACATTGCAGTGTTTTACTGAAAAATAATGGTGATCATCGCGTCAACCTCGATCGTTGATCCAAATAAATATCCATCATGAAAATTACATATGCCTTGGTGATGATCGAACCATAGATTATTACTATACCATGCTCCGTATCTGCGATTCTAACCACCATACTAACGATGATACTAGTGGGATTGTGTTTAACATTAGACATAATCGTCAGTCGTCACATTATATTATAAGCTTGTTTCAACTATCCTCATTATCTGTTAATATGTACACATATCGAACTCCACTTTAATACCGTGCACCATTAGGTTTTACTCTTTTACATAGCTTTAAGTCAATTTAATCACTTTTAAATAAAGGAATAACACTATCACAACTGATTAATCTAAATTAAACAAATTAACTTAATTATTAAAAAAAAAGACGAAAGCATGTCATTTTAAAGGCCTCATACTCTACCAAAACTAAAAATAATTTGAAATATTGTATTCGTTTTAATTAGTTAATTGTAATTTTATAAAAATAAATTAATTATTTCTTTCATTAAGAAACGTTTTAATCATATTTAAAATAAAATTGTTTCGAACATATCGAAAAAATAGAATGATCTCTATGCACATTGCACGGCGCATGCAATTCAGATCGGTGTTTTTATTTGTGATAGCCCTCAGTTTTTAAATAAAAAAATTTCTTGAAACTTTAGCTTTCGGTATTTTTCTTATATCATTTACAAATGCAATATGCTATATTCTCATAGTCGTATCATGTTACGCCACATCAATTTTCCTATTCCCTTTGTCGTTTATTTCTCCTAATATCATTTCAAATGTCTACTTATTATAAAATAATAAGTCTATTTAAAAATTGTTTAAAGAAACTTCAATCGACTTCAAGAACTTTTTGATTCACGTCAGTATCACGTGGAACGACTGCAACGGCAAAAGGTCGCTAAATTTATTTATTTATTAATTCATAATAACATAAAGTTATATTTACAATAAAAATGAAAAGCCTTATGGTTACAGAACCAGTAGCAGGCACTTATTAACAAAAGAGCAAAAAAAATTAAAACAAATTAGTAATAATAAAACTCAATAACTACATAAGTACAAATAAAATTCAAATTAAGTGCAAAAAACGAAATAAAACTACGTGGGATTTTTGATTTGGTGATCTTACGCTTACAAATATATCTAAATAATAATTGACAAAACTTTATGATTCAAATAAAAAAATGAAATGATGAAATAAATGAAATCAAATACTTTTATGAAAATTTAGAATATCGTATGGACGGAGGTTATTAAAAATGATATGTGATGTAATAAGATAATATGTAATTATAAAACTGGGTTTTAAATAACTTTGGTACAATACGGATGTGATTTTATATTTATGCAACATATAACTTTGACAACTCAAGTAGCGATTACCGCATCTTTCAAATTCTAATTTCATGACTTTGAAAATATAAAGGTATTTCAACGGCAGAATATTACTTATTTTGAACAATGGAAAAGATGAATATAATTTATTCTTGAACTACATTTAATTCAATATGAACTATTAGGCAGTAACTATAGGTCAAATAGTTACAAAATATGTGTCAAAACAGCAAAAAATACCATACCAAGGCATGGTAAAATATTTTGAGATTCCCTTTGGAACAATTGAAACGCAATTGGTACATTTTCCTAATATATGAACAAAGAGGTCTTTTTAGATCAGGTATGTGAAGCAAAGCGCTAATGAATTAAGCTATAATTTGCTCATAATGAAGAGTATAATGCCGGTATTCCATGAGAAAAATTGACTGTCAGTAAAAATTAGAATGGGATAAAAATATAGTTTTGATAGTTGTGTAAAAAAACAAAAAGACATCTCAGTAAAAAAATATTTATGTCTGTAGTAGTGTGACTGCAATAGAAAGTATCAAATTGAGAATATTTTATAGTAGTCAGAGTCACACTAACCCACATGCATAAAATTTGTATATGAAGAGAAATATTTAAATTTCTCAATTTAATTTTTTAGATAATTTTGAGATGTAAAACTAACCGAATTAATAAAAATATTAATTTTTTTAAAATAATTATTGGTTATATTTTTGTGTGCTGTCAAAATTTCTCCTTAAAATTTTGCTATAAAAATTAAATTTTATTTTATTTCAATAATAGTGAATTAAAATATGTAGTTTAACATTAAATGTATTATATAAATCGATAAAAAATTAAAATCATTTAGATATTACTGAAAAAACGAGAAAATTCTTATCCAGTACAGTATTCGAACTCGAAAATTTTTGAATAAAAAAACACGACTTCAAATAAATAGAACTTAAATAAAATAATTGGTTAAATTAAATTAAATTTCCCAGTATTATTCCCGATATTCTATAGCTGCGTTTTTATATTAACAGAACTTCAAGTCCTATATAGAACATCGGGAATATTACTGGGAAATTTTATTTAATTTAACCCATATATTTTATTTAACCTCTATTTATTTTGAATAATTTCAACATTTAACAATATATTTTGATATTTATTGTCAAATAATACAGGCCTTAAGCTAAATACAATTCAAAATATTTGTTTGGATTTATAATTCAATTGAAAAGATCGTTCCAGTCTAATTAAAATTAAAAAAATTATATAAATAGATTTCTTTTGCCACGATTTTCTGAAAAAAAGTACGTATATATGTACACGCCATATGGATTCAATATTGTGCAGAACCTCTCCCTATGAAAATAATTTGATTACTGATTGTTTTTTTGTAACAAAATGGGATTTCAATATTTTTCTTGTTGGTTTTTGCCACTAGTAAAAGCAGAATGTTGTGCTCATTTTCATTAACATCAATAAGCGACGGGACGTTATTCATCCACGTAAGCTATGACAATTTATTATCTCACAGTTTTGTATCACCTAATGTGAGATAGCACCACAGAATGACCACCCTGGTGTTACTTATCGCTCGGTACCACTACAGATATATGGCTTTTTCAGTCTAAACGGCTATCAACATTTAATTTAAGATATTTGATGCTATTCACGGACTCATCAAACAGTTTTCTAAACAAGAACCATTTACAGGGCAGCGAGGGTCATAATGAACTATATCGCCCCATTAATGATTTTGAATAAAATTCAAAATCTTTGTTTTAGTTGTTGGGCCTAGAACAGCTTAGGCAAAAGCCATATCATCAGCAAATCCTTCTATTTTACCGTTTAAGTTTAAACTAACCGAATTAATGTATACCAACCATAAAATCGGGCTAAGGACTGATCCCTGCGGGACGCCAACCTCCAGAACCAAAGATCTACTAAAATAACCACTACAACAATTTTCAATAAATAATTTGAGCTAGTTAATAATTTTACCCCGAATCCAATATTCCACAATTTATCCAAAAAAACATCATGATCCACCATATCGAAGCCCTATAAACCATAGCTGCCCTATAAATGGTTCTGCTTTGGTAATGGCAACAAATAGAGTAGCAACTATTTTCAAATTATTGTGACCCTCATGAAGTATGTTCATGAGTTCAATCAAAACATATTCTGTCCTCAAACCACGTTTAAAACCAAATTTAATTAAAATACAATTCTAGTTTTAATAGCTGTGCGATTAGGAAAAGATACCTTCAGTGGAAACTGGGAAAGATAACTTTAGTGACACTACGATTTAGGGCACTTAATGTATCAATAACATTGACACAACATGTTCAAGAAAAAAACTGCAGATCAGAATAAATCCAATGGGTGTTAATCCTCAAGACAATTACTGAAACTCTAAAGCAGCAAATGGTCATAGGAAAAAAGTATCGCTGGAAATGTTATCAAATGCTACTCTAGAATCCTTTAGGTGTGACCAATTATTGAACTTTTAAGTGTTGTCCGACAGTTTTTGGTTACATTCAGGTCACTTGAATCAATTTGAATAATAGTAATTTTCATGTTTGCATTTAATCGTATCATAATTATAGTCGCGTCGCATGAAGTGACACGACTTGGAATCGATGAGTAAAATAATAATCCTATATTATCAATTCAGGATATATTCGTAACTCTTCCCATGTTGAGTATTTTAAACGTTTATGGTGAAAATGAAATATTGTGCTCCAGATATAACTTTGCTTAGTCATCTTACTAGTGAAATCAGCCTGAATCTTAATAAATTTGAAACTGAAATTTTAAATAACACAACAAAATAATACAAATTTGAGATGTTCTACTAAGAAGTTCACCAATACTACATTAGACGTACATATTTTACCTTTATTTTTCCGGTAAATATTTTTCATATTTGTTTTATTTATCTTTTCAAAAACAAGTTTCTTTTCAAAGAATGTGAATTCTTAACAATACGGTTGGATTAATCAAATGAATTTCTGGAAATATAATTTTCAAGTTTAATTGCGGAAAAATACTTTTATGCAGTTAATTTATGAGAATTACATTTTGATTATAAACCTCCAGTGATGTACATCCATAAATATTTAATTATACATTAATACATAATTATACAACAATGTTTCCGGATATTAAATGGTAATAAAAGAACGTTACATCATATTTTATTTATCTTTATAAAATCAAACAAACAATTCAATTTCGATTGTAATCTCATTTAATATTTTTCGTCTATTATTAAAACTTTTTGTTATTTAAAAAGTTTTCCAAAACTGTTCAACAATATAAAAAAAAAAATCGAAATGCTTTAATGGCCTGTGATTGAGAAATTGTGAAAAGTTTAAGCTTAATATTGAATTTGACTCTATGACCCTATAAAGTTAAAAAATGAAAGACCATAAATAGACCAAAACCGCAAATCAACATATACAGATTACTTAAGATGAACAAAAAAATGAACATTTCGAAAATCACTGATAAAAGCGACAATATATGTGTGAGTAAAAGAAAAAGTTGGCATGTTACACCATGTCTTTGCTAAGGTATAAATCATTACTAACTGACTGCGCCTTCCGCAAATGTATGAAACTATTTCATAACTTTGATCCACCTATCGTAAATATGTATATTAACTTTTCATTTTTTTCGATGCTCAGAAATACGATGACCAAAAACTAAGAGTATTTTTCAGTTACTATGAACCTAGACTTATAGAAAAACACCACCATTTCAAAATTTATAGGGACTGAGGGTGCTTTTTCGTGATAAATGTTAAAATTTCATATCAAGCGAATTTCCTAAATTTCTTCCGATGCTCAGAAATACGATGACCAAAAACTACTTCTGAGCATAACCTTATTTTATATTTGTACGATATTTTTAAGAAATATGGAATTTCAATTTTCTTTATCATGATTAAGCGAAAGAACTCGAAAAAATGAAAAAAATTAGAAAACGCATAGAATAGCTATACAAATCAGTCAAAAAAATATGGTGGTAAATGCCAGTGTCGCGCAGATGAACACAACGCAGCTTTTACTTTGACGACGCCAACGGGTAGGGTAATACATACATGTAAAATAATTAGTAAATTATCTCTTATAGCTATTACATCCATATTTGCGTGATTGGACCCCACACACTCAATAACTAACAAACCCGCATTGTCTCTTCCCGTTTTACATTAGCCCAATACTAAATTTCCATCACATATATTACACAAATTTTTTGCTGAAATACTGGCATTATGGAACATGGAGGCAAACGGTGGCTTTAAATATATTAACTACTGTAATTCTGTTTGCAATAATAGATTTACGGTTAATTTGAAATCTTGAGCTAATTATCCCGAATAAATTTCCCTCAACTCTTCGGGCTGGCTCTTGATAGTCGGTAATTAAACATATTTTTTTCATGGTTTAAAACTGATTTACTTCCGGAATAGGGCCGCATTATTTATTTAACTTGGTTTATTTTAATTTATAAGGTATAAAAGTAAAACCCAATGAATTACTATTGAAGTCAAATTTATACGTGCGTTTTGTTTGCTGCAAAATATTCAGCATTTCATAAGCAAATTGGAACCTAAAAAAATTTCAAATCGATGAAAATTGTGCAGCAGGCAACGAACAGCAACAAAATAAAATATGTTCAAATTTTACCACAGTGTCAATTTCGTTGTGTTTTATTTTTTGTTATAATTATTTTTTACTGTATCTTGGCGAAATATGTCATTGTCCATGTCCAAATAATAACATCAATTTTAAAATGGTAAATACAGTTATTTTTATATATTTAAATGTAAGTGTAATGTTATAGTTTTAAGTTTAAAGTAACAATTAATATGTGCAAAAATTATATTGCGGTTGTATATTTTTCATTTATATTCAAATCAGAAGAGCGTGAATATGACCGATTAGAACATTTTTGTGGTGGCCGGAGAAAATAATATTTTAAGAAAACCATTTATTGTTTATATGTTTAGAGGATGCAGTTGTCATATTATTATAGTTAAATATTATATTAATAAATACGAGTAGGTTAATTCAGTGTTATCAAAATTTTTGTTTTTTATTTCTATACCAAATAACCAAAATAAAATATTTAACAAATTTGAAATCCTATTTACAATTCGTGAAATTTTTATTCGAAATTGATTATCAAATTTTCGATAAAATCAAGAAACACTATGTGTGAGTATGTTACAGGTTTCTATTAATGTAGTGCAGATCCGTCTTGTGATTAATCTGCAAACTCGTTGGTTAATAAACTATGAATTTTATTATATACGCCTAACTTCACCCTGCCCTACAAACAATTTTCAGTAGGCTTTTGTCTACTCTAAATTCGACTTAAGTCTTGAATAGCAGGTTTTGTGGCAATTGTACGTGACCGAGCCCAACTTACCTGGTAACATGTTAATTGCGCGGGACTTTAACGATATTTGAAACTTATCCAACTATGTACATGCCATCGATGCCAGCGATTCTGGTTCGATGATATGATAATGAAAAAAAAAGATATCATCTTTCATTGGCTTTTATCATTCTATTTTATCATCAACAAATAAAACGCGATTTCAATTTACCCAATGATAAAAATAAACTAATACGAATGGTTTACGTATGATGTCAGGGCAAACTGTTTATGATTTTCAGTTAAGTGAATTATGTTAAAATAAAACCAATGTCAAAAATTGTATTTTTGTTTTTTGCTAACTTGTGTTTTGACTGCTCGTGAAAATAATAAAAATAAAATAATAAAGTTCTCGCATTGCAAAGACCAACTAAACTTTATAGGATTACGTGTAAATTTAGAACGCCTTGTTTTCCATTTTCCATTTACTTAAAACGATGAAAGGCCTAATTAATAATACGTGGCCAATTTCTATTATCATTTTTTTATTGGATTACTAGCTGCAAACAATTTTTCATGGTAAAAAGTTGTGTCAGTTCAGCTAGCACATCTGTAACAATTTTCATTGGGTGTGAGAAAAAAAATCAAATTTCAAATAACACCATTGTTACCGAATTTAAGTATATCAAAGGAAGTCTTAGGGTCTTAGCGCGGTCTTCTCTGGTCGGCTAAGCTCAGGGTAATAGGGAGTGGGGTTTGCCGAGACTTCACTTTTGATCTTGTCAGACCGCGTATTATCGAGAAGCAGACAAACATTTAAGTTTATTTAGTTGGACCGTTGCACACACGACCCACCTACGTACCTTCGTTACATCTCCTCACTCAAATACCTTGTAGAATTTCATTTTTTTTTGTAATATTACGTTAAAAAAAACCTTGATATTACGTTAAAAAAAAATAATTATTGAAAATTAATCAAATTTTTACTTATAAATAATAAAAAAAAATGCATTAACTTAAAATTAATAATCAGAAAATTATTTAATTTTCTTTAATATAAAAACCCATTACTTATCTAATTCTTATACACTATAAAAAAAATTATATTATACATATTTTAATTACACTTAGCTACTAAACGTTGGGCGGCAATGAATATAATCGATGGATTCGAGGACGTCGACATGATTTTTATTTGATTTTTTTTCAAAACTTATCATTTAATTTGTTTTAATTATTAATCTTTTTATTATAAAAAGAAATTAATTATATGAATATCTTTAGCACAATTCTTAACAGATTAATTTGTGATTTAAGTGTTTTTGTATCCAGTTTTATTTATTTTTTTCATTTTAACTTTTTCACAATTTTTATATTTTATTTTATTGTTTTCTGATGGCTAGTTTTGTCCATCCCATTTAAAACCCGACTGCCTATCATCCCAAAAAAAAATTATATTCTTCCGGAATTTAAATTATACGGCATCACCGTTAATATTTCAAATCAGCTCATACTCGGGTAATACCGTAATTTCAAGTTTAAAAATTATAAAAATATGTACAATTACACTTTATACAGTACTATTACAATTCATTAAAAAAAATTATGAACATTTTTGTTTACATCAAAAAAAAATTTGCATACCTCACATTTCATATACATTTGGTATTATATTTCAAAACAAGAAAAAAAAATAATCATGGAACCGCAGGAGTTTCGTAACACATCGTTACAGGAATCTGTTGATACTTTTATTATTACCAAAATACCAAATCTATAGAATTCGTAAATGTAATATTCATCACAGTTAACATAAGTTAAAATGAATTTTATTATTTGGAAATCATTTCGAGTACTCTAATGTAGATAGTTGTCCTATGAACTAGCTGTTCGCCATTTGATGGGGTTGTGTATAAAATGTATGGAATTAGAAATTCAGAATAGTATTTTTTTTTTATTAAAAAATTTAATTTAGATTCATTTAATGTTCATCCTCAACATAAGTTCGACCACAAGATTAATACTCAGTTATATTAAAGTAACTGTCGAAATATTATTACTGTTTATCGACTTTCTTCATATTTGAATCGCCAATGCGGATTGATCATCTAATGATGTGATGTGTGTGTTTAATGAACATTTAAATATTTAAGAGCAAAACTTTATGTTTCATCAAAAATGTGTGAATTTCCACACAATTTCTTCTGATATTTCATTAACGAAAATTACCGATTAACTCAGATAATTCACCAAATATCTTGAGTAAAAAAAGCTGAGAGGTCCGTCCGGTATAGGTGGAGGTATAGGACCACCTCTGGCTCGTTGTCTTAACAACGGCCATATCGGTCGATACACAATTCTTGCACCCAAACGATTATATTATTATTATTATTATTTTATATTATTTCGTTTTCCTCTTATAATAAGATGAATATTAATATTCAGTATATGTCCAAGTATGTATGTATATATACATATAGCACTATAGGCTACTCTAAATATGATATGCCCAACTCGTGAGACTACTCTATTGAAAAAGAACATTATTTGATGTCAACAATTCAAAACTAGGTTTCTCCTACTCATGTATACCATAAGCTAACTATGTACCATAATAGATTATAACCCACCAGATTTATCCCCTACACCAAATTGATCATCTGAAGATCGATTACACCAATCGCATAATCTTTGCAGTTATGTAGTAATTTTTCAATTACAAAAAATTTCAGTTTTAAAGACGGCATTTTTTAATATAAGTAACTACCTTTGAGACTGCGTGCTATGTAGTAGTAAACTTGTGTTTACTGAGCCCACTAGTGCTCCAGGAACTACCAATGTAGTACCAATTTTTTTTTTATAAAAGATGCGGCTTTCATTCTAACGTCCTTAAAGCAAAGGGGAATTAAAATGTGAATACATTTTTTTTAACATCTCGCACAAAATGGGGAAAATTTATTATTTTCGGCAACTCACAATTTATCGTCATTTAACCGTTTTTGTTTTATAAAAATAAACCAACTAACTTTCTTTCAAATTATTTAACGTAATCAAAAGACTTTTTAAATTTAAAACTTAATACATAGTTTATTATAATTACTTTATTGAAACGAATTGAGATACGTACAATAACTATAGCAATAACCTAAAGGCTAATAGGTTTTTATCAAATTTTATGATGACTTCCAAACTTAATATAATATAAGAAATAAATACAAATATTTCAATTATTTCTAATTTCTTGAAAAGTCACATTTCAAGCACATATTTAATTATGCTAACAAACATTTGCTTGAAAAATTTTTTATTTAAAAAGTATTTCCTTTGATATTTAAATACTATCGTTAATGGTCTCCCAACCAACTGAACTGAAAATTCTCATCTGTACAAAGAGTTTAACTAAATTACGATAGTATGTAGGTAGCTAGTGTATCTCGAATACCGTTTTAAAATGTCCTCATACAATGCAACATAAACATTATAACAATAAGATCAGTTATTTTAAAGCAAAAGTTTTTCTTTACAGTCGCTTCCTTTCCTTTTGCATTTGTATTTCCCAAATTATAAAGCAAAAGGAAAACTGTTAAAGTTTATTATTTAATTTATGTTATACATATGTTCATATTATATGATAATAAAAACTATCAATATTATTAGTTATAATTTTATCAAGTGAAAGTTTTCGTTATTTATTAGTTAAGGAATAAGATAAAAAAAATATAAAAACTTTAAAGTTGAGATAATGTTAAAATAATTAGAAAATGGAAAAGTTTAGTTTGTTTTATGTTATCATACACGACAATATACGATGATATTGCATGCATAGGAATATCATTCACATTACCTTAATAAAATTGTATGTGTGGGTTGTGATGGGTGCAAATAGTTATAATATTAAGATGAACTATGTTGAACTTATTCGAAGTTTTTAAGTTACAAATTTGTACATTTTTAAAACACCTGAGGAACAACGTTTGTATAGAAACGAGAAATTCAATTTGTTTAATACCTATTTTACTGTTTTCATGTATATTTTAAATTTTAAAGTGACTTATTGTGGAAAATAAAATTTACCATAAAATATTATTTTATCTACTTGGCGAAGAGCTTTCACACTCATAAAATGAAATTTGTATGTAGTATACGGTTGTTTTATACCATATTTTTCATATCTATTCTGTACACGAGAATAATGAAAAATTCAACATTATAATATTTAAGATGTACATGGAAATAAAAACAAAAGCGCATAACCATATAAATTTATTAACAAAGGGTATTATAATTTCCATTTTCATTCATTTACCTTAATTTACAAAACAAAAAAAAACAAAAAATTGAAAACACAATTTATGTAGAATTTTAATTTGATTTCAGCTACAATACACAAATTTGATTGGTACGCGATAACACGATATGCATACTAAAATAACTGATCTTTTTATATTATTTGGGGGAAATATTTTTGGTGCTATAACCAAAACAGGACGCCGGATATGGATACCTAAAAATGGATAAAAAAACATTGAACAATATAATAATTCATTTAATACCGTGATTAAAATACAGCATTATTATTAGCCTTATCCACATCTTTATAATGTTTTTAGGTTTTTAGTGGTTGTGCTGAACATATTCTCGTATAATATCACGATTTTTCATCTGTGAAATTCTTGAAAGGATTTTTTTTTATTTTGTATTACACTCATGAGATTAAAAATTGTCCTTTTATTATTTGTTTTAGAGTAAGAGTGAAAATGGATTTGCTTGGAGAAATATGCAAATTGCATTAAAATAATGTATGAAATTGTGTTTATAAGATTTTTGGAACACATGGCTAATTAGTTGGGTATAGTGGCGTAGCTACCATGAGGTATGAGTAAGCGATTAGAGACCACATTACCGATAAACGATGGGGATGTTGTAAAGATTTTTTTTAGTTTAAATGGATATGTGAGTAAAGTCGTATTAGAGAACTTATCAAGATAATTTGTATAGAAAAGGAAATTGGCATTTTTAAAAATACGATTTTCTATCTGTCGAACAATTAAGTAAACAAATTAGTGAAATTCAAATATAAATCAACGTATTGGAGCATTTATGAACCCCATCACACATCCAATAGCCGAACCACCAACTATAAACATTTATAGCAAAACATTGCGCTATCCGACTAACATCATTCGAACTAACACTGGTCAATGACACTGGTTGACCACCCTGTCTGCGCATCTGTTCCTTCTCCAAAACATGATATGTATTTTGGAAGACGAAGATGACGTCACAACAAACAAGCAAACAAACAACACAACAAGGCAACCATTCTTGCTGAATACCTTTTTTACCTTCTTCTATTAAGATACGGTGGCAAGTGAACAAATAAGTGATGGTAAAAATTAATAATAAAATTAAATTATAAATAAATAAATAAATAGATTAATAAATTAAATAAATAAAATATATACATATTAATAAAATATTATTGAGAAGTCCGGACCGGGTTTAACCCCAAAAATAGCTAAAATAGCAAAATCATTTTCGCTATTCTGAATTTCTTATCCTCCACATTTTGTACAGAACCCCATAAAATAGCGAAGAGGTATAATAAAATGGACCACTTCGTTATGGTACTCGTCAAGATATATATATATACATGAAAACATAAAAGTACTTTTTCTTGTGTGCGCCAACTTTTTTTTCTGGTTAAAAAAAAGTACTAGCAGAGAAAAAACAAAACAAAATCATAATAAATTTTAGTCATGATTTGAAATCCATCAGAGTAGGATTGCTGTACGTGAAATCCCCCCAAAAAATGTACTTTGTATGATAATCACAACAAAATTTCTACAAAACGATATAATTTATAATTTTACATATTTAATAAATCTATCAAAAATATTTATATACAAAAAATTATCTCGATCAACTAAAATAACCGATCTTTCCCAATGCACGTGTTGAACCATTTTAATTATACATAATTAAAAAACAAAAGTCTAGCACACAGAGAAAAAAACAAAAATACTATAAAGATCATCACATGATCAGGTAAAACGTCAGTTTACGAGAAGGAAGAAAAATAACAAAGGGATAAAGCAAAAATAAAATATAATAGGGGCACCAACGTGATTTGTTTTCTCGTAATGACTATATCTAATATAGTTCTATCATGGTACTCGTAATACCTTCTTAATAACAAAACTCATTTTAATTTTGTTGAACATTATTTTATGAATGCTATAAATATTTGGTACTAATAAATTTATTAACTGATCCACTAACTGAATTAACGCCATCATTCACCATGGGAGACTGTTTCCAACGTTGATCTAATAATAAACTTATATAAAGATACAAAAAGTTGCACGAAAAAACCAAATAACTGTACCGGCGGATATACCAGCATTTTTTTTTTAATGAGGATCACCTCTTTGATTGAGTCGCAAATAAACCAATTTTATATGCAACAATTAATAACTTGTGATTCAAATTTTATTATTAATTATAATGCTGTGTGCGCCTTAAAGATTAGTTAGTTTAGTCGATTGAATCACACAGCACTATTAATTGTTTTGACTTCCTAGGTTTTATTTGAAACTTCAAAATTTGTTTAGCAAGCTAAATAAAATTTCGAAAACCGTTAATTTTAAATTCAAATTTGTATGGTACACTTAATCGGGTATAGTCATATTTATGAATAGCAAATTACATCTGAAATAGTTATCAAAGTACACATATAATTCTTTTAAACAAAAATTGGTTATATGTATGTGAAAGATTTTAACAATTTGTAATAAGTTTTCATTTTACAGATAATTAACCGGTTTTCATCCCAATAATTTTACCGATAAATGAGAATCTCGCTAAATTTGCGGTCGAATACGAAAGGTAGAAATATCGGCGCAAAACACTGCAATTAATTAAACACTACTAAAAAGATGTGCAACTATTCTACAAATATGTTCTTTCCAACCAAAAATTATTCAACAATCCATATTATAGTCTAAATAGTATAAAAAACATGATGTGGTTATTGGACAGCTGCTATAAAAGGTGACTCAGAAGTTATTGTACATATATATCACTTGATGTTTTTAGATCTGCACATTTCAAGTTATCGTCAACGACAATTGAAAATAATATAAAAAAATTCTGCCATTCCTGTTAACCGTTAAAAATTATATTTATAGTGGTAAAACGAAAGACTAGGTTTTACTTTGAGTTGCTTTTAGTTGATTTGTATAAAATTTTCATTAATAATTTACAAATAGTGAAATTATGGTTCGCTTTGTTGCCGAATAAAAAGTATTCTTAATATATTTTTATTAACCTAATTTAACTTTTTGAGGAAAAGAAAAGAGTTTCTGCATAATTTTATTGAAGCTAATTTTTATTATTTTTTTAGGTGCGTCTAGCTGTACATGGCCACGTGTTTATGTCTGGTATAGCATTTCAAGAGATATCATTATTTCTATTTAACCATTTTGCTTTAGAGAAAGAGAAGGAAAATATACCATCATCATAAATTGAATGATGTTTTGATGTGTAAGTTACATCCTAATTTTAATTTTTTTGTAAATTAATTGAAATTTCCTTTTACTAATGCACATAGTATAGAAATAAAATTAATTATGATATTATAGAAAATTGTCTATACTTCCTTCAAAAAATTATGTTACTATACGAGCATATAAAAGAACAAAAAGAAAAACGAAACGATTTTTTGAGTGACATGGGTTCTAAGTAGAACATTAAAACATAAATTAAAAGAATGCCTTGATAATGATATTTTTTTTGTAGATTCTAAAATATAATTAAATGATGTGATTAGAGATATAATATTTGAATTTTTCTGCTCAAATATCAACATCACAGAGAACAAAATTCCCATTATCTATCTTCTATATCTAGTATGTATATGAATAGACGAGATAGACTGGATGATTATTTCGACCTTCTGTTATTATATAATTTCGAATAATTTCACATTTTAATATAAAATGGAAATAACATGTACAAGAAGAAAAACAAGCTTTTCTTATCAAATTTGGTTGCAAAACTAAGAAGAATAAAACAACAGTAGCAACAAACAAAAATTATACAGGATCACGTTCTTATTAAATTAGCTTTTGTTTATTAACAAGGACAACTCATCCTTCTTTGTTTGTGCTCGATTTTTAGTTCGTGTATTTGTTATTTACTTGCTTCTCGTTCATAACCAAGAAGTGAACATTATTTTATTATTTTTGTCTTTGAAGTTATTTAGTTTTGTTCGTGGAAAAATATAAAGGTTCTGCAATGTAGATGATACCTATAACACTTCAATCATCTGGTGTTTTGTGTATATGTCTGGCGGGTGGGAAGACAAAAAAACACAACTCTACATTGTGTAATAAAAATTATAATGTAAATTTTATAATGAAAATTTCTGTATAACGAGGAAAGCATATAAATGTGAAAGTTTAATGACTTTATGAAAAATCCACACACACACAACGGAATGGTGAAATTTTTATATCAGTTGTAAAAAAATAAATAAAAACAAAACAGAAGACCAATGCTACCACAATACACAAAATTTTTATTTGTTATCTCTACTAAATTGTTTATTTTATTGTTTTAACAAAATAATTTTATTTTATTTATACTGTTTTATTGTTGGTTTAGTTAAATTTTCCTTTTTAGGTATGTACGTAGTATGCGATAGAAATGAAAAACGTAGTATGCGATAGAAACAAATGACAACAACAAACATTGTCGACCACGAAGTAAAAACAGTTTCAATATGTTGTTGTTTAATAGCTAAATTTAAATGTAACAACATAATATTATGTGGGTGTACTTATTTATATAAACATAGATTAAATTTTAGTATTATATTTAGGTTTATACAATAACACGATACCAACGACCATTCATGAATTTTTATGACTTTTAATTACTTAAAGTCATTTCCCATTTTTGACATTTGGTTCATTAGCGCACCAATGTACGTGCTATTCCTTTTTTTGTTTTATAAAAAAATTATAAGGATTTAGCTGGAATTTAAAAAGCGGATATTTTCCCGTTATGCTAGACAGTATATATGATGTGAAACATTTATTTTTTGGTTTAGTATTATAGTTATAGAGTGTTGAAAAGGTGTCTAAAAATTTAGTGTTGTGAAACATGAACTCTGACGCCAGAAGATACTGGTAAGTTTAGGTCTTATAAAGGTAATATAATATAAAGATCTTACACACTGTTTTATGCAATGTTTATCTTGAAAAGATACTGAATTTCATAAATTAAACTAAAAAAATAAACAAAAGTGATTGCGATATCATATTTATAACCGATTTTCAAAGGTGTTGCGAAAATGCACCATTCGACGATATTTTTCATTTATTTTTAGGAAAAATCCTTTAAGTCTGGCCGAGATAGTGGATCCTATGGAGAACCTTCCAGACAATATCCCATTACCAAGCGATGTTATTTAAAACCGCCGGACTTTCACTCGGACACGGATCAAGATTCTGGTGAAGAAGAACAAATCGATCCCAATTCTTTTACCAAAAATCAGCTTTTGGCAGGGGTGGAACTAAATTTTGATGATAATAAACAAGACGAAAATATTCTCATGAACTGATTGTTGACGTATCGACGAATTTGGCACAAAATAGAATTATACAAAGGTGGAAAGAAGGGAATGAAACTTCGATTGGCGGCATTTTTTTATCAACATAAAAAGTAGGAAGGCACTTTCCATTTCTTGTTAGCACAGTAAGTAGCGTCCTTGCTTTGTTATTCGAGGGTCTAGGGTTCGATTCCCGGTGGTGACCAAAAATCACGGTTGGGTGTTTTTAATGTGTAAGTATATGTGTTTGTCCGGGTATTGCACCGTGGGCCCATGTGGCATTGAGTGCTGGAATAATCCGCCCAACTTTAATTTTAGGAAGGCACAAAAAGCGGCCCACTTAGTCTAAGTGCAGCACGTGATCTAATTAATTTTTTAAAATTATTGTTCTGCCGCCTTTCGTAAAATCAATCGAAACCAATACAATAAATTACGCTGCAACAAAACGAAACAAAATTATAAACATCGAACCCAATGATTTTTATGTACTATTTTTATTTTTATTTTACGGGGTAATGATTTTGTCCAGGTACAACACAGTTCCACGCAGTCGGCTTTATTGGTCAACGAATAATGACGTGCGCAATGTAATTATGACGAAATTAATGCGACGTAATACATTTGGAGTAATATTTGTTAATATTCATTTCTGTGACAATGATTTATTCGACAAGGATACAAGAGACCGATTCGCAAAAATATGTCAATGAAACCATTGTCAAACCATTTAAATGAATTGTTTTTGAAGTAAACACCAATTGGAATGAACATCGACGAAGCCATTGTTCCATACTACGGCAAGCATCCATGCAAGCATTTCATAAGAAACAAGCCGTCCCCTTCAGCTATAATGCATGGGTAGCCGCTAGCCCTTCAGAATATTGCTACTTTTTCGATCCTGGGTTGCAACCAGGAGCGTGATATGACATTGGGCTTAAGCTAATTTATGGTAGTGGGTTTTGCAAAAAAATGAAAGATCGTTTTAAAGATCTTCCATTTTCATTTTCCTTCGACAATCTTTTTACTGGCCCGAATCTAATAAATACACGTACTGGAATGCAATGCGCTGGAACAGGTACGCTCCGAGTAAATCGGTCAAAAAACATCCAAATGATCGATAGAAGACAGATGAATAAAAAGGCAACGAGATTCTACGAAAGCCACGTAGATCAACGCAATGAATTAATTTTAATTAAATGGAAGGATAATAAAATTCTTTCTCTCTTGTCGAATCCATTAGCGACAGCACACCGATATGTACATTCAGAGCGAAAGGAAACTGGTATTCCTCAGCCACAAGTGGTCGCCCATTATAAGAAATTTATGGGCGGATTAGATCTATTAAATCGACATATCTCGAACTATCGAATGAGCATACAGGGGAAACAATTTTATATGCCGATAATTTTATGGATGCAAGATTTAGCTGGTTCTTAGATTTAGCCATTCACTAACGCACTATACAGGTGTGATGCAATATCGTATTACACACCAAATATTCAGCGACTTTCCATAAAAATGTGAAATAATATACCCTTGCCTATTTAAGAAATTGTTCAATTGATTAGTCTGTGAAGTACTAAGTTTTTATTTACGTATAAATAGAATTAATTTCTAATTTGTTGAATTGTTGAATTTTGTTATTTTTTTATAATTTAAATAAATAAAAAAAAAATTTGAAAAACATAAAAATTGTTTTTAAATGCCCAGTGGTGCATTTGTAAACCACCTCTCAACAATATAATTGTTTATTTTCTCATAACTTTGGCTAAAATAGGCAAGAAAACCCCAAAAAAAGTTATAAAATAAGCAAAAAAAAACCTATATTACTAATGGGTAACTAACTCGTATATTTTGGTTGTGTGAAAAATGCGATAGTTCTAGTAACATAATACTTTGGATTCATAGGGGGCCTATTATAGTATTTTCGATAGCGTTTTTTTCTCGATATTATCGAAAATGGCCTTTTGTGAAATTTTTATAAAATAATTTCATAATAGGCCATTTTCGATAATATCGAGAAAATAACGTCATCGAAAACTATTGAAAATACCATAATAGGCCCCCTTATTTAATTATTTTTCTATTTATTTGACAGGTTCAGGCAAACCGTTTTTATCTGCAGATACTACTGCAATTTGATGTCGACTAGATGGTCATCTATGATTGAGCGGAACGTAAATGAATTTCATTTATTCTCTTTTTTTATGTTTTATTGATACTCCTTCATTATTGATTCTGTATGGAACTTGTTTTACCAGTCGATTATTTTGGGATTTTAAAAAATTCCAAAATATACAAAAACATTCAGTTAAGAATATAAAAACCCCGAAATATCCGACTCCTAAATTATTCAATGGCATTCTAATAAGTTAGGTAAGGTTAGGGTTTTTATCCCAAAGAACTAGCATAGACGCGAACTGGTCCGGAGCTGTACCAAATTTGAAATTTCCTCCTCCTTACTCAACGAGCTTTCCCTGACGTCGATCTTACTAGATCCGTCAGATCATCCAGATTGTCTTTCTTGTGCCTTGACAGGCAAACAAATCTGTTTGTCTATTTCAATTAATGTTGAAATGCCCTGGCACTCATGTCAACCAGATGTTGAACTGATCATCCATCTCATTATATGAGAGGCAATTCTGGGTTGCCTTCGACGTAAGCACGTGTGATTGTAGCGTTTTAAAAGTCCGTTTGAGTGTCCATAAAAAATCGAATATCCCCTGTATATATATTACATTATACCTCAATCAGACTATGATTTACATTATCGCGATAAGTTCAGCCTAAGAGACACTCAAAAGTCAAGAAGACCAAAAATTCACCTTCAATGCCTCCCAGAATACTCCACAGTCAACCCTCGCATACCTGTTTAAACCATTGTTAATTGCTGCATGGTATGGATTCGGTCATTATGGCAGAGCATGCTACCAATTGTTTGGCCGCAGGATCCAAGGGGGTGAGATGATTGAGAATATCTAAAGATTGAGTGAACAGGTGCGCTATACTAACTGCTCCACTATTGTATACAAGCAGTACTTTGAACTTTCATTAAAAAATTCAGGTTGACCATAATTTTTAAATGTGCACCAGACTATAACTGCATAAAGTATGGGTCGGACCACTGAAGGAGTATTCCGCTATAGTACCTTTCTTGACCATTATGTTTAGTTTCCAGCTTAGCTTGCTGTCCAAAATAAGCATTGGTATTTCACTCTATCCGTAAAGATCAAGTTGGTACCAATTAGCATAGGAGGTTCAAATTGAAAAAGTCTGTGCCTCCTAGTAAAGAGGATCAACTCTGTTTTCTGTGAATTTGGGTTTAGTTGGCAGCTGTTGTCTCACTTATAGAGAAAGCCGAGTGCACATTGCATGTGCTCTTGTAGTGTGCAGGAGTATTTGCCGAAGGCTACAATAGCAATGCGTAAGCATCCACCCTGAAGCCTTGCCCTTCCAGGTTTAGTAACAGGTCGTTAATGAGAATGACCATGTTCCAAAGAAACCAAAATCCAAAGAAACCCCACAAACAAACCCCACCGTCACGATCCTGCTTCTAAGCATTTGTTCTATCCAGTCTGTGAATGATCTGTTTATCCGCAGACATGCCAGTGCTCGAGTGATTGCCGGAGGTTGCTAATGGCCCGTTCTATATCGAGGAAGGTTACCATAGAATATTCTTTGTATTCAAAAGATTTCTCAATAAGACCAATAAGATAATGGAGAGCTGTTTCCACCGATCTTCCCTTACAGTACAAAATTTTGATAGCTCATCCTGCTTGATTGAGCCTCTAATGTGAGGTTCTATCTGCTTTTCTAACAATTTTAATAGAACAGAGAATAAGCATATTACGAATAACAAAAAATATGATTAACGTTATGTATTATGGTGTACAAGTATTTTTATTTTTCTTCTCTTTCTCTCTCCCTCTCTCTCATTTTTTTTGTTCATTGGGAAGCTACGCAATTTTTATTGGGTAGCTGGTATGGCTACGGGAGTCGTTGCTTCCGAACTCTTATTTTCTTTCATACGCACATACTTATAGTTAACCAACAATTCACACATGGCCATATTAATTCGCCGTCACCAATAAAATGTAGTTCACTTTTTTACACTACTCGTATATACTCTTAAATTTATTATTAACAAAAAATTAAATCAATAGTAAATTAAGAAAAACATAATTTTCACAACCATAAAATAATAGTAAATTAGTAATCTTGTAAATTTCATGAGGGAGCCGTGTTTAGGTTTAATAATAAGAAAATTAAATATACGCTTACCAAATTAA
Source organism: Tipula unca (assembly GCA_951394425.1). Taxonomy (NCBI): domain Eukaryota; kingdom Metazoa; phylum Arthropoda; class Insecta; order Diptera; family Tipulidae; genus Tipula; species Tipula unca. The sequence goes on from OX596380.1 coordinate 96,168,939, forward strand.
TTTCATTCGAAGATATTTTTTTTTTTTTACAAACGCAAAATATCCGTTATGATCTCGAAGGGGTTATCAGTTGATCCGCAAGCTTTATTCAGAAAAAGAGGATATTATAGGCACACCAAAATATATTCACTATATCCGGCGTAGGCCTCAACAACACTAAGCTTAAAAAATAATTAGTTCAAACAAGATGCAAATTTACCACTATTCATCATAACGAGCAATAGTAATATTATCTCTCATTCACCACCTCACTAGTCACATCTACTCTGACAACCAAGGTTTTGTGTAACCGGTGTTGCAATCTCTTCCAATACGTTTATTAGGATGGGCATTGTCAAAAATACAACCAAAATAAATCGAAGAATAATATGCATTATGCATATACATATGTATGTAGGCTTAGAAAACAAGGCAGCTCTTGCAAGAAGGGCAGCTAAGCGGATTTGTAGACGGAAGAAGCGATAATGGTGGAAGGCCGAGGTTCTGAAAGTACAACAACTCAGCAATGAGCGTAGTTCACGTAATTTCTTTAAAGGAATTACTGGATTGCACCATACTTTCAGGCCTTCGTCAACCGCCATTCGGGACCGGGATGGAAACCTCTGTGTCAACATCGACGCAGTACTTGACGCATGGAGTGGACACTTTACTGAGCTGCTTGATGTTCATCATGCATCACAGACTGTTGTTGAGCCACCTCTAGAACAGTCTGCGGAGATTTGCACTGAGGAGCCATCCCATGAGGAATTCACTAAGGCCATGCAGAGAATGAAACGAAACCGCTCACCTGGAGTGGACTGCATTAATTCGGAGCTCTTGATATTCGGAGGGGATACTTTGTGGAACTGTCTTTTCGACCTTATTCGATTAGTATGGCGAACCGAAGTTATGCCTGATGAATGGAAAGTGGCCGCGATATGCCCCATCTTCAAGAAGGGAGACCGCTTGAAGTGTGAGAATTATCGCGGTATAGCTCTCCTTTGCACAGCATACAAGTTACTGTCATACATTTTATTGGATAGAATCACTCCTCTGGCGGAAGGCTTGGTTGGTGACTATCAGGGAGGATTTCGTCCGAATCGATCAGTCACTGATCAGGTCTTTTCGCTGCGGATGATTCTATCTAAATATTATGAGACATCCATCTCCGTACATCAGGTTTTCCTGGATTTCCGGCAGGCCTACGACTCGATCAATCGAGAGAGTTTGTGGTCTGCCCTGGAATACCTAGGAATGCCAACAAAATTGGTACGACTGTGTAGGATGACAGTGACGCAGTCTCAATGCTGTGTTAAAGTTGAGAACAGGCTATCGACAATTTTTGCAGTTAACTCGGGTGTTCGGCAGGGAGATGCTCTGTCCCCGATACTCTTTAATCTCATGTTGGAGTACATCTTTCGTAAAACTGAAACACCTCAGCGTAACATCTTATATCGCCAGTCCAATCAAGTGCTTGCATATGCAGATGACATATGCGTGATTGGACTGAATAACAACGGAGTGAAAGAAATACTTGATCCGCTTGTAGAGTTTTCAGCTTCTGTTGGACTCCAGATCAATGAGTCCAAAACGAAATACCTGATCTCTGGTTTTAGAGACAATGGCACACCAGATTTTAGTAGTGGCCACCACACGTTTGAGGGAGTGAGGAGGTTCAAATATTTGGGCTCTCTTATCACTCACGATAACAGTGTGGGTGAGGATATTAAAGTGCGGCTGGCAGCTGGCAGTCGTTCTTTGTATCCTCTAAGGCCACTGCTAAAATCTAAACACTTATCAAGTGCCGTGAAGCTGAAGCTTTACAAAGCGTTGATCAGGCCCGTTGTTATGTTTGGATGTGAAAGTTGGGCGCTGACGGATGAGTACGAGAGATGGCTCCTTACATTTGAGAGAAGAATCATGCGTGTGATTTACGGCCCTAAACGCGAAATAGATGGTACATACCGAGCTCTGTACAATTTCGAGATCAGAGATCTGATGAAGATCCCCGATATTGTACATGAAGTTAGATCTCAGCGAGTACGCTGGCTCGGTCACGTTCTGCGTGCTGATCCGGAACGAATTGTGCAGCGATCTCTGAAAGGAGAGCCACCATATGGTAGGCGCAGAGGTCGTTGCAGGCGACGATGGCTCCACGATGTAGAGAACGACTTGGCCTCTTCAGATTGTCTAAGACAGTATGAAGACCAAGCTCAGGATCGAAACCGTTGGAGCCAGATTGTTGATTCAGTAAGGGGCCAGTAATGGCCTTTAACACTGTTATTATTATTATGTAGGCTTAGAGAATTTCCCCATCACACAGCTGATTCAAAACAACAACAGATAAATAATGTTCATTGAACTATATATAAAACGATGGCAATAGCTTAGGCTATATTGTTTGTTTATTTTTGATCACTTCCAAGAAAAGACATTCATTTTTATTGCTTAGGTCTGTTTTTTGTGATTTTGTAACCTACAATACATTTTAGTACTTTAATTTATTTTAATCAAACACAGAATTTATTACAATATATGTACATGCAAACAAACACGAAAAATTGTATTTGTGTTTTTTATTTATATTGATGCGACTTACAAAGAAAGATCAAATAATCAATGTAACTATTCCACTAAGTATGGAACTTATATTGCTATACTTGCTGGAACAACCGTTATAGCTAAATCATAATGGGAATAAGCACTGTTTTAACAATGTTCAAATGGCCTCTTGATTTGATTGTTGGCGTTTAGAGCAGTCGGGATAACAACATTGGATAAAGCTTTGATGATCCAAAAAAGCTTAGTGCGATATATTTCCAAGTAGAATAATTAATCATAATTTCTATAGTCTCCTTTGGATCCGAGGTTTCTTTCAATATTTAAATTTCCAATATAAAACATATCCATATACAATACATACATACTTATATATTACATCAATTGCCTAAAACAATTTTCTTTAAGAATTAACCGTTTCGATTTATCACTAAATTCAATTATGAAGCGAAAGATAAATTTTTCCGGTTGCTTGGGGTTTTCTGTTATGGAAACAATTTTATTCTCGCAATCAACTATAGAAAATAAGAGGTTTACTTTAAAAATGGAATAATATTCAGTTCGTATTATTGTTGTTGCCAGTTACCATATTATATTCGTTTAATATTATCAGGAAAAGATTATTTTTCTTCTTCAATGTAAGAAAGTAAATTGAATTTTACATACAACAACAGAAATGAAAAAAGTTATACGCTAGAAGCAATAAAATTGATTTTAAGTTATATATCTTATCGTTAAATTATTTATGGTGTAGGAGTATGTCATATACAAAATTTTATAGGTACAGTACATTCATACTTAAAATATTGCAAATCCCTCCAAAAAAAAAATTAAATTTATTATTATAATTACCGTAGTACATATGGTCCTCCTTGGCAATACGAGTATAATGCTAAGACAAGAATATAATAATGCCATCAAATTCATGAAGCAAAACATGTACGTTTTCATATATATCAAAGATGTTTGTCAGCTCACACAAAAATGTATATAAACGTTAAAAACCCATCATTTCTGGATTTATCCAAAATGATTTATGGTTGTCAATTTTCCATTTTCATTTTATGTTAAATTCGCACTGTATAAGGCGTCGTAATTTTTCATCGTACCTCGTTTAATATTCCAATAAAATTATAAAAACTTGTAAGCTTCGTGAAGGAAACATAAAAATAATTTAATTTTAAATTATTTTATACACTTACATACCAGTGGCGTAGTTACTGTATGGCAAGAGTAAGTATTGCTTAGAATTCCTGGCAAATTAAGGACCCATTTCCAACAAGTTGGACGATTGTGTATATACTCAATAATTGTATCACATTTATTTGAAAAAAAAAACATTGAAAAAAACAAATTTTATTTTATGATATATCACGCGAAATTTAGATCTTTAGAAATTTAGAATACTTCTTTCTACTAAGCTAACTCTATTCATGGAAAATCGTTAGATTTGAACATTTATAACATTTAATTTATTTCATGTAATTTGTAATCAACATGTATGACAGCACATTCAACACACATTTTACTAACATTTAAGATTGTTCTATAAATTACAAATACATCAGTATTATGTCATATAAAAAATATATTCATTTAAAAATGTATAAAGAAATAAATTCGGGCGTCGATTTCATTTCATTATTAATAATCAATGACGTTAAAAACAATAAAAATATATAAATAATATGGTGACTGATTTGTATTTAGAAAAATGGAAAATCAACAATTTTTACATTGGAAAGAGACCCAGCTCTATAAATAATCCATAACCCATTTTCAAAATATATTTTCAAGACAAATAAAAATAATAATAAAAGATATAAATATAAATAAATAAATAAATCGGTTTGGTAGGTAACCTACGTCATTGGTAATTATGAAACTAAAATAACGGTCTCATTTTAAAATGAATATCGTAAGAGTTTGGAAAACGTAATACGCCTCTGATACATAATATATCTATATAGTTGTTGTTCTGACTTTCCGAGTTCATTTTGTTCCAGACAAAACGTTGTTGATACCTGAATAAGGAAATTTTGTAAATATATGTACATAGTTACAGCAACTATACCTTATACTAGAATCAAATGCTATAACATATTCCTACAAAAATAAGATGCAAACAAAGAAATACTATAAGTAAAAAATAACGACTGAAAACTAAATACATATATGTATATATGTATATATATATATATATATATATATATATATATATATATATATATATATATATATATATATATATATATATATATATATATATATATATATATATATATATATATATATATATATATATATATATATATATATATATACATATATATATATATATATATATATATATATATATATATATATATATATATATATATATATATATATATATATATATAAATATAAATATATATATAACCAATAACTACAATTTTTGCCTATAATGACGTCGTCTTTGTTTAAATTATATATACAAGTTTTCGATTTTAATTAAATCGGATTTGTTGGCCAACCGTTCAATAGTAAACACTCAAATTAATTTTAGGTAAACTTATTTTATTGTGCGAAAAAAATATAATTACCTAACAAATACAATTACCTAGCAATCAAAAATTCTCCCATTTACATAATGATAATATTTATAGACGCGTTGATAAATTTTAATGTGCAGGCATATATCACCAAACATAGGCCGTCTTAACCATTTATGATTATGAGAATATACAGGCTGCGATAATATTTAATATTTATAACTAAATTTAGTGTTATACTACAGTTTAAAATATCCAGAACTTGTACACAAACCTTTGTATATATGCAAATAAAATAGTTCTGATTTTTCGAACAGTTTATTTGCATATCGCATGAAAGCGGCGAATCTTTATAAAATTTATATTATTTTTTATTTATATTACGATGTCAGCTGCCTCCATTAGTGTATGTGTTGTCCGTGTGTTGCACCGTGGAGCGCATTAGTAGTGGCATTGAGTGCTGGAGTAATCCGCCCAATTTTAATTTTATTTTTTATATTATGATCATGTAATTTTTATTTTTATTTTCCACAATTCAAAATAACATCGCCGCTCATCTTATATTATGTCACATACTCGTACATGCAATAGATGCCGCGTTTTTTTTATTAACAGAACTTCGAGTCCTATAGAACATCGGGAATAATACTGCGACATTTTATTTAATTAAACCAATATATTTGATTTATGTTCTATTCATCTTGAATAATTTCAACTTTTAACAATATTTTTTGACATTTATTGTCAAATAATACAAGTATTAAGCTAAATACAATGAAAAATACTGCCTCTTAAAATTCCACCTTTTTTTCGAATTCGTGTACTATGATTTTATCGAGAACTTCAAAATAATATTGTTTTATCCAGAACATTGAAAAATAATGTGAAATGTGATTTTATTTCGATAACAGTGCATTAAAATGTGTAGTTTAACATTATATGTATCATATTTATTGATAAAAAATTAAATTCATTTGGATTTTACTGAAAAAACGAGAAAATTCTTATCCAGAACTTCAATAAAACTCGAAAATTTTTGAATAAAAAAACACGACTAGAGATAGTTTGCTTTGATAAAACAAAATTCGATCCGAAAATATTTATGTATTCATACAACCACATACATAAAAATCATGAACTACTGTTTAGTCATGTTTTTTTATTCAAAAATTTTCGAGTTCGAATGAAGTTCTGGATAAGAATTTTCTCTTTTTTTCAGTAAAATCCAATTGAATTTAATTTTTTATCAATAAATATGATACATATAATGTTAAAATACACATTTTAATTCACTGTTATCGAAATAAAATCAAATTTAACTTTTTTTTCAATGTTCTGGATAAAACAGTGTTTTTTGAAGTAACGTACACGAACTCGAAAAAAAAGGAAATTTTAAAAGGAAATATTTTAAACAAATATGTTTCATTGTATTTAACTTAAAGGTACTATTCCATGAACTGATTGACTGAGTTGACTGAAAAGATGATAGCAACAAAATTACATTAGAGTAACCAAACCAACAAATAAACGTTTTCTTTTTTTGCAAAATAATTTAACAGCGTAGTTTAGTATTAGACATACGAAATTGTAAGTTTCAAAATTGTTTTTATTATGAAAAAATATTGATATTTATAATTTTCTTCCATTCAAAAATTGTTTTTATAGTGAAATTCTTTTCCATACACAAACTTTATAGTAAAATTCTCTTCCATGCGCAAATTTTATGTATGTTGTTTGTTTGACTGCCATAAAAAGTATTCGATTTGATACATTTTATGGCAGTTCACACTGGTAACACTCAAATATTTTTTGACTGAGAAAATTTTTTTTTTTCATTTGTACAACTACAAAATATAATTTTTTTTCTTGCTTTAAATTGACTGAGTCAGTCAATCAGTGCATGGAATAGTACCTTTATATGTATTATTTGACAGTAAACATGAAAAAATATTGTTAGAAGTTGAAATTACTCAAAATAAATAGAACTTAAATAAAATATATTGGTTAAATTACATAAAATTTCCCAGTATTATTCCCGATGTTCTATATAGGACTTGAAGTTCTGTTAATAAAAAAACGCAGCATTTGTTCTTAAAGAAAGGGTGTAACGGTGCTGTTGGTCATACCAAAATGTGTTAAATTTTCTCGCTGCGCGGGGTAGCATCTTCCGGGAAGGGAGTTCTTAGTTCACCACGCTAAACTGCCATCATTTTCAAATTACAAACGTGAGACGATTATTGGGTAACTCTTTCCAAAAAGAAAACTATTACTTAAACATGTTTACAAACTTAATGTATTTATATTAATTGAATGCAACTGGATTTATATAAAAAAAAATTCCACCGATTTTTACCCCAAACAAAAATTTTACCTAAACTTAACTAACTAATTATTAAAAAAAAAAATTTATGTACAATTATATTTATATATTATATGTAAATATATATACTCGTTTTGATTTTGTTGTATTCGCAGCGTTGCGGATCCGATTATTTCTTTCCGTTGTTAGTAACAGCTGATCTGATGAGCTCGGAATATACTTGTATTTCACAACCTGGTTATTTATTATTAATGTTTTTATTTTTATATGGAATGATATTAAATTGGATCATGCCGCTTTTCTTTGTTATTAAAGTCCATTGAATATTAATGTTTTAATATTATTGAACACGCTTCACGCAAAAAAAATAGTTTTTTTTCAATTATACTACAAATGTTTATATTATACAACATTTGTAAACTTAACTTAAATTTAATAAATATTTTGTTTTTTGTAAACTTATAATTATTTTTTTTATTAAAGATTTAATAGTTTATTTCATTTTTATTATTTTTTCACATTATATACATAACTATGATTACTTTAACTTAATTTTTATTAAAACACAATCATTTCAAGTTTATGTAATTTTATCTTATGATTATTATATTTTTTTTTCTCGATTTTAAACAAAATCGATCAATATCCAAAAATCGAATGACCAATAAAAAAATAATCGGAAAAACAATGACCGAGAATTTCGTCATCGATCATATTATTTATTATCAATTCATGGTGGTCATTCTGTAGTGCTATCTCATATTAGGCGATTAAAAACTGTGAAATTATAAATTGTCGTAGTCGTAGCTTACGTGGATGGATAACGTCACGTCGCTTATTGATTTTAATGAAAAAGACCACAATATTCTTCCGTCCTGCTTTTACTAGTGGCAAAAACAAACAAGAAAAATAGTTAAAAATATTTTTGTAAACAAAAACAATCATTAATGAAATTATTTTCATAAGGAGAGGTTGTGCTTCTGCATAATCTTATGGTTTTATATGACGTATATATATACGTAATTTTTCAGAAATTTTTTATTAGAAAATTCTTTATTTATAAATTTTATTTTATTTTAATTAGACTGGAATTATTTTTTAAATTAAATTATAAATCCAAAAATTCCTTAAAATAAGCAAATAAAGAACATTCGCACATAATTTTGTGACGTCATTAAACAAATACATATGGCAATTTTCAATTTTATCATATTTAAAAGTATTTTAAATACTTTTTAAATACCTCCTACATTATCCTGTCTATTTTGAATTTTTATGTTATATATTAAACACTGTTTATTTTAAATACTTTTAAAATTACTTTTTAAACAAATTATATTTTATTGTATGTATATCAACACTTTATTTATTTACAATATATAGCTATATTATGGACGGCATCATTACCACAAACAAAAACACCACCTATCTTTCCAAATGAAAGAGGAAATTCCCGCGCAACAAACCGTGCTCGTAATTTGTATAGAAGATCATTGTTGTTTTTTTCATGTGGATACATATATGTACATATATACAATATGAATATAAAAATATATATATATATATATATATATATATATATATATATATATATATATATATATATATATATGTATATATATATATATATATATATATATATATATATATATATATATATATATATATATATATATGTATATATATATACATATATATATATATATATATATATATATATATATATATATATATATATATATATATATATACATATATATATATATATATATATATATATATATATATATATATATATATATATATATATATATATATATATATATATATATATATAATAAAAATACACAACAAAAATATTTAAATACCAATTTGGTAAGCAAAGCCCATCAGGCATAATTTGGTTTTATGTATATATATAGAAATAAAATTAATAAAAATAAAATTTTCACAAAAAAGAAAGAATTTATTTATATTTTTTTAATAAAACTGAATTTTATTTTAACATTTTTGAAAATTTAATTCAAAAATTAAAAAATAAAATTAAGTTTTATTAAAAAAAATATTTTCATAGTGATTTCACTACCATGAATAGTACTCGATAAAAGATGTTCATATCTCTTGATATGAGGTTATAAATAAACGTCAAAATACCACAAAATTCATCCAACTTCCCCTTAAAATTCATTTCGCAGGGTGGGATTTGTAGACTTTTCCCCTTACTATAATATCGCCCTAAAAAGTCTCCAACTGTGAAATAAACGTGTGAGATAGCACCACAAAATGACCACCTGGTTAAGTAATTATTTGTGATAAAAGTTTAGGAAATTTATGAATGCCAAGTTAAAACTTTTTGTGTTATCACTATTTCAGTAAATGATAAATATCTACTATGGCATAATTAAACACAAATCTTGTCTGCAACAATCACACTACTTATTCCTCCACGATCCACCACACACAAACTAATTTATACTGGGTTTCCATGGTGATAGTATAATAGTTTAATAGTATTATACTATTATACTACGACGATGGAAACGTGAAGTTGGTAGTATAATATTTTATTATAATATTTCAGTATACTATCTATCAAAAATAAATTAGGTATCTAATTATACTGTTAACAATATATTTCATGACAGTGTACTTTTTTATTACAATTTCGATTCGTTCGAAGTTTTTTTTGTGGTATTTTGATATAATTATACGTTTTTGATTTACATACATATTCATTGTAATTTGATTATTGTAATGAAATTTGTATAAAACATTAAAACACATTATTATACTATTATGCTATTGATGATGGAAACCCGGTATAAGTTAACCCATATTCTTATTGAAACAAACAATAAAAAAAAGTTGTGTTTTTTTATTCCAAAATTATCGTATTGGATGCTGTACAGGATAAGAATTTTCTCGTTTATTCACTAATATCGAAATGATTTAAATTTTTTATTGATAAATACATTTAATATTAAACTAAATATTTTAATTCACTATTATCGAAATAAAATAAAATTAAGTTTTATTTTTCGATGTACTCGATAAAATCATAGTAACGAACTCGAAATTTTTTTTATCGAGTACATCAAAAATAAAGTTAAATTGGAATTTATTTCGAAAATACTGAATTAAAATATGTAGTTTAACATTAAATGTATTATATTAATCATTTAGATATTACTAAATAAACGGGAAAATTCTTATCCAGTACACCATTCCAATAAGAACACCTTTGAATAAAAAAACGCGACTAAAGAAACCAATTTTTCATATTGGTGATTTGTTATATAAAAAACGGATTTATTTAAGCTCAAATTGATAATTGATAGTACTGAAAATTCCAGGTGATCCGATTTAAATTTTAATTCCTAACACATAGTGTTAATAATTTTTAATACATTCAATAAATTTAATTATTTAAATTTTTATAATATAATATAATATATTTTTTTTTTATTTATATAATATTACAACTGACTTTATTCTAAGTCATCTAGTAACTTTTCTATCATAATTATATTAACAGTTGTTGGGATATAGCCCAACGGCTAGTCCCAGAAATTAAAATTATTTATTTATATAAATATTTCCTATAATAGTAATTTTATGTTCCATTTACTAGATCAATTAGTTTGGGCCTTTGGAGACGTCTTACTGCCAACGGTCTGTCCCGCATATTGCATATCTCGATGTTTTCGTGCTGTCGGAGGCGTGAATCATGCTTGAGAGCATGATACGTAATACTTCATCGATGTATTCCATCTTTAAATCTCGGTGGAGGTTTTCATTTCTAATGTACCATGGATCATTTACAATATTCCGAAGTACTTTATTTTGGAACGTCTGTATCATCTTGATGTTCGTTTTCTTGGTACAACCCCAAAGCTGTATACCATAGGTCCATACCGGTTTCAGTATTTGCCGGTATTAGAGCAATTTATTGTGTATAGATAGTTCAGAACGTCTACCTAAGAGCCAATACATCTTCCTATACTTCATGTTCAGCTCTTCCTTTTTCTTTTTGACATGTTCTTTCCACCTCAACTTGGCATCCAGCTTCATACCTAAATATTTCGCCGTATCTGCATAGGTAACTTGTTTAGGGTTGATTATAATTGGGATTCTATTAGAAATATTTTTATTAGTAAAGTTCACATGCACAGATTTAGTTTCATTCAGTTTTATCCTCCATTTTTTCATCCAATTGTTGACTGAATTTGTCGATTTTTGCAATTTGTTAGTAGCATCTTCTACGTTGTTCCCAACTGCCAAAATCGCAGTATCATTAGCATATATTGCTTCTTCCATCGGTGGTATATCCCGAGTATATAGGAGGTACAAGACAGGGCCCAAAACGCTACCTTGTGGTACACCAGCTGAAATTTTCTTTAGGTCCGAGTATTCGTCTTCATATTTTACACGTAAGTGTCTATCGGTTATGTATGATTTCAGAGTTTTAAAGTATTGTTTGGGAAGGTCCCGCTTGAGCTTGAACTCCAATCCTCTGTGCCAAACTCGGTCAAATGCTTGCGCTACATCGAGGAAAACGCTTGAACATATTTTTTTAGTTTCTAGTGTTCGCTCTATTATATCTGTGATTCTATGGACTTGTTCTATAGTCGAGTGGTTTTCTCTGAATCCAAACTGGTGGTCAGGAATGAGATTTCTGTCACATTATAATAAATGTAATAATTTTTAGTTGGCTTAATAAGAAACTAATTAATTCAAAATAAGTTAAATTAAATAATAATAATAATTTAATAAGATATTAATACAAAAATTGGAACAGTCCTATACTCAACGAGTTTAGTTGGTCGGTATCCAACGAGATTAACGGTAATTATGTGAACACCTCCATTTTTTCATCCAATTGTTGACTGAATTTGTCGATTTTTGCAATTTGTTAGTAGTTTCTTCTACGTTGTTCCCAACTGCCAAAATCGCAGTATCATCAGCATATATTGCTATAGTTGCTTCTTCCATTGGTGGTATATCTCGAGTATACAGGAGGTACAAGACAGGGCCCAAAACGCTACCTTGTGGTACACCAGCTGAAATTTTCTTTAGGTCCGCGTATTCGTCTTCATATTTTACACGGAAGTGTCTATCGGTTATGTATGATTTCAGAGTTTTAAAGTATTGTTTGGGAAGGTCCCGCTTGCGCTTGAACTCCAATCCTCTGTGCCAAACTCGGTCAAATGCTTGCGCTACATCGAGGAAAACGCTTGAACATATTTTTTTAGTTTCTAGTGTTCGCTCTATTATATCTGTGATTCTATGGACTTGTTCTATAGTCGAGTGGTTTTCTCTGAATCCAAACTGGTGGTCAGGAATGAGATTTCTGTCACATTATAATAAATGTAATAATTTTTAGTTGGCTTAATAAGAAACTAATTAATTCAAAATAACTTAAATTAAATAATAATAATAATTTAATAAGATATTAATACAAAAATTGGAACAGTCCTATACTCAACGAGTTTAGTTGGTCGGTATCCAACGAGATTAACGGTAATTATGTGAACACCTCCATTTTTTCATCCAATTGTTGACTGAATTTGTCGATTTTTGCAATTTGTTAGTAGTTTCTTCTACGTTGTTCCCAACTGCCAAAATCGCAGTATCATCAGCATATATTGCTATAGTTGCTTCTTCCATTGGTGGTATATCTCGAGTATACAGGAGGTACAAGACAGGGCCCAAAACGCTACCTTGTGGTACACCAGCTGAAATTTTCTTTAGGTCCGCGTATTCGTCTTCATATTTTACACGGAAGTGTCTATCGGTTATGTATGATTTCAGAGTTTTAAAGTATTGTTTGGGAAGGTCCCGCTTGCGCTTGAACTCCAATCCTCTGTGCCAAACTCGGTCAAATGCTTGCGCTACATCGAGGAAAACGCTTGAACATATTTTTTTAGTTTCTAGTGTTCGCTCTATTATATCTGTGATTCTATGGACTTGTTCTATAGTCGAGTGGTTTTCTCTGAATCCAAACTGGTGGTCAGGAATGAGATTTCTGTCACATTATAATAAATGTAATAATTTTTAGTTGGCTTAATAAGAAACTAATTAATTCAAAATAAGTTAAATTAAATAATAATAATAATTTAATAAGATATTAATACAAAAATTGGAACAGTCCTATACTCAACGAGTTTAGTTGGTCGGTATCCAACGAGATTAACGGTAATTATGTGAACACCTCCATTTTTTCATCCAATTGTTGACTGAATTTGTCGATTTTTGCAATTTGTTAGTAGTTTCTTCTACGTTGTTCCCAACTGCCAAAATCGCAGTATCATCAGCATATATTGCTATAGTTGCTTCTTCCATTGGTGGTATATCTCGAGTATACAGGAGGTACAAGACAGGGCCCAAAACGCTACCTTGTGGTACACCAGCTGAAATTTTCTTTAGGTCCGAGTATTCGTCTTCATATTTTACACGGAAGTGTCTATCGGTTATGTATGATTTCAGAGTTTTAAAGTATTGTTTGGGAAGGTCCCGCTTGAGCTTGAACTCCAATCCTCTGTGCCAAACTCGGTCAAATGCTTGCGCTACATCGAGGAAAACGCTTGAACATATTTTTTTAGTTTCTAGTGTTCGCTCTATTATATCTGTGATTCTCTGGACTTGTTCTATAGCCGAGTGGTTTTCTCTGAATCCAAACTAGTGGTCAGGAATGAGATTTCTGTCACCTTATAATAAATGTAATAATTTTTAGTTGGCTTAATAAGAAACTAATTAATTCAAAATAACTTAAATTAAATAATAATAATAATTTAATAAGATATATGTAAATACAAAAATTGGAACAGTCCTATACTCAACGAGTTTAGTTGGTTGGTATCCAACGAGATTAACGGTAGTTGTTAGTTGTTTTCTGAATCCAGTTTTCGTTGCGTTGTATGTATATATCTTTAATTTTTATAATTATTTTGTTGTTGCTGTTTTTATTTAATTTAATATTTGGTTTATAATTATAATTATAATTATATGAGTTAAAAATTATTATTATAACTTGATTATGTTGAATAATTTTGGAATATTTATGTTATATTTAATTATCAATATTATTAAATTTATTATTATGATTGTGGTTTTATTAATAATAAGATTAACTAAAGCACAAAACAAAATTGTTGAGATAATTATTTACGTTGATAATATATTGTTAGACAAATACCCTTAGTATAAAAAGAATCACCATACAGTTTTTTTTTGTATCTTACATTTTCTATTGAATAAGTGTTAAATTCAATGATAAACAAATAGTTAATTAGAAAATAACACTAATTATAACGTTATAATCTGTAAGCAGATTTCGTACAACAATCTAACATAACCAATCATTTACATAATTTTTAGCAACCACATGTGTAATAACATGATTGTAAACGTAATACAAAACCAACCGTATGCACAAAAACAAATCACGTATGATTGCTGTTAAGCTGTTAAGACGGCTATTAAGCTAACGGTTAACTTTTCTAAATACAATAAAATTTGATTTTTGACACCATTTCTATCAATACAATCTGATTACAATTCTTTTTTTATATGGAAATATTTAACCGTCGTATAAATATTTAGTCGCCCAATTTTGATGTATTTCCACCATAAAATAGTTTTATCACTCTAATTAATTAAATTTGATTATTATTATATTTAGAATAATTCATCAACTGATCTTTTTAACAAAATTTACATACTAAATTGGACTGATCAAAAATAGGAGAAATTCCTATCATTGTTTTTAAATAAGAGGGAATAGAATCATTATTGAATAGGTAATATGGAGAGATTCATTAATTCGAGTTATTATTGTACTAGTTCTAGATGATACTATTAAAAAGGTACAGTAGGTGAAATTTGTAACGTGCAGAGATGTTACACTGGTTTACATCCGATTCATACAATCGGTTAGCTTCTACACGCTCGGTAGAGTAGTTCGTATTCGATTTAACCCCGTAACAACTACACTCGTGTAATGACGACGATAAGAGAAGCGTGTAGCATAACTTCTTTCACTCGGGTAGCATTGCGACTACACTCGCGAGAAACGAAAAGGTAATAAAAGAGACAAGAGAACAAATATAGAAATTTTAAAACAAGTAATACATATATAACAACAGACCAATATATTTTCGAATATTTTTAGATGGCATCTTTCAAAAATTCCCCGTCCTATTTAAAAAATATTATATCTACCTGTAACTGTAAAGCAAAGGCACTTACTTCATCCAAAGTCATCGAATAAATGATCGCACCCGCTCCTATTTATAACTTGATCTAATGTGGTTTTCTCCTAAGTATAATAGGTTTCAAGAAAATTTACTGTACTTTTTAAGTGATTTCCCTAAATTTTATTTATTAAAAACAAACCATATTATAACGTATTAATGTATTTATGGTTAAATAAACGTTTTGGATGATTCAATCCAAATCTTAAAGCTGGCAAAAAAAAATCATGGCGTCCGATAGTTGGCACGTGTGCTATAGGTTCATCATTATTATTATATAGCTATAGAATTTATGAAATATAAGATATTCAAATATTAGATAATAGAAACACGAGCGTATCCATACCAAAACGAACTGACTGAAAAAAAATTGCGACATTATCCTCGTAGTTAAACAAATAAGGCTTATAAACAAAAGAATCGCTGTTTATTAAACAAAACAAAAAATAATATGCTCCATCATAATAATGACAGAGCTCAATTTTAGAAACAAACAACCATTATTTTAAAACAAAACCCTTAATTTACATTAAGCAAAGTACAAAATTTTTTGATTAATCATTCGAACTAAGCGAAAGAGTCTTCCTCTCTCTCTTCAAATCTGTTTTTTTTTTATAAATAATATCACAGTGTTGTGATAATAAATCGATATAAATATTTCTTACAAAATAATAATTAAACGTTATAATAAATTCTTTTATTTGTTTTTATTATTAATATTATTAGAAATAATATTTTTGCCTTGCCTGGTTCGTTTGTAATTTATTAATATTTTTTGTGCTGTATCTTCCTGTCTGATAAATTATTATTTACATTTTAAGATAATCGTTTTTTAGTTTTTTGTTGTTGTTGTGTGGAGCAAAAAAAAGGATCAAATTTTTAGTGGATGTAGTGGGTGTGAAAGAAAATAAAAATATTTAATTCACGATGATATAAAGCACGAACGTAAAAATAAAAATAAGATTGATTCACCCCAAAATTTTTTTTTTTATAATATGTAGTGTAATTACCCTAAATTATGTGCTATATCTGTGCGGGAGAAATAACTAAGTGAAAAACGAAGAAGGAAATGTGTACATACGTGTATACAACACAATGAAACCAAATTTATTTGGTACACATTTTCACTTATAATATATGCCTTATATTACACATACATATAAATGTCTGGGTAATCTTTTGCGGGAAACGTAATTGTGTAAACATTTCTATCATGAACAAGGAAAAACTTGGTTGTAAGATGTAACCGAACATAAATTCGAAAAATATAAGAAGATTATGGTAATAAATAGACGATTTTAGAATATTAATTTAATACGGGTTTAAATTATGGTAATCGCTACATCTGTTTCTACGATATATAAAACCTCGTAAAGCAATTGATTACATAGATTAAAGATTGAATTGGCCTTGTAAATGTAATTTGTCCTAAAATTGGTTTTCGTTTTAGCAGAATTCATCCTTAACAATAATATTTTAACACACTGAAATGCCAAATGGTTGCATTATACTGTGGTAACAATACCTTAAACAAAATTCAGAACATTAACATGCGGATCAGGTTTCGGAAATTCTAGAAAATTTGAAATAGTCAATCCGGGGGTCGGCGATGTAAATACCGTCTAATATATATCGGGAATGTTGCAACAAGGTTGAATGAAGAATTCTGTTAAACAATAATCAAAAGATTGACATGCGGTTAGGTGTTTCGGATAGTCCATTTTATAGAATTCCAGAAAAAGTTTGAAGTGGTCAATACCTGGGGTCGGAGATATACATAAATAACGTACAATATATGTCTATAGGGAATGTTGCAACAAGGTTAAAAATGGTGTTAGGTGTTTCGGATAGTTCATTGTATAGAATTTACATTGAAAATTTGAAGTGGTCAATCCCTGGAGTCGACGATATAAATAACGTGCAATATATGTATAAAGGGAATGTTGCATCAAGATTGTATAAAGAAACTTGTTAAACAAAAATCAGAAGATTGACATGCAGTTAGGTGTTTCAGACAGTTCATTGTATAGACTTTACATAGAAAATTTGAAGTAGTACATCCCTGAGGTCGGCGATATAAATAACGTGGAATATATATTTGAAATATTGCAACAAGATTGTTTGAAGAAATCTGTTGTACAAAAATCAAAAGATTCATATGCGGTTAGGTATTTCAGACAGTCTATTGTACAGACTTAATATAGAAAATTTGAAGTGGTCGATGGCTGGGGTCGGCGATATAAAAAACGTGCGTAATATATATTGTATATATATATATATATATGTATATATATATATATATATATATATATATATATATATATATATATATATATATATATATATATATATATATATATATATATATATATATATATATATATATATATATATAGTAGAATTCGTTTATAATCAACCCTGCATATAATGAACACACGGTTATTATGAACTATTTTTTTAGTCCCTTGAATTTACTTAAGAAATTTTTTGCTGTTTACACTACTTATAGTGAACTTCGTTTACAAGCTTATAATGAACGATAAATATGTTCTAACATATCAAAAGTTATGCAAAATAATACGGTTAAAATGAACGTCGATTCTCATTTTATTCGTTTTCTATGTATTATACATTTCATTTTACATTCATACATTTGACCTCGTATTTTTGATGGATATAGAAAACAAGACGTTTTCAACCTGTACGAAACAGGTCTGTTTTAGAAATTACTTCCTAACAAGACTATCGAATTCAAAAATAAAAGTTGCGCGGGTGGTAAACTGTATAAAGAAAGGGTAACAATTTCTGTCGGTAGTAATTCTGACGGCTCCGAGAAGCTACCATTATTGGCAAAAGCGCCAAACCACGATGTTTTAAAAATATAAGGACGCTACCGGTTATATATAAATATAATCGAAAGGCCTGGATGACACATTTTGAATGGGAACAATATATAAAGCAGTTGGACAAAAAAATTTTAAATGCGCGAAATGTTTTATTCATATAGCCCATAACTATCCATCACATTTTATCGTACCGAATTTAAGAAGCATTAAGTTGATATTCTTGCCGCCTATTATAACAGCCATCTCACAGCCTATGGACCATATCTCTGTATGCACATTCCATGAATAAACGGTTATAAGGAACACCGTTCATTATATCCAAATATTTGGTTAAAATGAACACACGTTTATAATGAGCAGAAATGTTGTCCCTTTGGTCGTTCACTATAAGCGAATTTTACTATATATAGATATATATATATATATATATTTTTTAAAACACCTTTATTGGTATGGCTACTACAATCTTAAACATTATTAATTCGTTTAATTCATTAGTAAGGTTGATATTAATAAACTTGTGTGGGTTTGCTGCACCAATGTCCAGGTCCCCTGAGGTATGATGATCATTCGGTTAGCTCATGAGGTTTGGTTCGTTTGAGCCGCCTTACTTCGTTTGTAGTATCCTGTAGTTGTACGGCCCCAACGTTGGTGTGAATGAGAAGTCTCTTTTCATGTTTGATGGCACATTCGCGGACGGATGACGTCATCTATCAGTTGTATTTGTAAATCATTGTGTGTTTCCCTGTTAGTCACAAATCGGTAGGCGGTGGTGATCATTCGAAGAAATTTATTTTGACTGCGTTGGATAATGTCCTTAGTGGACTTATGAGTACAACCCCATAGCTGCGCACCATACATCCATTTTGGCTTGAAGATGGTTTGGTAAATTAGTCTTTTGTAATATAGGTTCCTTTTGGAATGATGCCAAGTTAACCAGTACATTTGACGTTGTTTTAATCGTATCTGTTCAGCTTTTTGTCTCACGTGATGTTTCCAGTTTAGCCTTGAGCATAGATGCAGACCAAGGTATATATATATATTTTTTTTTTTACTGAGTAAAAAAAATTGGTAATTTCTTGGTTTTTATTTTTTTATTATGAAGGCAAACTACGAAGTGCAACAATGTGTCTAGACTGTTATATTTTTTTGTTTTTCTGTATGCTTTTTTATTTGAACTCAACGAAAATATCTTGAGAATTTTAATGTAAGAATAAGTCTCAGTTTGAGCATGATTAGGAACTTAAACTCTCGTTTTGAGGAAACCGACACTATATGGGAGATCATCCAAGATAAAATACACATTGGCCTGTGTGCATTAAAAATGATGTGGTGGCGGCCCAGCAGAGTGTTAACGAAGAAGCGTCTGGCTTTACTCATGTGCATGTTCCAATTAAACATCTCAAGTACATCGCTACGATGGATTTACAACTAAATCGTAAAATGTTTCGATATAAAAAAGTCAGCTGGTACAATAAATAAAACCGCAAGCTCCACAACAACGTATTACAGACGCAATAAATTCAGTTTTTACTTGGTGTGTTCACCTGACTCGCTAGCATCAAATTTTTTTCTGCTCCCTAATTGAACAGTCTGGTGTACGCGGGTACGCCAACTAACCTGCAATAGTTCAACATTCAAGCTGAACATTCAATTTCAAATTACCTTGTTGTCAAATAATAATTATGTTTTACATCTAATCAACCAATATATTTTTGAATACGTATTTTATTTTTATATTATTGCGCTTTATTTCAATAATTTTTCTCCATGTCGACCTTCTGACCAGATGTAGACCTAAGTACATTTGTTCAGCGTGAAAGTAACGTGGGCTGATTTAATTTGGTTCACTTTAATTTGTCACGTATTTAGCCATTCTAGCCATTCTAGTTTAAATGATTTTGCAATTCCCTTAAGGAAGTTTCGGAGTTTGTATGACAAAAAGGCTATGTTACAAGAAAATACTATTGATACTATTACTTTGTTGGTACTGGGTAAATCAGCTTGACACAATAAATATAACACTAGATCATTTTACCGGTAATAAGATCGTGCCCTGGAGCTTTTTTTGCTTATGCAGTTTTTTATTGTATTGTAACTCCCTTACACTTAATTGTTATAGGCTTTATGGTCGAATCATTCACCAATTGTTCTGGTAGCACGCAGTTGTTAATTTTCTCATGAGTGAAGAAACTTTCTTTAGATGAATAGCAAAACATTGACTTCTTCTTCGTCGCTTCTCACCCAATTTTCTCCTGACGGTTTAACAGAGGAGGTCGAGTTTCCCGGTCTTTTTATATTTCTTGTTGCTTTCCACAATAAATAATCTGTTTTCCCTGTTGCCGAGAGCTCACTTAAATAATTCTGAACACCTTGGTGTTCTTCTATCTCGCTACTCTCAAGCTTTTAATTGCTCGATTCAGTTTCCATTTTAGCACGTTGAGTTTCCATTCTTGCAGTTACCATTGACGGCCAATTTTCTGCTTTTGGTGGACTATTTTTGAATATTATTTGGAAGATTATTAACTTTTTCGGAAATACTTTTATAAGAGGGCGTAGCCTCTTCTGCTACTAGTGCCAGTGAATCTTTTAAAATTTCTGCTGCCACTGCACCAATATCTGCCGATGTGTTCGAAATTCTGTGATCCAGTTCGCGACTCCGTTCTACTAGACTCCTATATGTATCCCACTTAGTTTGTTTATTTGCGTATTGATTTTTCGGTATTTAAAGCGTCAGTGCTCACTGTTGTTATTACCGCTGAATGATCGGACGCCACACAATAACAAATATCAGTATACAGCTGTATAACGTGACGAGTTGGCGCAGAATTTGAGCCACATTGATACAGTCCAGAGTGTAACAAGAAACTGAGTAATCTATAGTATCTATAGAGTATGAATTTCGTGCCAGATCAATCACCAATAGTTACCAGTTTAACCTCAGGATATTACACAATGAGAAGAGGGTCAGTTACGACACGAGAGAGAGGGTAAGCATCCGGTATATAATTGTTTGTCAGCACCATTATGAATGACCTCATATACTCAAAACTGGGTGTCTTGAATTCATAAATCGTTATCATTAATTTTGAGAATTTTACAGTATACCACACATGTTTTTATTGTTGTGGATCACAAAGCAAAATCATGATAAAACCGTTAACATTTAATAACAGTAAAAATGAAGAACCAAAAAATAACTATAAATTACACGGGATAAAAAACGTGTGATCGATTCGAATGACAAAACGTTTAATTTCGGATAGAGATTTTGAATGATACCCGAACTAACTAACAAGAACTGTGCGAGGTAGTACAGATAGAGAGAAACTGGAAAACATATGTATATCACTGGAAATCAACCTAAAAATGGTTTAACAAGATAGTATCCAATTTCACAGAAAAACTTATCAGCAAAATACATTTTTTTGTTTAAAAGACAAATATGTCATGTAACACAAAAAAAATGTTGAAGTGTTGTTAGTTTGTTGCCAAGAGTCAAATTTATTCAAAATAAAAAAAAAGGAAATGTTTGTCCTTTTTGTTAAATTACTGTCTCCAACTTTTCCTTAAGTTTTTGTGTGGGAAAACCAGATTTTATTCAAAAATTAGTTTTTAATGTTTATAGGAGTATGTAGGCGCGTCCCATAATTTCTTCGAATTTATACGTCCAGAGTGTATTTAAATATCATATATTATTTTAAGTTTTAGTATAAAAGTTCTGAATAATTCTTGAATCCAAACAGCATAATATGAATAGTTTTGTGACTATAACCTATTTAAAGGGCCTAAGGACATAGTTTTAAACTTAACCGCCTCATAGCTGTCCCTCTAATATTTTATTTATGTGGATTTCAATTAATTGTGTACCCTCCTTGAAAAAACAATCTTAATTTCAGGTTCAAGCGAACATAACAACCAGATTGCTTTTATTTGATTTGCGTGTTAGGTATCTGTCCATAATTGAAAAATTTACGGATTTCTAGCGAAATTATATACTATTTCTTGGGGTTCAAATGACAGTATTATTGTTATTCCAAATAACATGTTCATTATCGATATTAGTAAAGTAGCGGCAAATCTATCAAAAAATCAAGATTTTCAAAAGTGATCTAGATCAAAAATAAAATTGCTTGTAAGCATTTTTTTTTTAGTCAATGAGCTTGGGTGCAACACATCCATTCGAGCATGCAGGACAACAAATCGAGTCCACACGAATAAATGCATCACTTATCTATGTACGAGTAAGTAATTTGTAAAACAAAATTATTTTTTATTGAATAGAGAAGAATAAAGTCGAATTCTTTGGTGTTTGTTTAAAAAAAAAATCAAATTTTCGTTAACACCAAAGAACGCCTTTGTCTCTGTGTTAGTAAAAAGAGAGAGTTAAATATTGTTGGAACGAGAGGGAAATATATTATTATGACGTCTCCCGTCGATTGTTTATGTTTAGATTTATGAAACGGTATATGAACACGTGTTAATTTTGTGATTAACCCGGGGTCTACACTATGCAAAATTACTGAGATTTTCTCTCATGATAATTTATGTTTGTATGTGTTTTTATCAATGTATTGATAAATATTTGTTAAAAAATTATCGTAACTGTGCATTTTAATTTTAATCATGATAATTTCTTCAAATGTCAATTGAAATTCGGTGAATTAGCTGTCTTATAGTCTCTCAGAAAATTAGTAGGTTTTTAAAATCGTGCAGCAAAGGCACAATGGATAGACGGCGTAAAGCAATTAATAAATTATTAATCCTAAACATCCAAAACGAGCCTTTTGGGTTAACCCATTTTTAGCCAAGCGATGTTCATCTTATGAAGAAAAACTATTGCACAGCAATCTGTGGGGAGAAAATGATTCGTTTAAAAATTTCACATGAACTATTTAACGAAATATTTATACTAGTAAGGTTATATTTAAAAAAAACTATATTTTAGGTACAACATGAAATTGAAAAAAAGACATCACATTTCGGCAAGCAGTGAGCGCTCAGATTCGATTGGCTGTAACCCTTAGATATATAGCAACGGGAGATTCTTATCATTCATTAGAGTATCTAGCTAGGATTTCACGAAAGACAATATCTGAATAGAGGGTCTAACCGCATTATACATAAAACTACAACCAAAATATTCAAAAATTAAATATAATATTTTATTTCAGTTCGTAATATACGATTTCGGCTGCACCCATAACATCATTCAATAAAGAGGAATTATCCCGTTCCACTGTAATGTCTTCTAATATTTTAATCCTTTTAGCTTCTGGCAAATTAAAAGTGGTTGATGTATTTTTTTCCGGATTAAAAACAATCGATTTTAAAGATGATGATGAATTTGAATAGTATGATTTCTGTGATGATGGGTTCTGCAGGATTATACAATTAGTGGAAGTTGAGATCAGCGGTGTAGTACTTCTTTTATAAAGAAGTTTGCAAGCAAAGATTGCAAGCACTACATTAATCTCCTTTGCTCTAACACGAGAGTAAGGATCATGTGGGTGCCTGCTCATTGTGGCGTTGAGGGAAATGAGGTTGCTGACTTGCTAGCGAAAGCTGGCTCGCGAAGTAACTTTGTTGGCCCCGAACCAGCAATTCCTCTATCCTTCAACGGTGGTAAAGACGCTATTAAGAAGTTCGCTCTACTTGAGCTGGGACGGAAGTGGCGTTCTACTCCTAGTTGTCGTAAGGCAAAACATTTCATTACTGAACCCATTCCGAGGTTCACTAATTACGCATTATCCCTAAAAAAGAACCAACTCAGAACTCTGGTCGCACTTATCACTGGCCATCGACGTTTTAAGGTTCATCTTCAATGCATGGGACTAGCACAGGACGCTCTTTGTGACGACTGCCTAGAGGATGTGGACGACTGCATACACTACCTCTGCAGCTGTCCCGCCTTTGTCGGAGCTAGATCCCAAGTGTTCTCTTCCGGATCTTTGAACGTAGATCAGTTAGTTTCCATTCCTTGGTTCAAACTTTTACAGTTTGCTAAGATTGCAGTACGCTCTTGCGAATTAGGATAGATCCTCTTGGTTTGCACCATGGGCCCATTGTGGCATTGAGTGCGGGACCTCAGCAGGTTCCAACCGTTTTAATAAAAAAAAAATAAAATAAACTTCTTTTATAGGTTGTTACGCTTGGGTTAGAATTTGAAATTAGTGGTGGTGACATGCTGGAAAATCCGGTTAAATTGAAATCTGGCGAAAATGCTTGTATGTTTTTTACTGTATAGATTGGAGTGGAAGTCGATGGTCTTGTCACATTGGTTGAATTAGAAGAGGATGTCTTAATATTTTTAAAACATAAATTTGATGTCGATGGTGGTAAATATTGGTAATTATAAATGGCCAGCTCATCGAAATCAGATGGGCTTTTTGGTGTATTGCTGTGGTGGTCTTCAGAGTTAGCTAAATTAATTTGATGCTGAGAGCATGTGTTATAAATAGTTTTGTTTGCGGTAGCCTGAGTTTTTAAGAGTGTGGTAATTTAATTGCCAATTAAGTTTTGGATTTCCTGCATACAGCTGGATCCTTCTGCAACGTCTAGCTGATGAATTGGAGTGCAACCGTTTGTGAAAATGTATCGAATATATTCGATGGGGCGATTTGTTTTAATTCGGCAATTACTGCTTCATATTTGTCAATTTTTTTGCCGTTTTCTTTTGTTTGAATGTAATGATTCTTTATCACCATAGAAATCATCAGCTTCTTCTGCCACTATAATTCCAATCTAAACAAAACAAATATAAATAATTATTAACTGTATCAATTGAAACATTATAAATAATCAAATATAAATTATTTTAGATTAACAACACTGAAGCTGGATGGCATGAAATTATGCAAGATTTTTGGAAGATTTGTAATTTCCCGCACACCCTGGGTGCTATTGACGGGAAACATATCAGAATTATCCAACCACCTAATTCTGGATCAGATTATTTTAATTTTAAGGGATATCATAGCATAGTCTTATTGGCTATCGTAGATGCACATTTAAAATTTTTATTAATTGATGTTGGATCTAACGGGAGAGGTTCTGATAACACAATTTATGAAAATACTAATTTTTTTAAAAAATATTGATCAACAAACCACCACAAAATTATTTAGAAGGTGACACGATGCCTGTGCATAACTTTTATATCGGTGATGATGCATTTAAGTTGAATAGGCATATGATGAAACCATACACCAGATGCCAAACATTAAATACTAAGCAAAAAGTATTCAATTACCGGTTATCCCGAGCGTGATTAACCGTGGAATGTGAATTTGGTAGATTAGCGTCGCGGTTTAGGATCTTGCACGGGCCAATGGACGTAGAACTAAAAACAGTTGACATGTTTGTCAAAGTTTGTTGTGTACTTCACAATTATTTGACGAAACCGATTAAGCCAAGAGAAAATTTTGATGATTTACAACCAATCAGTTTACCGCCCACTTGTTCCAGCAGGGTACTTAAAACTGAACCAATTACAAATTCTACCACGGTAGTGCATAAAATGCGGAACACTATTGCCAATTTTTGTGTTGGGAAGGGAGACATTTTCAGTGGCAAAACATTTTGTGACTAAAATTATTTTTGAAAATTTATATTTGATTTGAATTTGAGTTTAAAATAAAATTACTTACATCACTGTAATCCGTTTCTGTTATTTCGTCTTTCTCTTCATCAAAATTTCCTGTTGATTTTCGTAAAACAACCGCCTCGTCCAAAAATTTTAGTTCTTCAAATAAATCCAATATGGTTTTGTCCATTGCCGGATTTTTTTGGTTTATTTAATTTTTTTTTCAGCCACATATGTGCTTTGTAAATTTCTAATTTTTTTTTTTACCAGTTCAATTGTTTTGCAATTTTTTGGAACGCATCAGTTTTTAAATCGGTTCTTTTAAATTGTTTACTGTTTACTTTCCGTGTCTGTTTTACTTTCCATAGACATTCGTTATTTCTATACATATGCGAATTATTTTTTTTTATGCAGCTATAACCATACGTCTCAACACTCGGAAAAAAAATGAATAACAACCTTAAAAGTGCATTTTAATGTGACATTTCGTAAAAATTTCATGATATTTTTTTCGTGAAATAGCCTCCTGATAATTTGCTGAGAATGTCAAAATATGTATGTATAATATACCTGGGGTCTACACTATGCAAAATTGCTGAATGTATAATGTATATTATACAAATTTAAGCATTCTCAGCAAATTATCAGGAGGCTATTTCACGAAAAAATTATCATGAAATTTGTATACGAAATGTCAAATTAAAATGAATTTTTAAGGTTAGGTTTCTCATTTTTTTAGGAGTATTAGACGGACTACTAATTTTTTGACAGTATTCACCGAACTTTATTAGACATTTTAAGAAATTATCATGAGAATAAAATGCCCAGTTATGATAATTTTTAACAAATATTTATCAATATATTCAAAAAAACATACGCATACATAAAATTTCATTAGAGAAACTCTCAGCAATTTTGCATAGTGTAGACGCCGGGTAAAATAAAAGAAAAAATCGACATTTCCATTTTAAAATGAACATCAAAAAGTGTTGCTATATTTTGACACGAAAGATTTTTTTGATGTACATCACTTTTGGTGGCACGAAAGAATTCGACATAAGAAATGTAGAAAATAAAGAAACCAAATATTTTCATTCAAATCCGATTCACGAGATAGGATATAAAATGCGTACTATGAAGTTGAAAATATTTCAACAAGAAGGGAAAAACTGACGTGTTCTTTCAAAGAAGTTCTTTATCATTTTAGTTGATTTGATTGAGAGAGAGAGAGAGAGATCGTGATCTTTAAATAAATCATTTTACTATTGCATTCAACACAAATTTTGTTTATTGAAAACGATGCAACGCAAATATTTCCCCTCCTTCAAAATTTATAGACAAAGAGGTAATAAATGAGAAAAATACATCATGTAGTGCATTCTCGTGTAGGCAAGCACATTAGCATACAAATAAATCGCGATTTAGAAAAAGTGATTTGCGATCAAAAAAATTGCCCGATAACTTAAAGCAGAAAAATCAATTTTTTTTTCAAATACAGATTAATTATTTTTGGTGAATAGATATGTACAAACCTCAGTATTTTATCTATGTATGCGCGCACTTCATTTTGGTATATGTATAGTGTTGCTCGTCATAAACTTAAACTCCTGTATAAATTAATGAAACAAAAAATTCGTTGTAGTATTAAATCTACTAGCTATATAATATATTATGTACATAATATGTGATCTCTATATAAATTATATAGCCAACATAAGCTCTACGTATACATATAGTAGACGGTGGTAAGAAAAAGGTTTTTTTTTATTACATTTTAATGGAAAAATGATGTATTTATATTCCTCTCGTCTTACCTTCAAGCATTTTACACTTATACTATATGTAGAAGAAGTTTCAACAAATTGTGCTCTATGAATTGATTTTTAGAAAGACATAAAAAGTTGATGTATGTAAAAAAAATATAGCTATGCAGTAAAAAATAATAATAATGTGTTTGCAAAACTCATGGCAAACTAAATAATCGTATTCAAGTCATACAAATTTTCACTTTAAAATTATTATTTAAGTATTCTGATGTCATCAAGTCACAAGTCCCTAATGGTTTTAGTTTAGTATGTGGCTTGAATGAAGTGGAAGAAATAATAATGTGAAATAAAAAGAATAGTACAAGTACAATATAATGTAACTGTATCTTTCTGAATAATAAAAATTCAATATGAATATTTATTGAAATTGCTACATACTAAGGTATTCATACATGGGCTTGTGGTTTAATTATTCAATTTTAATTTGGATTTGCTGCTAGTACCATACAAGATTGGTTTAAAACTGTTATCTCCTGATCATCAATTGTTTTGTTAATGTATTAGTATAGTATTTACGGTCTTGTGCTTACCGATTACAAAAAGAGAAGTTTAATTGGTTCAATATCCGATCTCAAATGTCAGAGAGAAAATTTGTAACGGTTTGAAATGGGTATAAAAGAAGATTTTTGGTAACCACGCGGGGAGTTCGTTTTTGGTGTTGCTTGAGTAATGAAAAGTTCAAGGCGATGTATTAAATAAAATAATGATTTTTTTTTTTGGATTTTTATTTAAAATTAAATTACATATTTATATATTGATATATGTTTATGAAATTAACTTAAGTAAATTTTTGTAGCGTAGAAACCTACAATATTGTTTTTTGGTGATTTAAGCATATGTGAATATTAAATAATCCTATATACATAAAAATAAATGTATACTAATTAAACAGAGATCATAATAATAAAGATGTTTGTTCTTCTATAATATACTGTGATTTAAGTATTTAAATATAAATATTTATTGTGTATAAATAAATTGTGTATGTGCAAGTTGACGATTTGAACGGTAATTATGGCCGTTGACATGTTCTGTGGTTGTAAGCAGTAGGTCAGGGTAGGTTAAGTTAGAGTGGCTGCTACGGCACACTTAGACCAGTAAAGCTCCATTGTGAAGTGGATTAAAGTCCATACAGCTTCTACAAAAAACATTTGCTTCTAAACCTAGCCTTCTCGCATGTTCTCCAAATAGGTAGTGTCCTATAAGTATCCCCATGATCGTTTTTAATTCACATCTACGTAGGGCGATTAGTGTCTGTGAGCGTTTCAAGTAAAATTTTGGCCAGACTTGTCTTGCTACATACATGTGACAGTGTTAGTCCACTTTTCGTTCGCTGAGGCTATTGCCTCTTTTTTAAGCGCCGTCTGGAGCGCCGTAATAGGCCTCCCCAAATTTGCCCTTTCCGGTAGCAGTTGAAGAGTTGTACCATGCGAAGCTAGTTCGTCCGGACTGCAGTTCTCCATGCCGTCCGAGTATCCGGGGACCCGACTATCTGAATGTTGAAATGCTCATCTATCTCCTTCAAGATCCTGTTGAAGCGCACGTGGCTCGGAACCCTTTCTTGAAGCATAGTGTTGGTGTAACGTAGTCTAGATTCGCCAGTTCCTTCCGTAGCAATAACTATATTTTTTTGTTAATAAATGAGACAGTAAAATTCTAAAACTATAATTATAACCTCTTCGAACTAAATCTAAATCGAATAATTTTAAATTACGATATTACGACCCCGTAAGACTCATGTCTTAATATGGACCAACGTAATCGCCGGATACACATCAATGTCCACCAGCTGTTAAAAGTACCCATTTTTAATATTTAATTTCTAGAACTTATATATTATATATTTTATTATTTATTTATTTATTACTTATATTATAATTTATGATTATATGTTATTTAGCTTATTTACTACAATATATGACTTAAAAACCTTCTTTTTTTCTATTTCTTAATTATTATCATTAGTCTTATTTAACTAACATACCCTAACTCAAATAATTTAATTTAAAAGCTAAATGATTTATTTTTTATTGTAGTTTAATTTATCAAGTTTAAATTGATTTTCGTTATTAGTTTTTTTTGCGATTTTGTTCTCAAATAAATTAAATTATTATAAAAAATTGTAGTTGAAAAATATGACTTTAATTCTGAATCAGTCCATCATTAACGATCTTTCAATTTCAGCTACATTTGTTCAAGTTCTTCTTTTTTCTTCCTCTTTCGCAATTGAAATTGAAATTTTCAGGATGAGATAATTTACTAGTTTGTTACCAGTTGTAGAAGAGAATGTAGCGGTGTCAGTATGTGATCAGTAAGATAAGTATCATTGCAAGTCTCGATTTTTTTAAATTCATATTCCATGTAAACATTTCTATACACGGCGGTAATGCTAAATTTAGTAAAGCTTTGACCAAAACACCCACCTCTCCACTGAGTCATAGCTGGCAATCAACAACCGCCATCAAAGAAATCTAGTAAATAAAACAAATTTTTTGCTAACGATCTAGTATTCAACGGAATTTCAGACCACCTTACGATACCGAAGGTCATTACAAGGTAATAGGGCTGTTGTGTTCCAGGAAAACAACACCTGCCAAAATTGGCAATGCAAAATTGTTTCCCAGAAACATTGTAAAGGAAAATACTAAAGTAAGTAAATATTGTAAAGTAAATATTTATCACACAATAAAATAAAAATATGCACATATTAAATATTAAAAGAACATGTAAAATTAAATATTAAAAGAACATTTCAAATTACACAACAAAATATAGAAAACATTAAAAGCAAGTATTTATCACATAATAAAATAAAAATACACATATATAAAATATTAAAGATCATGTAAAATCAATAAATAGAATCCTTATCAATTAGTACATTGCAAATCTACACATAAAAAAAAAATGAAAAACCTTATCATGCAACATAATAAATCATGGAGATAAGATAAATTACAACACATATAAAATTGTAAAGGAGACGAAAGAGAATTACGTATTAAGAAATAAAAATACGAATCACGAAGAGAAAAAATTTATTAATTTAGGAAATTCCATTAAAATAGTAAA
Source organism: Tipula unca (assembly GCA_951394425.1). Lineage (NCBI taxonomy): Eukaryota > Metazoa > Arthropoda > Insecta > Diptera > Tipulidae > Tipula > Tipula unca. The sequence continues at coordinate 96,199,912 of OX596380.1, forward strand.
ATTTTAACAATTGATTTTAACAATCATTAATATTAGTTATTCTTAAAATAAATTCATAATTTTCAACTCAATAAAATCAAAACTAAAATCTTTTAAATTTATAAAGTGTTAAGAAAGTGGAAAACTCCTGGTAAGTATACTTCAAACATTACATACACATTTACACATTTCGGACGCGGCCCATTAGAGATGTCCGTCAATCCAAGGCCAAGGCTAAAGTGTTGAAGTAAATATAACCTTCAACGAGACATAATTACTAATATTGGTGAAATCACCACAAGCCCAACTGAAGTCGAACAATTCAACTTAGTACAAAATAATTATCCTGTCGAAAAGTGTTACTTGCTATAGATATGTGCATAGCTGATACATGACCTGATACATAGTCGCTATAACTTGTAACACTAGTTGACGTAAACTAATTCAACGAATATATAAACATACTTATGAACATATTATTATCATATAAAACAGGGCCACAACCAATGATTATTAATTTACACAATATGATAGTTAAATGGATAACCAAATTTCAAAATAATTTTACGCTTAGATTAATAATTAGCACTAAAAAAAAATTCAATAAAAGAAAAGTAAATTTTTTAAATTAACAAGATTCACCACAAATCTATGCGGTATGCCGAGCAACACCAATCTCACTAAATCCGGTTTGAATGCCGTACGATTTTAATGCAATTTATCGATATCAGCATACATTTGTGCAGTCAGTAGAAAACTCCAATTTGTGTGATCTGAAAGATAATCGTATCCAAAAAATAGTTTTACGATGAATTTATGAGATGTTTATGCTGAATTTTATGAATCAATTTCCAATTAAATAATTGAATGGATACCAGGGGGTCGATTATGTAAGCATTACGAGTTACGAGTTACGAGTTTTTTTTCGAAATTACGACCAAACGCGATTATGTAAAACATTTCGAGTTCTCGTAATTGCGACATGTTGTTGTTGTTTTACTCGTACAAGTTTTTGAGTACGACAAGCAACTCGTAATGGTTGAAATGATTGTTTTAAAGGAAAATTTGTCAAAATAACTGTTGAAATAATGTTTTTAGACATTTAGTAGTAATTCAATAGTCGAACATATGATTTTTTATTAATAAATTACTATTAAATTTGAATTTAATAGTGTGATTTATTGCTATGTTCATTCCATTTTGAAAAGTGCAACAACCATAGTAGTGTGGTGATTTTGCGAAGAACGATTTAATTGTCAAAAATCGTTTAAGTGTTGTTGAAGAAGTGATTACAATTTTTTTAATAAAAATAATAAAAATTTCCAATCTATTACATAAAATGAAAATATATGTGTTTATACTGATCATAATTTAATACTTTATTTTGTATTTTAAATATAAATAAATAATTAATATTTTTTATTTTGTGTTCAAAAACTATTATTTAGGACCAACCGAACAAATGATGGCAGACCATCCCGATTTTGCCAAGGGTGAATGAATTCAACAACAGGATCCATTACAATGTTTTCCTTTAAATAGAATTATGATATGTCAAATTAGCTTGGTTATAATATTAAAACACCAAAAGATTACTTACTTTCAAATAAAGTTTTAAAGACACAAAATAATTTTGTTTTTATTTATTTTATTTTAATTTTATTTTTTTTTGTTTAAAACAAATAATTTTGATTAAAACACAAACAATTTTCAAGCGCGCCAATTTTATTTTGACATAACCACAAAATATTTGTAAACAAAATAAAAACCAAAACAAAATATGTGTCCGAAAATGAGCATATCGGGCAACTCCTTTTTTTCGAAAAAATTGTATCTCGTACTTGCTTACATAATCGCGCTATGTCGCAATTACGACTTCATGGATTACGAGTTGTCGTAACTCGTAACTCGTAATACGAGAGATACATAATCGACCCCCAGTACCTCGATTTCTTTTTGAGACTATGAGATTAGGAGAATAAAAATTACCGGAAAATAGTAATATTAGTAAGTATGTGTGTATTTGTGCGCATTTTATTTTGACAAACATTCAAAAACTTTCGGATGCAGAAATATCATAATAGGATAATAAGTAAACATCAATTCGGACATTCGGGGGCATTTCAAACAGTATTCCTTCGTCTGAAATTAACTGACCTAGAGCTGTTTTACAATTATATGAGAATGTCATCTTCTCAGTTTGACGAGCTGTTAAATCTAGTCGGACCAGTAATCACCAAACAAAATTTAACCAGGAAGAGTATTGAATCAAGTGCAAGATTGGCTATTACGCTTAGGTGAGAATAATAATTTATTTTCTGTACATATCGTTTAATTTTGTTTCTGGTGAATCGCAGAAAAGTTTATCCACTGCCTACAAATGCTCACCAGCTAGCGTGCATTTTATTATCCGTGAAACGATGCACGCCATATTAAATGCACTCAAGTCAAAGGTATTCATTAAAATAAATGAGGAAAATTTGATTGCTGTGGCGAATGGATATAAAGAACGTTGGAATTTCCCACATTGCATTGGTGCAATATATGGGAAACACGTTTCTATACAAGTATTTTACTATTTACTGATTTTTTAATATTCCAGTTATCTAAATTTTAATTCATTTATATAGGCCCCGTTGTATAGTGGTTCGACTTTTTTTAATTACAAAAAGTTCCACTCAATTGTGTTGATGGCGATATGTGACCACAATTATAATTTTATGGTGCTGCTGGAAGACAGAGTGATGGGGGTATTTTTCAAAACAGCAAATTTGGAAAAAAAATATTTTCAAATTCTTTACCGTAAGTATAAATAACCCTTAACAGCAATAAATCATTTAAACCATTTCGTTTAGGATACCACGGCCATCGGATTTATCACCATCGATACAAAATGTCCCATATGTCTTCGTTGCGGATGACGCATTTGGTTTGCACGAGAATATTTTGAAGCCATTCTCAAAATGTCATATTGGTGTCTAAATGGAGAATATTTCGACAGCCAATAATTGCAAACGTAAGTGTTCTATATACAGTATTTTAGTTAAATCATTCTGTTAATTTGAATTTTATAGATTGATACAGCAGAAAATATTATAGGAGGTTGCGTGTGTCTTCATAACTGGTTGAGACAGCAATCCAGTCCAACGCCATACATTTCGGCTGATTTAATCGATGAGAAAACGATGATGGAACCATCAGTAATGGAACTTGGCGAAATGATATGACGAATAGTATCAGAAATATGCATACCAAGGCATTTAATCCAAGTAAGCATGCCAAGGAAGTACGAAATAAATTTGCAACATATTTTAATACTGATGGAGCTGTATCTTGGCAAATGGACAAAATTTAGAGTAAGTGTTATTTCAAGCAATTTTAAAGAAATTTTCCTATATACATTTTATAATTTTAATTCAATATTTATTTTTTACATTTTTTACAGGAAAAATGACAAGACAAGAGGAATAAATCCGGACAAGACAAATAAATATTGAATAGGAACTTTTGACGGATCGGTTGGTAAATATATTGTTATGCTTTTAATAATTTTTTTTCCTACAGGTGTAAAACAATTAAAAATTAAAGAGGTTTTTATGCCTAATGGAAACAATCAATTTTGATGCTTCCATTTGTGCTTTTCCTCTAAGAAAATAAATTAAATAAAAGATTTTTTAATATTAAGAATTTAACAATTGTTTTTTTATTTTATTTCTGTTAAAACCTCCATTAATTTTAACTGCGCTTCTATGTTGTATTCGGGTTTAAGTGCCTTCAACTCCATGGCAATCAACTCCCCAAATACATCCTCCGACGACCGTTGTTTTTGCTCGCTCCTCTTGGCATAATTTTAATGCCTCTTTTTTTAACTCGAGATGCTCGTCTCTTTTCCCTAAACCAAATAAAAAGTTAAAATTAAATATATAATATATTTATGTATACATATATATATATATATATATATATATATATATATATATATATATATATATATATATATATATATATATATATATATATATATATATATATATATATATATATAATATATATATATATATAATATATATATATATATATATATATATATATATATATATATATATATACATATATATATATATATATATATATATATATATATATATATATATATATATATATATATATATATATATATATATATATATATATATATATATATATATATATATATGTTTATTCTTTTAAATATATATATACATACTTTTCTGAGGTGTTTTGAGATCGCCGAAATCACTACACTCGTTTGATTCCGAACTCTCCAGGTTCGATAATGATGAAGTTCTAAAATAAATAAAAAAAAATAGGGAAAATTAGACTAGAGGTCTAAAATCGAGGTACTGATCCGCAGTCTTGATGCTCAGTATCATTCACGAATTTACGCATACTATGAAGCTCAGTACATAACTGCGGGAGTGCGGGAGTGCAGGAGTCCGGGTAAGAAAATTTTCAACTCGAGTGTGATGAAAAAGGAGGAGCTTATGTCAAAATGGCGTACTTTGATTGGTAGAGAGTGAAGTGTGATTATTTTTTCGACTGACTCCCGCAGTTATGTACTGAGCTTGAATAAAAATGCATTCTTTACGAAAAAGCATAGTAATTATTACCAAAAATTGAGTAGTTTTTGATCCAACTAGTCGCTTTTCAATTATTGGAAATAACGCAATTTAAATAAAACATACAATTTACAAAATTACAGAACATACATAAAATTTACAATATTTGACTAGTAAACTAAACTCCTGTAGATATTAAAAGTATGTTTTCAAATTACATATCTTAATTTTTGATAGTTTTAATTTAGACAACACTAACCTATTAACATTTTTTTGTGCATCCCTCTTGAAATAAATGATGATGTTGGGATAAATTACGATAAAGTCGATAAATATGCATACATATTTGTAATTAGAGCTCCACCTCCCGTTTAACTATAGGGCACAAATATCAAATTTATTGTTTGAAAATTTACTTTATGGTGAATTTATTTTTGAAAATTATGAGCATTTCTCCAATTTTTGCGATATTGAAAATTCAGATATTTTAAGAACAATTAACTAAAATTTTGGTTTATTTTTCACATGTTGAATTTTCATTCAAAATTAAGATGATTTTTGGAATTCGGAATATCACTCGAATTATAAAAAATTTAAACAAAAATTTCATTTTTTTTTGATTTTTGAAATTTCCGTAAATTTTTTAAAATCAACACTTCAATTTTTTAAACACTTTTATAGTTGAATATGTCGCATATATTATTTAAAATTGAGTTTAATTTAGTTAAATTATTTTCTAAGACTTTTTTAGAGTAAGCTATTTTCATCATATGCCAAAACCAATTCCATGTGAAGTTTTTTCGATAGGTGCGAAAGGTTTTACGGCTAAAATTAAATATCTTATTCCAGATCTTCATTATGATAGACAAGGAATTTAAAAAAATTAACAAAATCTAGAATTTTCAAGATTCGGTTTCGAATTTAATTTTAATTTTAAATGTTAATTTGATCTCAATTTGTAGGTCAAGGTTAAACTTAAATTAGAATATTTTGTAAATTAAATTAAATTTGTTAAATTGTGAAATTTTGAAAATCAAAAAAATTTGACTTTATAATTCTGAATAAGCTATCAGTTTTGAAAAACTAAAATTCTCGAAATTTCGCAACTCAGCAGTTATTAAATTTCAAAATTCGAAAATTTCCAACCCGAATTTCACTTTTTCGATTCTGAACATTAACATTAAAATTTGAATTGTTAAATGATTAAAATTTGAATAAAAACGCTCAAGAAAATCACGCAGTGGTTAAGTCTATGACGTTTGCATTGGCCGGCACTCACCGACCGAATACCAATAGAGGCAGGATGCAAATGGAATTCGAATTAAATCGTGAGACTTGGAAAAGTCTTAAGCCTCAGACCAAATAGAAAGCAAATCGGCCTATTGGATATGATTTCTGTTAGAAATTTGTTGGGAACCCCTTTATTTAATCTCGCTCTAGGTCAGGTTATATTTTTTTGATTAAAATTTAAACTCACTTTCAACTGAAACAGCTGATCCTTTTATTCATATTACGTCGGAAATAAAAATTTATAATTTATACAATGTTGTAATTATATGTTTAATTTTCTTATCTTAATAATTTTCCATTTAAATTTTCTTTAATTTTATTTATAATATAATTCATTTCGCGCAAGAATTAACTACAATTAAATGCAAGTTGTTAAATTTATTAGACATGAAATTTTGATTTGAAAATACTCACTTATTATTCTGTAATAGTTGATCTCCACTACATACTGCACAGATTAAAATTCAAAACTACAGTAATCTGCACAAATTTTCGATTTTGTTACGGCTGCATTGAATACCCTTGTACCACCAACGATGAGCGATCGGCGTAACGATAGCAATTTTAAGTATTTACAATAACAGCAACAACAACAACATTTGTATTTTATTTTACATTTTCGGTCCAAATTTTCGGTTCCAATTTTTAATTTTTACTGTGTTGATGAATCACCAAAATAAGTATATATACATTCCTGTATAATGCACCTATGTACATAATAAAATCATATATATATATATATATATATATATATATATATATATATATATATATATATTATATATATATATATATATATATATATATATATATATATATATATATATATATATATATATACATATATATATATATGTATATATATATATATATATATATATATATATATATATATATATATATATATATATATATATATATATATATCATTGTATTATGTACTTTTACATACATAATATCGATGGCTATATATTTACTTGAATACATAAAACATCGTACGATCATTATGTACTTAGATTTGGTTGGCTTAAAGATTAAATAGGGGCAGATTTCAAGTATACAGCTCAAATTCAGCAGAATATTATCTTTAACTTGCTGATTAGTCTTGTTTAATATGCTAATTTAATTTGAGAGATCAGGCGGAACAAGAACAACACTGACATAGATATACATTTGCGTCAATTATTTTTGCTGCCTATATTTTGTTGTACTTAAAACAAATTCCAAAATTTATTTGTTTTTGCAAATTATTGTTAGTTTTTTTGTGAAGAACCAAATTGGTAGGAATTTGCTTTTATTGATAATATAGTGTATGTACAAGTTGCATAGGGCGTTTTTCCTCGTGCTATAGAAAACCCTTTAAAGAAGACGAGGGGGAACCCGCATGGGGCAGATGGCCTCTCAGCTGTAAAAAATTCTAATTAAAAGAAAATTTTTTAAGATTTTTTTTTTCCTATTTTTTTTATGATTTAATTATTCCATATATATAAATATTATTAGATCTTAAATTTAGAGAGTTACTTGATTTATTTCCAATATCAAATTATTTTTAAAAATTAATTTTTTATTAATGTAAATCTCAAAACTAATATATAAATATAAAATTGACTTTGTTAATTCTACTTTATTACATTGTACTATTTACAATTGAAAACTGTTTTAAAATTACTCATCAAATTTTTCCATAACCAAAAATCGTTTGCAAAACTTAAACTGCAATTTTTTACACGGCACATACATGTTTGAAAAATGATTTGTGATATTTAAAATATTCGATTTACTCAGTAAAATTAGTATATAACTAATAGCTCAGTAACCATGATAACCATTAGGGATGATTTATGATATTCAATTGCGATCTTCGGTGTTCAAAATCAGGAAAAGTATTTCAGTTAATTGTAATTTACTTTGTTAATTTACTGTCCCCTTTTCTGTTTCTTTGGTCTTACTTCTTTTATTTTTATTTTATTTAATGGATTACCGACTAGTCGCCACCGCAGGTCCTCTTCCGCTCCAATAATATTCTTTCCAGAAACAATTTAAAAAAACAGAAATATGCAATACCAATACATGCATACCAAAATCAAAGACCACAAAGAAAACAAATTGCAAACTGATAAAATGATAACTGATAATATTAAGATAATATTATTAATATATAATAAGTCAAGCAAAAAAAAAAAAACTAAAATTCAGATTTTCCGAAATAAAAATAAAATAAAATTGTTCCTCTGAAAAAAAAAAATTGCGTTCTTTACCAAAAAGCATAGTAATTATGTATATATACATATGTATATATATATATATATATATATATATATATATATATATATATATATATATATATATATATATATATATATATATATATATATATATATACATATATATAGTTATGGGATCGAAGCACATCGGTTGATATGGTTCGAGCGAAAGTTCTTTTTAGGTCGTGCCGCGTTTAATTTAAATTAAACTCCAACTTATTTATTTTATTTTGGGATTTTATTTAGCAACGTGTTAATCGTTGAAACTTGAACTATAATAATGGTGAAAAAATAATAGGTTTGTTTTATTTTAACCGAATTTTGTTTTGAGCCTTGAAGACATGATGAAATCAATAATGGTTTGTATAAAATATACTTTGCATTATATTTAATAATTCTACTGATGCGGTAGATTTGGAAATACTGCTTTTGTTGTATTATACGTTGTTGGCCTTGTTGTTGCTGGTACATTCTGGGTATGTAACTCCTCCATCCGTAGATTTTCGCTGTCCTCAGTGAAATTGGTTTCTGACGATTTTCTCATCTGTTGTCGAAGTACATACTTTGATGTCAGGGGAGGTTTTGATTTTTGTGTATATGATGTTATTTATGGTTATTGTGTAATTGCTGATTTTTACCGGGCATTGTTGTGATAATGATTTTAACATTTGGTTATTACATCTGGTGTAGTATTCCGGCTTCGTTTTTCGTTAGCTGAACGAATGAATTATTTTTCGATATATGTTATGTATGGTATTATGTTTCCTTCTATCAGATTACACGTGGATGGCTGGTTTGTTATTATTTGTTCGATGCATTTTTCAGTAGTTGTATGTAGTTCTTCTTGTTTGCAGAAATATGTACCATCATCTATTTTGTTGCAGGGTTCGTTAGAGTATTTTGCAATTGTATTTGAAATGGATATAAATTTGGATGGGATTTGAAGGGTGAGTGGATATGGTTGTATGTGTTAGTATATTATTGGGGTATACTGGGGAATGGATATCACGAATGCTACCAGCGGATGCTTGAAAAATATGCGCTCTCTTCCTTGAAAAGAAGGTAATGTGAAATTTACGGTTGGAATTAATCCTTTTTGGTCTGTGTAGTCTGTAATTTCGATTGAACTAGTGGCAACCCTGGGACGATAGAATGTCTTTTAATGTTTTTCTTATGTATTGTTCGTTTATTTGTAATGGCGGTTGGTCTGTTTTTGTTTTCTGTTATAACGTGTTTTATATATTTGGGCGCTGTTTTGTCTCTGGTATGGATTTTTTCGAATATTGTGTCGTTTGTTTGTAGTATTGGTGGTGGATCCCTTGTTTTGTTAATCTTGTTGATTCTGTTTTCTTTGTTTCTTTTATCAAGCTCATGTATTTGAGTAGCTCGTGTCTGATATTCTCTTTGAAGTTTCTTTGTGAATTCTTCGGTCGAAAGCTCCTCAGGGAGTTCTCGAATTATCATGTGCGCTCGGTGCAGCTCCATTGGTGTATAACCTGTAGTTGTATGTATTGAGTTATTGTATGCTAAGATGGCTTCTGTTAGCAGATCACTTGTTTTTATTTTTCTCTGTTCATCGAATTTAATTCGTATTAATTCTGTGAGTGTTGAATGTAATCGCTCGATAATCGCGTTGCCTGTACTGGATTTTGGTGTTGTAACATGATGGTTGAATTTGTACTTTTCAGTGAAGTTCGTAAAGGATTGTGACGTGAATTCTGTTGCGCTGTCGGAGACCAGTGTCTCTGGTATTCCCTCCTGTGAGAAGTGTTTTTTTAATGTATTAATTATTGTGCTTGTTTCTCTGTTGGGTAATTCGTATGTCGATGCGAATCTTGAAAAAGCATCAATGATTGTTAGGAATTGTTTTCCTCTTAGTGAGAAGGTATCCATATGGATTCGTTCATTTGGTTTGCTAGCTGTTTACGTCAGTTGAAGCTCCATTTGTACAGGGTTTCTGTCGTATTTCATTCTATTGCACGTGTCGCAGTTTTTGATGTATGCTGTGATCATTTCTTTATTGTTTGCAAAGCGATATGATTTCTTTATTTGTGCGTAATTTTCATTCATCCCTCTATGGTGTTTGTTATGGGTTTCCATGATAATTTTTAGTTGGTCCACTGGATTATTGATCAATTGTATATTATTTGTGGTTATTGGGGTTGATGTTTCTATTTGTGTTTCTACCACTGGGTATGGTTGGTTTATCCCTGTGGGTTCTGTATCTTTGTTATTTCTCTTCGTTTTACATACTTCGCAATTGTCAACAAACTTTTTTGTTATGCTTTTCATATTTGGGAAATAAAATTCTTTTTCTATTTCTGCGGTCGTTTCTTCATGATTTTTATGGCTTCGCGAATGTTTTGTTTGTAATATGTTGTTTTGTGATGTTTTATCTTCTATATCTGTTACTGCTCGTGTTGTTCTGACTATATTTAGGTTATTTTCTCGCTTTTGTTTTATCCATTTTGCTATGAAGTTTGCTATTATGTCATCGCACTGTATTGCCGTGTTTCCATCGTGTTTGGATGCGATGAAGTTCATGATATTGTTGATTGAAACTTGTTGGTAATTTGGTTTTTGATATGTATATCTGATGTTGTTAAATATCTTTTCTGTAATCTTGTTTGGCCTGTCTGTTTCCTTCTGAAGACCAATTTTGAATATTATTTGTGTTGGGAACTCGTTCAATAGTGTAGATGTTACGGGAAGTGTTTCTATTGTTGGTAACATCTCGTTGGAGTTTATCTCCAAGCGGGATAATGCGTCTGCTCCGTTGTTGGTGGTTCCTTTTTTGTAGTTTATGTTAAACTCGAACTCTGAGAGTTTGAGTCGCCAACGAACTAGTTTTGACGATGGATCCTTTAGCGACATAAAAGTGGCCAAAAGTCGTCATTCAAGTCTGTCATATGGTCTGTATGTATTTCGAATTTCGTGCCGTATATGTATGCCCTAAAATGTTTGAATGCCCATACTATGGCGAGGAGTTCTTTATTCGTTGCATCGTACCGTGATTCAGTGTCTGATAATGTGCGGCTAGCATATGCTATTGGTTTGTCTGTGTCGTCGTGTGATAAAATGGCACCTAATGCATAGTCAGATGCGTCTGTTGTGATACGAAATTTTCGGCTGAAGTCTGGGTATTCTAATATTGGTTTGGAGGTTAGCATTTCTTTACATTCCTCGAAACATTTTATATAGTTTTCATCCTTTGGGTCTATTTTAGCTCCCTTTTTCAGAAGTTTAGATATTGGTTTGGTTCTCCCTGCAAAATTCAATATAAATTTTCGGTAATATCCGATTAAGCCAAGGAATTGTTTAATTTGTTTTGTTGTTTTTGGTATTACTATTTTTCTGATTGTTTCAATCTTTTCTGGATCCGGCTGGATCCCACTTCTGTTGACGATGTGTCCAAGAAATTTAATTTCTTTTTTCAAAAATTTGCATTTATCCACTTGAATTCGCATATTTGCATTCATTAGGGTTTTAAAAATTTCCTCAAGATTCTGTAGGTGTTCTGGTTTTGTCTTGCTGAAGACGATAATATCGTCCATATAGCAAAGACAGAATTTTCCTATATATTTATTGAGTGTTCTGTTCATTAATCGGAGAAATGTGGATGGCGCGTTTTTCAGACCAAAGGGCATCCTTTTGTACTCGTAATGGTTAGCAAGTACTGAGAATGCGGTTTTAGGTATGTCATCAGCATTCATTTTGACTTGATGCAATCCAGATTTTAGATCGATAATGGAAAAATATTGGCATCCGTTTAGTTGGTCGAGTAGTTCCTCTATGTTAGGGACTGGAAATTTATCGTCTATTGTTTTTGAATTGAGTTCTCCGTAGTCTATAACCATCCTGAATTTCTTTTTGCCGGATTCATCGGTTTTTTTTATTAACTATTATTATTGGGCTATTCCAAGGACTCTTGCTCTCTTGGATTATATCATTTTGGAGGAGTTCTTCCACTTGACGCTTGATTTCCGGAATTTGTGCATTTGGGTATCTGTATTGCTTCCTGTGTATCGGTTTCTCATTGGTGAGTTCTATTGCATGTTTAATGTCTCCCGTGTATGGTAATGTTGACGTTATATCAAATAATTTGTAGTATTTGTGGAAAAGTTCTTCCAGTTGTGTGTGGGGTAGCTCATGAGTGAAGTTTGTGTTTTTGCTCCCTGCTTTGAATGCTTTTAATTCCAAGGTATGTGTGGGAAGAATCAATTTTTTATTCCGTATATCAATAATGATACCTAGTTGTTTCATGATGTTGGTGCCTATGAGGCCATCGAAAGTTTCATGGAATTTTAGCAAGTGCAATTTTAATTTATCCTTCGTTTTTAATTCTTTTATTCCGTTTAGGATTATCATTTTATCGACTGTCAACGGTTTACTGACAGTGCGTATTATAATTGATTTTATATTGATCGCCTTATCGGGAATAATTAGTGCTGGGTCCAAGTATGATTCGTCAGCACCAGTATCAATGAGCAAGTGGATGGGTCTATTTTTTATATGGATTGTTATGTACGGAAGTTCTTGTCTTCCGTGAAGGTTTGTAGAAGTTATTCGTTGTCCGAGGCTTGTTCGGGAAAAAACTCGTCATATGGCTCTTCCTCGTCGCTTTCGTCTTTTTCAACATATGTATCATAAGGTTGTTCTTCTGTTTCCGTAATGTTCATATTGCGTTCTTGTTTAATTGCCGGGAATCTTGTTGGCTGGTATGGTTGGTTAGGTGGCTTCAGTCCGAATGGTGGTTTCCCCTGTTTCAAAGCCCCTGGTTGTTGGTCCATTGGTTTGTTTTCCAATTGCTTAAATGTCACTGATGGTTTGTTTTCTTGCTTCTGTGGAAACTGATTTCCATATCGCTGGTTTCTGAATTGTTGGGAATTCTGTTGGGGTGGATGGTACTTCATGTAGTACATATTTTCTTCATCTAGGCATGTTCCTAATGCTTCCGCAAGCGTTCCTGGGTTCCGACTTCTGATGTTCGACCCTAGTGGTTCGCGGAGATTTGCAATGAATTGTGCTAGGCACATGTCTTTGAATAGATTTTTTTTGGTATTATCATTACCTTGTAGGTTTGCGTGGGCGACCAACGCTGTTTGGATCTCCGTTATTTTAGCGTGGAATTGTTTTGAAGTTAGCGAGCCTTACCTTGTTTTGTGCAGGTCTCGTATCAACGCTACTTCTGATCCTGGGTCTGAGTAATGTGTGATCAAAGCTATTCGTATTTCATCCCAATCTGTTGATGTTACATCGTTCGAAATTAACATGCTATTTGTTTCTCCTTTGATTTTATTTCGGATTGCTTTTATAAATGTGATTGGTACATCTTGTCCTTCCGGTAGAACCTCTCCACAAAGGGTTATAATGTCATTGTCGTTGTTAACGAATTGGTGTAAGTTGCTCTCGTATTATGTCTGGAGTTTTAAGTGCGGTAAATAGTCGATTCATGATTAAGTCCTGATTATCAGTCATTTTGTCTTCCGTTTGTATAGTTTGGTCGTTAATTATTGTGGTATTAAAACCTCTGAAATCAAAGGATATTGATTCGTTTGTTATGTCAAAATCATGTAACGTGGACTGATTTTCATTACCCTCTTTTCTTGGGGTACCCGAATTTTTCATTAAAAAGGAAAGAAAAAATTATAATTTTTCGGAATATGAACCGTACAAAATTAATTTTTTTTATTGCTATCAATTGTAGCTTTTATATGGGCCCCGTTTGCTATCGTGCAAGCGGTGGTAGTATCCTTCAATATTCTTACGTATTAAGGTTATTGGGATTATTTGGCGAATAAGTAATAGAATAGTAAACTTTTCATAATGCGGTTGTTCGAAACTGTTTTTTCTCGTCGGATTGGTTTACAGGACCGGTAATCTTCTGATAGTTTGTTGCAATAGTTCACTTTTCAACAAAATTTGTGTAATTTTTTTTTTTTTTGCACTATAGATTCACTTAATTACTGTGTTCTACTATGAGAATTTTTGTTGTAATTTAAGTTTACTTTAAGGCACAAAATTTTTATAATGTGTCACTATAATTGTTTTACACTGAGTTTAGCAAAAATATTCGTGTAATTTCTTGCACTGGATTCACTTAACTACTGTTTTCTACCATGAGAATTTTTTATCGTAATATAAGTGTCACTTTGCTGCGCAAGATTGTTATAATTTTTCACTATAAATGTTTTACACTGATTTTAAATTAATATTTTAGTTGGGTTATCCGAAAAAAATTTAAAATTTTAACACTTTTATTTGAAAAATAAATTGTTCAAACTGAAATTTGAACTCCACCGGCTGCGCCAGTTATGACATCGAAGCACATCGGTTGATATGGTTCGAGCGAAAGTTCTTTTTAGGTCGTGCCGCGTTTAATTTAAATTAAACTCCAACTTATTTATTTTATTTTGGGATTTTATTTAGCAACGTGTTAATCGTTGAAACTTGAACTATAATAATGGTGAAAAAATAATAGGTTTGTTTTATTTTAACCGAATTTTGTTTGGAGCCTTGAAGACATGATGAAATCAATAATTGATTGTATAAAATATACTTTGCATTATATTTAATAATTCTACTGATGCGGTAGATTTGGAAATACTGCTTTTGTTGTATTATACGTTGTTGGCCTTGTTTTTGCTGGTACATTCTGGGTATGTAACTATATATATATATATATATATATATATATATATATATATATATATATATATATATATATATATATATATATATATATATATATATATATATATATATATATATATATATATATATATATATATATATATATATATATATATATATATATATATATATATATATTCTGCTATTCTTCAATTAACTTTGCTTCTGTTTACTAGTCACTGTATGGTCACGGATTTTTTATATCACTTCAGCCCAAACATGTTCGATAATATTAAGATCAGGTGACGGTACCTGATTACGAACATGATAAAGAAGCCATTCCGTAACAATACCTAAGAGGTTCATAAAGGATTGTAACGTTCGTTATTTTGATTCTATACGCATGAACGCAACTTCGATGGTGAACGGACTTGCTCTTCCACTTTTTATGCCTAGTTCATTGACCATCGAATAATAAAAAAATTTACGGTTATTGAATTTATCCGATACATTTCATTTTCGGCAAGAGCGCGACTACACTAAATATTTATAAAACAAAAATTAAAACAATAAAATAATAAATTTAAAAAAATTAAAAGTAAGAATGAAAATAAAATTCTGTGAAGATTTGAAATTACACTTTGCTAATAAAAGTACGCGAGAGCTTTAATTTTCCGTATAGCGCCAGTTCATATAATCCGTATATCGATTGCACTACAAATAAAGGTAATCATTTTTCTTGTTTTAATTAATTTTCTCGCCCTATAAAAATATATTTTAGTTCTTCTTTTCCTTCGTTTTCTTTTATCCGCTAGTTAATGCTGGGTATAGCTATCTAAATTTACTGTATACACCTGAGTCCAGCTTTTTTTTTTATGTTATTTAAGAAAATATTTCTATGTTTGAGGAAAATGTGTATTATAAGCTGTTTTATTTTAGATTTATTTTATTGGCGGTCTGTCTACATTTCCTAGAGCACTAACTTTTCGGCTATTGCCCTTACATTAGGTTTCAAAAACCTATCTAAATATGTAAAGCGGTTCATAGTTGTTTATATAAAATCTATGTTACTTAGACCAGCTGCTGCTACACTACTCCATACCATACTGCTTTCATCTTCATGTTTAATACTAAGATTTATATTTTCTTTTCTGATCTCTTAAACTTTTGCTAACTTTTACGGATGAATTTAAATTAATGTTGTATGGCTCAGATATGGGTTTGACGAAATCCGAATACTGAGACACAACTTATTATTAAACATGAAAGTGGAAGACATAGTATTTATAGAAACAAATATAGTAAACATAAATTTATAGAAACAAATATGGTATATTTGGATATTTTGAAACCTAATTTACGGGCATCAATCTAAAAATTGGGGCTCCAGGATCAGTTTTGCCTGTAACAGGATTATGGTCCGAAGCAACTGAACTTCTTATTAGGTATTATGAACTTTATGAACTTCTTAGGTATTATTGTTAAGGAATGGCCTCTTTATAATGTTCGCCATCAGCTGCAGTTACCTGATCTTAATATTATCGGACATGTGTAGGCTGAACTGATTTAAAAACTCCGTGAACATAAAGTGACTAGTAAACAGATGCTAAAGGCAAACTTAGTTGAAGATTAGTTATATTAACAAAACATTAGTTATATTACCGTGCTAACCTAACTGTGATCAACCAACAACTTACCCTATATAAGATATTTAGCTTCTCATTCTGAAAAATAACACACTAAAGCGTAGCAGAAATAAAGCCATTATAAAAAAATATGAAATTAAAAAGGAAATGCGAAAATTCAAATCAATTCTAGATATACTATAATATAAATTTATTGTTATTCTTTTACTTTATATAACAAAAATATAACCTAAATTAATTTATTTCATTACCTCATCCCAGAAACTAACTAAACTTAATTAAATTATTTAAGAACTAAGTAAATGAAATAAATACTTAAATCTATAATTTAATTCAAAAATCATATTCATAATAAATTGGAATGTTATATAATAAAAGTAAATTATTATAAACATCGAAAATAAAAATTGCTACTTAAATTATAATATGGCCGCGGCCGATGTGATGATGATGCAGAAATAAAAATCCATTTAACTGGAGAAATGTTATTAGATTTTGTTTTTGTACAATATATTATTATTAATTAATTATTTATTATATAGTTAATCTTACATATTTATTTATTATTAAAATATTATTATTATTTAATTAAGTTATTATTTTATATAACTATTATTAACACAAAAAAAAACACTGCGCACAAATTTCGTTCATTTTTGTTCATTACACGTGGTCACTTTTTTTTATATCAATTAATTTATTATTAAGTACATATTTATTTATTGATTCGAGGATAGTTTTTACCACTATTTATTTGTTTAATTTTTATTATTTATTTAGTTTATATTATAAATTCGGTCTTATAATACCATAAAGCTAGTAATTGCTTAAATTAAGGAAAGTTTTCTAAAAATTACAAAACAGTTATTTAATTACTAGAATTTACTGATTTGATTTTTTTCACAAAACCAACTTTTCGTTTCCATACATTCATACTAATGATGTTTTTGTAATTAATTTGCGACACTACACAATATTCGCGTATTCGCATTCGCGATTGTTTTACACAAATTTTTTATTTATAATATAATTAAAACAAATATATATAATTTGCTACTTTTATTGAATTTATTCCGCGAACAACACAACGTACTTAAATGACTCAATCAGAAAAAAATATATAGACTATCAACTATCTGGAGCATCCAAAAATATTGCCTTTTATACTAAGCATTTGCAGGTGTTTTTTCCCACTTCTACATTGCTAACTGGACAAACAAGTATCATTTCTTCTAATCAATAAATCAGAGGTATTAAACCTGGGAACGATGTACCTAGATAATCGTTTCAACTACTTTGTATATGTATGTACATATGTATATAAATATAAATTTTAGCAGCTCTGGAAGATGCTTTTAAATAGTTATATAAAGTAATCCAATGTTGCGCCTGTCTTTTACTCGGTAGATAGCGTAAATATTTTTTTGGTGTTACAGAAATAAGAAATAAATAGTTTATAATATGTATAATAATTAATAAAATATAAATTATATTTAATCGTTTTATTGGATTATTTTATTAAATTAGTAAATTTATGAAATTTACAATTTATGTACATTAGGTCATATTTGTTCATACTCACTTTCATAAGTTATACTGTTTTTTATTTACAATAGTTTTTAAAACAAGAATTTCAATAAAACTATAATTTTTAATATTGTTTCAAAACCAAAATTAAAACCGGTCGTTTTCCTTTTGTACAAATTCATCGCATTACTGCTATTTCAATATTTTATTGGAAATGTTTTTTATGTAATTGGTTTCTCTATTATTGTGGGACAAATATACCTATAAAGGCGCCTTCACGAAATTGTTCTGCGGCAAATCTGTACCGCGGCCAACATAACAGAGTTAAATTGTTTTCATCTTTTAAAATTGTACTACAGTACTACCAATAAAACAAAAACAAATTATTTAATTTTAGGTCGATTTGTGGGTGAATTGACGTTTTGGCTCTTATGGAAATGTAAAGTAGTGTCATCCTATCTATTATCTGTGTATCTTGTATAAAAAAAATAAGACAAATATTTATTATTAATATTTTTAAATATATGTATTGAATTTCTTGTAACATTATTTATATGTAAATAGTACGACAAAACTTAAAAAATAAAATAAAAATAAAATAATTACTACAAAACTTAAAAAATTAAATTTAACTATGAAACACCAAAAATAATTAATTAATAAATCAAGAAGGTACTTAATAGGATATTAAACGAAAATATTAACAATAAACCGTAAAATTAACACAATAACAAAATAAAATCGCAAAATCAAACCTAAAAAATAAATCATTTAGTTTTTGTATGACACTGTAGTACAATTTTAAAGGGAAAATAAAATATTAGTGCAATTTATTATAAAAATTACGCGTTTAGGATATGTGATATTCACCGTCGAATAAACTTATTTAGTATTCGTCCATAAGCTTACCTGAATATGATCATACAACTTTTTTAAATAAATATTAATTTAAAAAAACATATCTTTAAATAATTGCTTTGTAAATTTTATTTTATTACATTGTACTATTCACAATTGCAATTTGAGTAAAAATCATTCATCCAAGTTTTTCATAATCAAAAATCTGTAGCAAATCTTTACAAATTGTAGGCCTATTTTTAAATGATTTGTGAAATTTATAATTTTCCGTTTACTCAGCAAAATTAGTAAATAACTCACAGCGTTTTTTCTCAGCTTAGGCAAGTTGGAGTTCCACGTGTTCTGAGTTTGGAATAAATTCCATTACTTTCTTCTAATTTGACGTGTGTAAGTAGATGTCGGTAAGTTCCGCTTCTTCTTTGTCTTGTAGTGAACAAAAATGAGTTTCCATAAGAAAATGTGCTAAAAGCTTGTACGAGACATATATTCAATGATGTTGTTCTGTGATTATTTTAGTACGAGTATAATGGTTTAATGATTAGTACATATTACATATATAATGTATATAACATTATACGGCTAACCGATCCGTTTTTTAATTTCCATCTGCACGTGACATAGCTCCATGCTAGCCTGTATTAACATGGAAGATGGGTCTTCATATCATAGATGTGTACAATTTAAATACCGATCGAAGTCGTGATATGAAAAATCCTTTTGACATCCTGCCTGTGTTGGGATTTGAACCCGGCAGCCCCGATCCAAACATCGCTGTTTTAACCTGAGCTTTAACCTGACCTCTCTAGTTTTAGCAGCAATTCTGGTTCTTATGAGTAAACTGTTTTGAATTATTTCGATAATATAAAAGTAAAATATTTACACAACAACTAAATGTAGGCTCGAGA